>JAGSPU010000054.1:237219-837219 GCA_019321725.1 Paulownia fortunei | reverse complement strand
AACCAATTAAAGAAAAATAAAATAAGAAAATCCAAATGACTAAAAGGTAATAGAAGAGAGGAAAAATAAAGGAGGTAGAAAGCATTGAAATGAAATACTGTGAGGGGTGAGAGGAAAGAGGAGATAGAAGACCAAACTACTTACCACTTGAAAAAATATTTACTCTTCTTTATCTCTATAACAAAATAGATGATGTTTTAAATGATCAAAATAAATATTGCATTATCATCATACCATAAAACAAAGAAAAATATAGTAAAGAAACATTGAATAAATTTTTTATTTGTTCATAATTCTATTTTTTAACATTCTCTAATATTTCATATACACACACTATTTACTTGATGTTGGCTCAACCACATGCTCCATCAATATTGTCATGTGGAATACTTCTGACATTGTTTATTTTAGAGCTAAACTGTTTATAATAGAATTTATTTTTTCCATCACTAGCATAAATGTTTATTATTATTTATTTTCTTACTTTCCTATTTATGCTTTTTTTTTCCTTGTACTTTCTAAATATATGTCAATATGTAATATATATATATATATATATATGGACTTATGGGATATGTTGGTTATGATATTTGTTTTTGAATTTTGTGAACCAAAAAATTATTGTTACTTTGATTTTACTTCATTACACATCCTCTAAGATGGATCAATACATATTTGGTAAATATTTCATATTCACAATACTATCATAATATACCCATTTAGCAATATTTATAAAGTTTATAACGTCATCAAAATGCTTGTACATGTTAATTATAATTAGTTGTTGACAGAATTAGAATTTTACACACTCTTTTCATTAATATGGGATTTTTTTTCTATTATTTAAAAAAGAAGAGTGATGTTTGAAATTTAGGCTAAAGACAGGGGTTTTTATGCAATTTCCCTCCTTAAGTCAAAACTTCCGACAGAGACCCCCTCTCCCTCATCAATCTCCATTCTCCGGTTCTCCACTTTATGCCGCCGATAATCATTCCGACATCCTTCTCATAGCGACGAATAGTAATATCCCTCCGCAGTCCAGGTACACTTCCTTGCACAGTTTGTTGCTTTCTTCTTCTTAAACCTAATGCTATTAAAAGTAATTGGGCGATTCTATTTTTGTTAATTTCATCCAAGGGTTTTGCTGCATTGGTTATTCTTTGAATTAAAGTTCTTGATACTTCCCCATTTAAGGTTCTGAAGTTCTTTGCGCCATATCCGATACTTGTTTGATAACATGTCCCTCCCATTAATGCTGATATAGGTGTTCAATCCCAATCCATTTTTTATGAGCATTCATACCTTCAAGCAAGTTCAATCTGGAAGGACTTTACTGAGTCTTCCACAGTTTATGCTCCTCGAAAGACGACATTGGTGCATGCTGCGCCTCGCTGGTCTCCAGTATGCTTTTGTTTTCTTCCATTCTTGTTCCCATTGACCGGTTAATCATAATGCTTGGGGAATCAAACATTTAGAGTAATCAGAATGTTTAAATTGTTTTTCAGGAACTCAAAGGCTATCGATACAATGTGGTGTTCGGTTTCGCCCTTGCATTGACATACACAAGGTTTGATTCAATATCTTGTTCATTTTTATTCCTTTTACTGCTAATGTGAGTAACTGAAGTCCCATCCCGTCTGTGGGATGGCCTAACTTGCAATGGCCATTCTCCACACAGTCTAAATACGTAGAAAGGGATGAGAAATATTCATGACGCTCTTTCCTATATTGGAGGCACATGTATGGGAAAACAGTAGGAAAGTAAACTTAAAAAATTAGAAAGAATGTAAAAAATGGAACTGCTTAGTCACCACTCTGTTCCACTGCCTTTCACCTTCAGAAAATCCTACGGCTCCATTTATGAAACATGAATAGTTTGAAAGGTGAGATTGTAGTTATTAGCTCTGTAACAAGAAAGAAGCGTTTTGGGTACGAATAAAGTCTTCTTCCTCCTCTTATTATTTTGCAGATGTTTTTAAGTTAGTATACTAGTACATCTATAGTATCCTGTTATGAATGTTAATTCAAATTTTTACTGGTTTGAGTTTTATATGGAGTCCCTTGTGAGCTTGGTGCACTCTTAAAATTTTAAGTAATTATTAGTTGTTTAGTTAGAGGTCCTAGGCCTCTCTTATATGTGGAGTGGATTATCACTAAGAGTCAACTGTTTATTTTCTGAGCATTTGCTTCAACCTTTGCTAGTGTACTACATGGAGTTTTATCTTTCTTCACCTTACTTTCCTCACCTTCTTACATGGCTCGATCAAGTCATTCTTTCTCTATAATTCAAGTACTCTTACTTTGTTCTTCGTGTCATAAACATTATGAAGCACTCTAATTGCCTGGGGATTCTATTTAAATGACATGTGTTGAAACATGTTTATGTGAACAATCCGTAACTTTATGTGTATATACTTGTCGAGCCTAAAATATTTCATGAATCACAAATTTTATATTTCTGAGTGCCATGGAATATTTTATTAATTTAGTTAACATGTCTTTTTTGATTGTTTGGACTGCATGCATTGAAGCAATTTTTTCACTAAAAGCAGAAAGTATTTATTGAATAGTATAAACACTTTTAGCCAATCAGGTAGCTGCTTGTACTCTGAATTTAGCCTTAGGGCTTATGAGCCCAAATATGTGTGAAATCTCTTTTTCCAGCATCTGAAAATCCAGAAATATGTCCATGAAATTTGTGACATGAAAAGAGTGCCTGCCTTGATAATGATGTGCCATCTGCAAGAAGCACATCTTTAGTTTTTGAATGAGAGAAAAAATGAACTAAGAAATGTGAAGCATGAAATTACATGGGCAGATGGTTTGAGAAATTGACAATATAAGGACTAGAAATTGTCCTCAAATTGGAGAAGTTCTAAGGAGATGCAACAGTATTATCGTTAAGCATTGAAATTTTCCAAGATCAATACTTTGCTTGTAATTTTGTTCGAATGAGCTAGACCTGTTAATGTTGAGCTGCTTTTAAGTCGTACTTGGAAAAGATACTATTTAAGTACTTAACCATTTGCATTAATACTTGCTGATCGAGTTTATCTTTTCCTATCTCACCAATTTAAGAAGTTCTTCTTGCTGAGGAATCAGGAATATTAAAATTGGTTTCTTCAACTTGTTCAAGATCATCAATCAATAAGTTGCATATAATATCAAAAGTATCACTTTGTTATGCATTTAAGGCGCCCATGGAAGGAGGAGAGATCCTCTTTATAAACTTTCGTAAGGCAATAGCTGTCTTCTTGTCGCTTTAGTTCCTCATTTAAGAGGTTTTTGTATCTCTAGCATTCACATGATATACCACATGATCACTTCTTGTCGTGTCAACTTATGAGTATCAATTATGGATGACTAACACCAAGATCATTCTAATAAATTTCAGGGGAAAGTGAAACAGATTGTTGGATCCACCCTTCGAGATTCTAAAGAGGGAGATTCAAGTCTTATCACTAATTATGAATCTGATAAATCAGCTGCAGAATATGCTAAAATGTATAAGGACGATGGGCTTACTGGTGGCCATGTAATCATGCTTGGAGCTGATCCATTGAGTAAATCAGCAGCTATCGAAGCCTTACATGCTTATCCTGGTAGACATGATTTACTCTCTCTTTGAAACATTATTCTGTTATTTCTGGTGTATCTTTCTAAATGTATTTGCTTGTTTTATTAATATAGGTCCCCTTACATAAAAGTTGGTGAGGGGAAAAAAAAAAAACACATGGTTAAAAGTCATTTGTTACTCGTTAATAATCCGAAAGTGGAATGTTAGCTATATTAGCTCATAGCAGGACTAAAAACAGCATATGTTGTTGATAATATTACAAATAGACTGATTCTTATGCAGTTGAAGTACAAGGGTCTACTGGGAAGCTTTTGGATATTTTTTCAACTTTCAACTCAGAGATTATTTTGAATAATTATTTTTTGTTTTTCACAATTCAGATAAGTATCATTTCACATGTCAGGAATTGAAAATTTAGAATGTCTTCCCATGAACTTTATGACACCTCCAGAAAATTCCTGCAGAAAGCTCATTTTCCTATACTAGTTCTTAAATCCGAGATCCAATGTATACAAAACAATCTCTTGTTGAGGAACTTTATGCCTCTTCTCATGGAAAAGGCCACTTTATGCATCTCTTTGGATCTTCTCTCAACTTGATCTGAACAATTGAGCAATCAGAGTGCGTTATATGCGTCTATTATTACTACTGTACGTACCTTATGCATTTTTCTTATGGCAAAGCCTATTCCAGCCAATCAGTTACTACTCCAAGTTCCAAAATTCACATGACTGGAATAGCAAAGCCTATTCTGGCCAATCAGTTACAACTACAAGTTCCAAAATGCACATGCCACTGGACTAGCTGATACACACACACACACACACACACACACACATATATTTAATTTTTTTTGAGGCTCAAAAACATATCTGACACCAGTAGCAAATCTCATTTCTTATATCTTGTATCCTAGTCAAGTTTTGCTCTCTGCTTCTTATCTAAAAGCCTTTTGCAGTGTCGGCTGAAATTAAGATAGAATAACTGATGTCAATGCCTTGTCATCCACTGTAAAGACCTCATCCTATGCAATCATACTAGAGAAACTATTTTGAGTTATTGAAATACTGTTGTTGACAATATTAAATCGTACTCAGAGGTTATGTGGAGTGTTTGCCTTGATCTCTGATCTTCACGGTTGATAGTATGTTGGACCTACATATTTTTCTACTACTATACTTACTGTGACAATTGAAACATCTAGGTGGTTTGCAAGTTGGAGGTGGTATCAATTCAAGTAATGCCTTGAGTTACATAGATGAAGGAGCAAGCCATGTTATTGTTACATCAGTACGTACTATTTTTGTTTACTCCTCTCAAGTAGTTTTGTCTTTTAGCCTGCATTTCATGTTGCCTTTTGCGTTGCCAAAAGTAACTTTTTCTTCCTACTCTTTTAACCAATATAAGCGGACTATACATGATGTTATGGGAGCACTCATAAAATAATTGTTTTCACCTGACTTGTACTTGTGCATGTTAGGATCCCATGATGAGCTTTACTGATATGAACATCAAGGTTAGCCAATTTACCTGGGCGTACTAGAATTGCATTATAAATTGTATACAGCTGACTGATGCTTCCTTGTTGACAATATAGGTCACACCTATATGCACACGTTCTGTGTGAGTGACCTCCTTGTTCTTTGATTTTGAGGCTTGTTAGAATGTAGGAGATCTACAATCCTGCTTTTTGTATGGTGGATGATCTTCTGTTTGATCTACATAAGCCAATTTTCAGACTTGATAGATAGCTATGCTTATCGTGCTCAGTCAAACAGTGTCAAAATATAGGAAATTGGACTGAGATATTTGTGCAATTATAACATAGCCCGAGAGGGTTGCATATGGACAGTTGGGAATTCACATAGGTTTTAGTGGAAGATTTTGACATGTTTTGCAAATTCTCATGTTTCAGTATGTTGGATAATCTTTTGGATGTAAAGCATGCTGGCCAAAAATTCTTTATCTTTGGAACCTTATCTAATCAGTACCTCTTCGTTGCAATGGCAGTACGTATTCAATGATGGACAAGTTGATTTCGAAAGGCTAAAGGAACTTGCCCATGCTGTGGGAAAACAGAGACTTGTGTTGGATCTTAGTTGCAGAAAGAAGGTATATCTCTTCCTAAGGACATAACTTGTGTGACTTAACAAAAGCTTTCTCAACAGTCATTTCGTCCCTTTTGGTCTGTGTTTGAGGTTGTGGGGTGGCAATTTCTGAAATGGCTTGACAACCGGAAACAAAAATATTTGGTTTTTGGTTGGGCGTTTTTGTCTAGTCGGGCTACAAGTCACTAAACAACCTGATGGTTTTTTCTTGGTGACCTATCAACCTTATTTAACCCAAGCCAAAGCTACCTGACCGACTTGAAAATTTAATATAAATTTTTAATAAATTGATATTTCAATTAAAATAAGAAATTGATTTAATTGAGATTTTATTTTTGACCACTAAAAAATGTAAAACTGAAGTTTCAGATCTTATTCTGAAGAAGAAAAAATTCATATTTTAATAATGGAACTTTCCTCGACAAAATATAAGACATGGAAGTTGTTTTTTGTTTTCTACAAATGGTATTTGAAGTCGTGACTTTTGAAGGATCATTTACAGTCCAATAATCACCTTTTTGCCTCAGCAACTGTTCTTTCTTTATTTTTTCTGTTTTCATTTTTATCTTCCTAATGAAATTGAAGTTAGTGTAAATAATAGAAAATCCTCCAGGTCTTGCTATATTCTGACAGTAATTACTAGATATATGAGTAAATAAGCATGATACTGACACTGTAATAAAATACTAACTGTAGTGGCAGAATCCTTCATCACTCTTTTCTAGTGCTTTAATAGTTTAAGGTTGTACGTTCATATTAACTTCAATTTGTTATGCTCTATATAACAAGTAAACTTAACAGAACAAGCTAACAGTTTTCCAATAGTTCAACAGTAAAGCAATATTCATTCATAGCCGGATCCGGTGGCATTGATCAGTTTATTGGGCTGATCTGACGTTTTCCATGTCAGGGTTGGCAATTATTGGGTTAAGCAGAAATTTGGTTGGGTTCATGGAGGAAAAGATTATGTTATACACCCATATCAACCCAACCCAAGCCCACTCAAATTCCACCCAATTGTCATCCCCATTGGAGGTTATGCCTACAAATAATTTGATATACTTGCTTCTAAATTACTAGCAAGTAGCAACCCCGTGCAATCATGAGTTTGTGAAATTATTTTATATAAATGACATTGGTGTTTCTGATCTGTGATACTGATACTGATGATAGTAATTTTCTGTATGATTATAAAATAGAAGAGATGGTGGGTTATATAGAATTGTTTGCAGCTACCTCCTTTGTCAAAACAGAAATTGTAACATGGTCAATGTATTAGCTTTAGTGACTGGAAATGGTTTTGTGCAGGGGGATAGATATGCAGTCGTCACAGATAGATGGCAGAAGTTCAGCGATGTATCTCTTGATCAAAAAGTGTTGGATTTTCTTGCCAATTATGCTGATGAGTTTCTTGTCCATGGAGTTGATGTTGAAGGCAAAAAGTAGGTCTTACAGCTAATATGGTTCCTTACATTGCTTGCAGAACTAAGTATTTTGTGTAAAATAGTCTCACACATGGCGATGTGCATCTATAAAATCTAAAACATTTTCACTCTTTTGCTACTAGAGAAATTTATAAAGTTTGTCCTGACATTGAAATACCAATATTTTGCATCTGACTTTATCTGCCTACTTTGATATTGCAGGCTGGGAATTGATGAAGAGCTTGTTGCTTTGCTTGGCAGGCACTCGCCGGTGTGTTTTTTGTGAATCTAGTGTTGAATATTTGTTTTCCATAGCCATGTTATAATTTTCTTGCTTCTTTCAAAATGAACTACTTAATGGCAAATACATCTCTCTTTTATTCATCTTATTCTATTTTAGTCATTTTTTATTTTTTTTGCCACTGATTCTTCCGAGCACAATGCTTCAAAGATCATTCTTTCATTGTTTTATGATGGAAGTAGTGGTTTTGGTCATTAGGCATTGACATAATGGCCATATCATTTGCCTACATCATGCTACTGAAGTAGCTTTGTGCATCAAGTATCCCCTTTTTGTAAGACTCTTGTCTCTTCAGCTGCTTCAGTTTGAATTGGTTTTTTGTGTCTGCTAGATTCCGGTGACATATGCTGGCGGAGTTACCATTATGGCTGATTTAGAGAGGATCAAAATAGCAGGAATGGGACGTGTAGATGTCACCGTGGGCAGTGCGTTGGACATTTTTGGGGGTAATTTGTCTTACAAGGATGTAGTCACCTGGCATTCTCAGCAAGAGGCTTTGGCAGTGTGACATAACCTGGTTTCTACAAAATTTCAGTAATTTTTATATGCTGCCTTATATCTATATGCATAATGTATGAAAAACGGTATAATGTACTGTTTAGGAGCCACATGCGCTGCGGATGTTTTTGGCCAATGAGGCATGCAACATGTAGAAATTCTTCCTTTTGAGCTTTTGGTCCTCTATAAGAAAACTCTGGTGACCCTGTTTTTTGTTATCTCAAACCAATACAGAGCAAGTAGTTTTTTCTTGCAATTGACTATTATACAATAATTCTTATAGGAAGGGGTTCTTCATGAGCCCTGAAGTTAGTTCGGATCACATGCATCTTATCTAAGATTTTTCCAGCTTTTAGCTCCCCTCACGAGAAGTTGAGCTATGTAGTGAGAAACTGGAGAGCGATAAAGACTGCTTGAGCTGTAAACTAACTGCAAGAATCTGTTCTTTGGAGGACTCATGCAGTCATCATTTAATTTCTTAGGTCTCTCCGACAAATGATATCTTGCTAGCATAATATGCATAGTTATTTTTTTGTTCTTTCTCCATGTGGATTCCCAGTTTCTGACTCTCAAAGAACAGATGAAATTTAATCAATCTCCATACTTCTATATCTGATTGAGTGAATAGCCCAAATTATTCACATGTTTTGAAAGATCTGGAGCTTGATCTTTGCTTTCTGATTGCATGAATTGTATAATTAGGTGTTTTACTTGATTCGTCTCGTAGCCAATGTTGACATGTTGAAGTCGTAATTACAAGTAACTTTGGGGTAATCCGAAAGCTTCTTAGCTTCATTTAGATCGCTTTAGGGCACATTGTATATCTGTTAAACTACTACATATGAGAAGAGTCTTGTACATTTCTGATCAAAAGAAAAGTTGAAATCTATTTTCTGTTAACCGTGATGATCCTAGCTAGATATTTGTGTCTAAAGATCTATCTTTTTTTTGCTCCTCTTTCTTTCTTTTTTTCTTTTTTTTTTTTGGTCCTAAAAAACTGTGAAATTAAAAGAAAAAGGCCAAAAACTAGTTCACTTCTGGGATACTTTCCAGGGCTGGCAGCCATCCTTTGGAAGACATGTTACCATCATCTCTTTCAATACTCTGAATCTTGTTTGTGCTTGGTTCTTTCTGCACCTGAGAAATCATATCTTCAACTGAAACTCCCCCTTTTCCTAGCATTGCCTGCAGCTCTTGCTTGCTGATCACAAGCTTAATCCTGACGACTCCAGTCGTTTGTCTGGCTTCTTCTACAACATCGTCAGAAAACCGAACTGCCTTCTTCTTCTTCTCAGTCGGTTGGGGCGCCACTGGTAGAGGAAGAAGATGGTACAAGTGCCCACCAAGCATTTCAGCATTTGGATGCAGGTGCTTCACTACAGGAAGTTTATCAGAGATTGCATGGTGAGAAAATTCGGACAACACTTGATGAACTTTAATTGGGGATTTGTACTCAATGATCTTTCCATCTGTTTTCATCACATTTACAACAGTCTTTTCTTGAAGAACTAAGCAATTTCCCATACTTTTGGCAAGAAACTGTCTAAACAAGAAATTTTGGGAAATACAAGTGAAAATTGGATTTGATACTTTCAACTAAGACTTTCTGGGAGTACATATGTGGTGTATTTATGCAGACAAAGACATGAGGATGCCCTCATAGTTTATTAATATTACAAGAAAACCATTTGGCACTTTAGGGCCCACTTTTAATGATTTATGTTGGTGTGCTTAGGGATCATGAGTCTTGACCTCCTCATTTAGGCGATCATGATGCATTTGGACCTTGCTGTTCCCAAATACAGCTGATTACTAAAGAAACCTGGCTTATAGAGTTTCAGCATGTGAGAAAATTTATTACAGTGAAACAAACTTTGTCTGACAGTATACATGACTTAGAATAAGAAGCCGATGTGTTTTTATAAATATTAGAGCGTCAGAAGTATTTTTACAAGTACAGAACTTTAAATCGTTATAAATTTTGTTCCTGAGGAGTTATGATACGATAGCCATATGCATGCACCGATTGAATGATACGAAAATATTTTAGTCACTTGATTTTATGATGGATATTATATTCATGTTCTTGATAGTTTTCTGTAGTTTTGTACAATTATATCAACGAGAAAACGTGATTCTTATCTATAATTAAACTCACTAACTAATCGTTTGATTAGTAATTTATATCATTCATTGTTTTTGTATATCTTGATGGTAATTATGTATACGTTGAACTCCATAAGGCCAACCATGGATGGAGCACTTGTTACTATGGTAGGACCCTAGGAGGTGGAGCATCACCAAACCCCATTTTTACTGGGAAATTATCAGTTAAGACCAATAGGGCCATGCACTTAAATCCCTAGTTAGTGGTTGACTATAGCTTACCATTAAATTGGTTTTATGGGTGAGTCAACTTTAGTATAGTATAGTTTACGTGAATGAATTGAATGTTAAGTGTTTTTTTAACTTCTAACGAAACATTTGGCATGCATTTGGTGTATCATTTACACTATCGATTATTTACTTAGGTTCTGTTTAATTAAGTCGGTTGGATCTAATTACGAATATTATTATTAATTTTTACTCATGCATTTTTAAATAATTAAATTTCATCGCTTACTGTATAAAAAACACTAATTACAAAATCTTGATGTTGGTTATAATTCTAAGAGTAATTAATCAAATAGAATGTCTAAATAAATATTTCCAATAATTCGGTTTGGATTGTTTTTTTTTTAACAAGTAAGATGGAAAATAGGAACCCGCGTTTGGTTTAATATAAATAAGAGCCAATGAATTAATGTTCTCTTTTCTCTGAACTGAACATACCCGAAAAACGTGTTTGTGGGTTTTTCTACAGTATATTCAAGAGAAATATGAAAGTGAGACCATTGTTCTTGGTGGTCTTTGGCCTCTAGCTGAGTGCTCAAATTAGCAAGATTTCTTACTGTATGTTAGCTTAAAGCCATCCCAGAGAGTGGTGCTTGAAGAAGATTTTTCAATCATGGGTTGGAAACAAATAAAAAACCTTTAACTTTTTGACCAAAATTGTAATAGGAATTGTGTGTGAAAGGGACCCATTTAGGGCAAATATTGGATCAATGGATGGTTGCAGAATATCTGTTGGTTAGTGGTAAGTGATGTTATCAACACGCATGCTTGATATCAGGCTGTCTGTCCTTTTAATTTGCCTAGTGGAGTAAATTAAAAACAAAATTATAAAAAATAATAAATGGAGATTGAAACTTAACGATCTAAAGTGAATGGACGATGATGTTAGAGCTGTAAAGTAGAATAAAGTTAAGTTAGCGGATAATAAGGTTGTATTTGTGTAAAAATATAATACAAAATTGTACTTGTGGAGTAGTTATTCTTTTGATGCTGATATTTTTTATTTTTATTTTTTTTAAATAATTCAAATTTCTATTTGTATCAAATTAATTCTAAACCTTCTAAACGCATGTTCTACCAACTAAGAAGGAGTAAATCGTGAGATATGTTGAATGAAAAATAGATCCATTTAATCTGATTTAGGACACGGCCATTGAACAAATGCAAGCATGAAGCAGCAATAATAAGGTGGAAGATATTTTTGCTTCAAAAGACAGTGGCAAGGATGAGATATTAGTATAAATCAAGTTAAATATATATATATAGCACTAATATTATCTGATATATAATATATATATTTTGTAATAATGAAACATGCTTCCCCACAACATCCTGCTTGTTTATTTTAAAAAAGATGTATCATCTTTTTGTTTGATGATGGGTGCCTGAATCTTGTGTGTCATAAGCTAGGAAACAGATTATACCAATGATTTTTTTTTTATGAATTTAAAAAAAAATAAAAACAAACCTAATACAACCGGATTTGGAACCAAAATTATTGAGACTTATAAGCGCAATGGATTTCTTTTTTTCAATTTTAATGTTTCAATATATATTCTATATAATACATTCTTACACTTTCTTTAGTTAAAGGATTTTGATGAGAAAAGAAAATGTTAGAAAAACGAAAAAAATAAAATTTTAAAAAAATATAAAATAGAAAATTGTTTGGTTGCCAATAAGGAAAGGAAGGGGAGAAGGGAGGTGATGACTCGAGAGAGGGCAAATAGCCTTTTCTCTCATTTTCCTCAAATTTTTTTTTAAGAAAATGATTTTTCCCAATTATAATTTATTTTCCCAAATTTTCTTTTCCTTGGTATTTTTGCTAGTAACCAAACACTCAAAATTTCTTTCCCGAGCAATTTCTTTTTCTCTTCTCTACTAAAAGTTTTGTACCATACAGAATGTGAATGTTAGGAGAGTACACAAATGGATTAATTCTCTCAAATATACACTTCATATATATATATATATATATATAGTGTTGAATACAAAATAAAATACTAAATTAAAATTATAATCATAACTAACTTAAAAAGTACTAATAATATATAGTTTTCGCTCTTTCTTCATACGTGGTATTCTCAATTTTTACCATTCCATGGTGATTGGAGGGGTAAAATTGGAAACACAACTCTCATTTTGGGGAATGAGTTCCAAAAAGATTTTAAACCTAACTACTATATCTTAGTTTTCGTACCAAAATTCTTGAAGATTACAAGAATCAGTGATATGTTCCATCTCTCTTTTTCCTAGCTGTTATTCTCAACCTTTCCCCTTCCAAGGGTGATTGGAGGGGAAAATTGGAAAGGCAAACCCTTTGGGAAAGCTTATTAATGTGCTCTTAGTCATGATGATAGTTATGTTTGTCCAAGTACAGGGTATACTATATATCCATCTAAGCTTTCAACAAGTAACTAAATGGGAAATCTAAGACAGACTTTCAGACCAGACGAATATTCCCTTCTCATTCCCCCCCAACAGTCACCATCTACTTTTGCCACCCACATCAAGAAAGAAACGCATCCCAGATTTCTTGAATTTTCACTCACTTAGTGGCTTCTAGACCCGACTGAAAATGCTGGCTCTTTTGGACCAAGCAGACCGCGGGTTGGCTGACTCCTCACGCCTCCGTTGGGCGGTCGCCGCCATGTAGAATTCTTGATGGCCACTCTGTGTGTGTGTGTGTGTGTGTGTGTGTGAGTTGCAGACAACTGATGTGTAAACATTTCATACAGATTTTTTAGCCTTCGCATGTAAGTTTGATTTGCATATGGGAATTCTACCATGCCTGTTTGCTGTGTGTCTTGGATTAAGGAGATAAATCACCACTTTAGTTCAAGTGACTAAATTGAGATTCCATAATTATCGAGTATTGAAATCAAACCCATCAAAAGAGTGGATATTAATTTACTTTTGTAATAGTTTATTATTGGTTTTTTAATTATTAACTTAATTATTTATAGATTGATATTTGGTGTAATAGTATAGTAGATTGTTTCACTCCAAAAATAAATTATATGAATTAATTGAATAGTAGAGACTTGTTTGGACTAAAGTGAAGCATTATTATCTCATGCTAATGGAGTAAATCCCATGGTGGCTAGCATCAAAAGTTGGTTCTTTAATGCAATATAATTGTAAGATGAGCTATAGCTATATGCAGTTCATTATTGTGACAATTCTGATTTTATTTGATTTTAATTTGAAGTGATTTCCTCTTTTTGTTATTTTTTACATAATTTATTTATAAAATAGGAGTAAAATATAAAAAAAATTATTCTTTGGACATTTGTTTGTGTGCATGCATCAATTCTTTTTTCATTATTTGTCTCCTAAAATCTATTTTAAATGAACTTTTAAATATGAAAATTCATTTGTAAAAAAATTATGTGTCTGATAATTATTTTTAAATGTACTTTTAGAATAAATCATTTTTTCAAAAATTTATTTTAAAAAAAATACAAATTTGTGATTTTTGAGTTTTTTCCTTACACTTCTACCAAATAGGTATTAAAGTCCATTTCTATCAAATACTTAAAAATACCTATAAATACTTTTTCAAATAATTCATATCAAAAAATTTATTTTATAGATGGACTTTCGTTCTAAAAATACTCCCAAACATGCACTTATTTTTTAATGTAATTCAGATAGACACTCCATATAATTAAATTTTGTAAAAATTGTAAACTATAATATGGTGAGGCCTAAGAATTAGGCTATTCTATCTATAATAATATACTTCTTACTCGGTAAATATTTACATGGGCCAATTGGTTTCCACCCTAATAAAAGCCCAGACGAGAATACTGGGCCGCCCAAAAATCAGCATTGTTCCACGGCATATAGGGGTTGCGTTACTTTCCGTAGCAAGGGAATGGTTTCTTTTGGGTTACGAGTAAAAATAAACTTTACTAATTTGATAAAAACAATTAATTCTAAATATTGCAAATGGGTGAACAACAGAAATGGTCCATGGATTTGTTGAATTGGGAAGTTAAAATCATATATTTGTAGAAAAATACTCAAAAAAACTGAGAAAGCATGACAAAAAGATAATTCTTGATTTCTCCAATAAATAAAAATTTGAAAAAAAATAAAATCAAATGCACAATTAATTTAAGATGACACATTAAGTCTTTTGGTGCATGGTTGTGAAGATAGTCAATATTTTTCTGTTAAAAGTCTAATGTTGTTCTCCAGTAGATTGTCAAGAAACATATTGTGTCAGTGTCTATGGCATCAGCCAAATACTGGGTTGACTAATTGTGTCCATTCTTTATGTTACAGTTGCTCCAAATGTGCTGGAGCTTCTGTTATTTGAACGATTATACCCCATGAAGAAATGAAGGCACCAGGTCTTCTGGGACTAAATCGAAACCTTTTCCTTGATATAAAATCTTGAGCTGTAGCTCTTACAAAGTTTCCCTCTCAGTTCCAGCTGAAGCCATTTAAGTCCAACTGCTTGCAACTTGAAGCAGGATCGTTTTCCTCGTCTGTGTTAAGGTCCAGTTTTGTGGAAAAGAAGGGCAGTTTCAACTCTGATGATGTCTTCTGCTTCTCCAGCATCATTAAATCATTGCTATCAGTGTTTTGGTTGAAAATTCTGGCATCTGCTTCGGCTCCTTTAAACCTTTCTTGTGCATAGTAGTCACTACCGTTCCATTTACCGCCCTGAAGTCCAATGCTCATTGATAAATTGCTGGAGTTGGTTTCTGTCACAAATGCTTTGTCTACATTGCCATTTGCTGTGGGAAAAAACTTTCTGCTCTCTTTCATGTCTTCACGCCATCTAAGTTCAGTTCTCTGTAACCTGGTTTCATTGTCAATATCCCTTGGCTCTGTAGGTGCTCTAAAATCGACAGGTTTTAAGCTCATCAGATTATTGTATAGTTCTTGGTCCCTGTGAGAACCTTCACATGATGAGGTTAAGCAGCTGTCTATAGAACAATCTGTTGGCTGAGTTGTTTGTTTTTGCTGCAGGTACAATTCTGACAGTTCTTTCATTCCTGAAAATGCAGAATTCAGGCATTGGGTGGATACTTTGGACACCAAATCAGATAACTGAACCTTGGCAGCCTCTAGACCAATTGTTCCCAAATTCTGTCCTCCAAGGGTTTCCTGTGCTTTCTCTAGTACAGACTGCAGATATTTACCTTGAGCCTCTATCCGGAGCTGCAAATGCCGTTGTACCTATGCAAAGTTATAATGGCAGCGTAAAACTTCTACAAAATCTTGAATGCTCTGTAACCACTTTATATACAAATTTTAAATCACTGGAACTGTCAAGAAATTGGTAGAACGATTTACCAGGCAAGTTGCATGCTCGAAAAAATAAAGCTTCATATTATAAATCTACTAGTGAAAATATTTGCCTTAAAAAATGGATGTGGTTTTGATGCATATTTTTATCTCAGATGAGATGTTAAAAGAATTTGTAATACTACAAGCTCTGATAATACTCTGGCAAGTATCGATTTAATTTTATTTCTCTTTTTTCCAGTTATGTGTTTGTCCTTCTAAATAGAGTTGTGGGAAGGGTTGGCACTCAATTTTTGTTAGTCAAATAACAATAAATATCATTGAATATCGCAATTAGATCTTGTAATTTTCTTGAAGAATGAAAACTTTCTAATCCTGTTTACCTCAAGCTGTTCGTGTAGCCTTCGCTGCACTTCAATTTGCATTTGTATAGCTTCACCTAAATGCATATTTCTGATATAAGACACCATGGTAACACCAAGGTCAGTTGGATCTTTCAATTCACATGTAAAATAACAGGAAAAAACATGTGCTACGGTTTTCAATTTCATACTTCGATGTCAAGGTTGCTGTGTTTTGATTGCTCGTATGGCTTCCATTTGCCCCAGGTATTCTATCTCCTGTGGCTGCAATCAGTTTTCAACCCGGTAAGCAATATGTATGTATATATATACTTCTCCGTAATAGGTGTAATATATACTAAGTCAATGTTCCTGGAAATTATAGGATATCTTACCAGCTTTGTTGCTCCCGCTATTAGCTTGTCCGTGGAGGTTTTTACTGAGCCTGTATTTCTGCAAGCAGAAAATGAGAAAATCTGAGACACTGTAGTACATCGACGTTTACACATGAGGCACACACCTAACAAAAAGATATAGGTGCACACCAACACAAACACAAAGCAATTTATCTATTTAGAACATGTCAGGTTTTTATAGTTTTTATTGCTGCTGCTTTGTTTATGATGATTTCTTTCAATATCCTGAAGGGATTTTCTGGTATTCGAAGAAAAATGTATGGCTACTAAAGAATGCACCTTCTTCTTCTTCAAATATTGAAAGTAAAATCTTTAATTTCCACTTGGATTGGTACTGTGCTATATGACCAAATCGGCAAGCCTAATTGCTTACATTTGGCAATTGAGAATTTACCTGAAGGTGACTCTTTAAGTGGTACAAGGTTAGTCCTTGAATTCCCATAAGTTTCAAGACTGATTTTGGAGTAGCTTCTGCAATAGAAGGTATTATTTGAATTAGCTGAATGCAATAGCACATTATCTGTTGCTTCTGAACTTGAAATGTTCGCATATGCTTACTCTCTGCTCCACCCAATTGATTTACTGCTTCTATGAACCGTTCGTGGAGGTCTGGAGTCCATTTCAATCTTGGCTTAGCATCAGTGGAGAGTACAAGTCCTGAATCTGCAGTGCCATTACACCTTGAAGGAACATGTGCCTTTCAGCCGGAATGGACATTCTAGTTGAAGGTTGAATGTTCTTTCCTTGGTGGTGGTGATGATACATTATGCTTTCTTCAATACGATAATTTCCAACGATCAGTGTCATGTTAAGAATGAAAGGAAGTGATCAGTATGAAGAAATATTTATACCTGAAAAAGGATCTAGCCTGTGCAAATCTGCTTTATGCCTATCTGCTTTCACCTTGAATGTGAATTATGATTCTGCTATATTCTGCATAGCCTAATCTTCCAACCTGATGCGTGGTTAAAGGAAGCTGTCTACTCCTGTTCTTATCTGTTACTTGACCGATTTTCACGTATGAAAGTTGTGTTCAGGGATGTCTTATAAGCATATGAAGAGAGAGGAAAAGGTGGGAGTACAATACAAGTGAGGCATAGAATCTTGAACAGTGCCAGGACATCAGATCCAATCCCATCTTCCAGCACTTGAAAAGAGATATTTCCTTCCATTTTCACGCATCAGTGGGTCCTCTCTTGCAACTTCCCTTTCCGTTCTCAGACAGCTGCACTAGCCATGCAAAATTCCTCTTCACTATGACTTTCTTGAAAAAATTAACACCTACAATAGGTACAAGAATAGATCCGATCCACCTCAGTCTTTCTTTTCAGTGCACTCATATTTGTCATCTGCAAAGTTTAGGAACCTTATTCCTGGAAATGAACGGGAAATTTTTTCCCTTCTGATGTGGATTGGAGGATCCCACTATCTATTATGTACCGAAGCAAGTCATTTTTTATTTTCACCAGCAAGATTCTGTGGGCTAAAGCATCTACTTAGCATTGAATACATATATGGGGAAAGGTAAAAACTGATGAATCATTTCTTCCATGAGTTTGTACGAAGTCCAGGCTCAGGTAACAAATGCAACTTTTTTCTTTTTACCCTATTTTTAAGCAACTTTTTCAAGGCTACAATGTTTAATGATTAGTTAGGATCAATGCAATGGTTGGGACGCCCTTAAAAACCTGGTTTTATGGTTTGCTTGGAAGGAGAAATGATTTTAGCTCTCCGGAGTGAGTAGACTTAAAAGTTTTAACAGTTCTGTTTTTACTAAATTTGATGCAAAACATTTTGATCCAATCTTGATCAAATGGCATCAAGAAGTTGGTTCCCAACTCATTGGGATCCTTCTTAATTCTATTCTTGCATTGAATGCAAATATGACAAGTCATGGCTAAAAGATGGCCGATTCTTTCTCCCTTGACTTGAGATTTAATTGGGTTGGAGATACTTGGACATGAATCTACTAATCTTTACTGCTTGTATGATTATCATTTCTAATATTTTGGTTTAATGGATTTCCTGTCATACGAGTATATGTCAAAACATGTCCGTCTCACCAAAATCTCTTTTGGTAGAAAACTTACATAAAAGATGGTTTCTTTTTATTGTCTGTGTAATTTGCAGTTAACAGCATCTACATATACTAAACTCATAATTGCTACAAGCTTCCGAATGCATTTTAGATCATATTCGCCTTGTAAACCACGGTTAACACATGCTTGAATATATGGCTATGTTTTACCTAAAGCAGGAAAGGTATAAATATAATCTGAGACTAATGCCTTCATCATCAACATAGCATGCTCTGCGCTGTATCCTTCATGGCAAGTCAGACTCAATTCAATGACATGCATGACTATGCTGCAGTTGAATAGGTTATTTATGGATAAAACTGAGATAGTGACATAAACAATGATAACACATGCAACAACAATCAAGCACTACTACTGCAGATAAAGCAAATGTAAACAGGGAACTCATTTTTCAAGCAGAACTCATCTCTTGAATGAAAGAGGCAATTACTAGATAGTAATCGTGGCATTTATGGCGCAACGTTTGAGTCTATTATATTTTCTATAAGACTTACCATTTTTGCATTAAAAATTATTTGTGATTTGATTGAAGTAATAATATTCTGAGCATTAGTTCAAACCAAGCTTTCAAGAAAGATCATTTGATTCTGATATGTTAGGATTTTTTATGCAGTTTGGAGGAATCTGTGGAACACCTTTGCATAAAGTTGTAAAGCAAAAATTCCTCAACAGTTTTGCTGGCATGTGGATAGGAATGAATTGAAGATGGGGAGCGATATGTCGCTCTTCAACCTACATCACCAGATGGCTCCAGATAAAACAATGTACTACTTAAATTACAAGTCTATTAAATTTGCATCCAGAATGATTTTTTTCAGTTTCCATTGGTGCTACTGATTGCCAAGACTTATACACCATTGGTATTGGAGGATCTAAACAGTAATCATATATCCCAAAACGTAGCAAGTCAAGTTAATTGAGGTTTATCAAAGTTCTATCATGAATCTATTTTACTTGAAGTTAGAAATATATTTCCAATATATATTTCCTTTTTCTGTTTATTTATTTTGTTGTGTGTATTTGTCTGTGTCTTGTATCTTCCCTCTCCAGTTGAGTTAGATGAATGGATTGTTCCTTGTAGCCAAACAACTTGCTCCTCCATCTGTGGGGTTTATGTGTTTGCCTATTTCTTACAGAAAAATATGGTATTGTTGACTGGCCATTTGAGTATTTAAATAATACTCCTTGTCCTTTTCTTTTCACTTCTCTTAATCTGTCATATACAATAGTAGAATGTTGTAAGGATTTTTGTACACTATAAATAGAATGATCAGTTGCTTAACTTAGATTTCATGTCCTGCAGACCCTCAAATGATCTTTACAGTAATGGTACATTTAAAAGTACTTAATCAGTTGCCTTTCCTTGATGTTGCCATAAAGCCACAAAACTGCTGTTCTATGTTTGATTCTTACACATGACTTGGCTTTTTACCATTGCATCCTAACTTTGTTTCTATGTATATGTATCATGCATGCATAATATTTTCCACTTTAGAAGAGAGAACATGGGCTGTTATTCTTTCTTGTACTTAAACTTTCCTTTTTTTCTTGACTCTTATGTTTGATTTCATAGTTTCACATAAAAAGAACCTTACAGCATTTAGAGAATCAATCTATGGGCATCTTGATCAATCATGAGCTAGACTCATGTAGGCTGCTGATTGGCTGTGGCTGGTTGACCACACGCGATCGCATTGGCTGAAAATATCAGAAAGATAGAAATGACCACAGGAATGCTATTCCATGAAACTGACCAATGGCCATGGAGGAAAGTGAATTCTGAGGAATGGGAATATGAGAATCTTAACTCAAACTAAAGCTGATGGGCCGTATTCTCAAAGTCAAGAATTTTTGCTTATTCTTTCCTACTCAAGGCCACAAAAAATGGGTTCCCAACTTTCCCCTTCCATTCTTTTATCTTCATGGCTTAACAGAGTTTCAGATGCTCTTCATCAGGCATAATCAATGATTTGTCCTCCAAAGTACTGTCCTCTTTGCCAAATATCTGCTATTCCTTGCTTTGCTTGCTCTTTTCAGTTTTCTTTCTTTTTTTCTTTTTCTTTTTGAATGCTAGGAATCCATTAGTCAAATTGCATGTTATTTCACAGAACAGTTAGCTTTTAGCTCAGGTGCAATGAATTCCAGAAGTATGAATATTTGTCTACAGTTTGAATATGACTCACTCAAGTGTTGTGCCTTGTTCAATTCTCTATATATTGCTTGATAATGTCAGTGGCATATTAACACTCAAGCATCAAATTAAAGAAAAAGATAAAGAATGAAAAATGTCCAATTGTGCTTTGCTCCATCCATAAACATTAGGCATATACAGATATATATGTAAACACTCTCCTAGAAGAACATATTGATTCTCTTAATAGCATATCATAGTTAATTAAACTAACTATAATAATTTATTTGCATAGGTATTAAATAATGTGGATTTTATTTTATTTTATTTTTTTGAAAAAAAAGGTTGCTCTCAACATCCAGCTGCTAGCAACAACATGAGCATGAAACTGAGAAACTGATGGATAGGAGGACTTAGGAGTCCTTTGAAGAAATTAAAGGGGTGGGGTTTTCTAGATGGAAGCATTTGTTCCAATGCAAATGCAAATTGGTCAGTTTATGTGGGAACCAAATATTTTTTAAATAAAGTTTAAATCTTTTCTTGGGCTTCAAGAGCATACTCACACACAAACACACACACACACACATGTGTGTGTGTGTATATATATATATGTATCTAAGTTGGTTTACTTGAATGAAATGAGAATCATCGTCAAGACCATTAGTGCTGTCAATGAAAAGCATATTGTCTTTATCAAGAAAATGGTAAACAAAAAATGTAAAACGTGATCTTATACTAATTTGTTTAAATGGGGTTACTTTTTATCATATTTAAACAAGGGATAAAAATATGCTGCTATTCGAAATTTTACTCATTTTTATAAATTCATTTATATAATTTGTTAGTAACATTTTATCATTCAAACTAAATGAAAATTGCACAATATTATCCAAAGGTAAATTCTGATTGTCCGCACACTTAATTTTGAAGGTCAAAACTATCAAATTATGTGATAACATGAAAAAGAGATGAAATACATGTATATATATTTTGCATATTTTTTAAAATGCAATAACAAAATAAGAAAGTGAGCAGAGTACAATAACCTTAATATAATTTATCAATTTTTCTTATTGAAGAATCCCAACATAATATTTTATTAAAATTCACTTATATATGGTACAGTGTAATTATTTTATCCCTTTAAACAATGTCAGATGGATATTTCTGACCAGTTCATTCTAATTTTCTAAAGTAAAGAATCGGGCTATCTTTGTTTATGTCAAAACCATCTCAAATAGTTGTCGTATTATATAGGTGCTACCTTAGCCTGCTCAAGAATATGCTTTGTTTACTCCTTGTACCCTGTAATCTCTCCTTTCTTTTTTTTTTTTATTCTCCTTTTGAAAATTTGGGTAACAATACAAGGATTGATCTCTTGCTTGGAACGAACAAACATTATGCACAACATATTCACTAACAGTAAAATACTTCCATAGTCTTTGAGAGTGTTAAAATCAATGGCAAGATATGAACTTATAAACCTAGAAATCCATGAAATTTTAATTTCATGACGGATATTTTTTTAATTTATTTAAATATGTACGAGGAATATGGAGAAAAATCTATTCAGAAGTACAATTATTTTTGGAGCTAATGGGATATATTATTTTAAATTTTTTAGACACTAACAAGCACACTTGATGAATATTATGCAATCTTGATACTAACAAAATTTATTTGAAATAATTTGGAAAGTGGGGAAAAGGGTTCATATTTGATCTCAATATCCAAAATCACTTGATATTATTATATCTGTACTGGAATTATGAAAATGTACACTGCTTTGTAGTAAAGGAAATTGGGTAGTCCTCAACCAGGCCAGGGGACTAGGCTGTTAAAAGTTCTTGTGATTGTGGGCTTGACCCATCAGACCCATTATTATTTGATTTGAGTTGCTAAATGGCCCATTGAGGCCCTTGAGCTACATGGATGGAAAGTTATATAGTTTTCATGCATCCTTCTTTTGTTACTTAATTTTGGTAGCTACTAATTACATGTTTTTAAATCCAATACAAAATTAATAATATGAACAACTACAAGAGCTTTATAAATTTGGTGACAATAAATTACTACAAGAATGTGAAAATTGTTGTAGTCACTGTAATATTGGGTCAATAAAAATATAATAAATTGTTTTTTCACTTTTACTTATTAAAAAAGCTTCTCAATTAATTTATTGATTCGATTCTCGATAAAAAAAAATATAATAAATTTTGGGGCTCAATTTCTAGAAATCCTGTTTTGTTTTGGAAAAAGAAACTTACAATGTCAAATAAATAAAAATATCTTTTTTGTTTGTCATTTAAATGCTGTGGAAAAATTGTTGAAACTCAACCGTATTACCCGTCTTATTTCAGGCCACATGACTTGCTTGGTTCAACTCATATCAACTCCAAATTTCATTAACCACGGCCCACCAACCAAAACTTCGCACTTCCGCCCATTCCTCGCCGGGAAACCATGGCCGGAGTGTTGAACTTCACTCCAACTCCAATCTTCCGGCCAGTTTCAACCCGCAGAGCAAGAAACGACAGAGTATTTTTCGTGAAGTCATCAGCAAATGTTTCTGAAACCCTTTGACTTCGATATCGGCGCCGCCCAACTTTAAAGCTCCGCAGCCCAAGCCCTTTTCGGTCCGGCCCGATAAGATTTTCGACATCTTGGGGGCTTCTCTCGCCTTGCTTTTTCGCCTTACCACCAGTGTCCTTGTCTCAGGGTATTTAATTTTCATCATCTTTTTTCTTGTTTTTTTTTTTTTTAATTTTTTTTTGGAGGGGGAATTGTCGTGATAATGGTAACGATGAAATATTTCACTATTCTTATGTGTTTGTATGCGCCATTTCTTTGACACATATGTGCTCTTCTTTTAGGTATTTTGATTGATATATAAAATTGCTCTTAATGATTCAAGAGTGTATGCACTGGGGAGAGTTTAGCTGGTGTGGTTAACTCTATCTTTTATTTTAGCAGGAATAAAAGATGACATTAAGATGAAATGGGAAATGGTTTCAGTAAATTGTTTGTAGCTATATAGGAGGAATTATAGCCTAACCTTGAAGGGCGTATATTAAGGGATATTTGGTAGGACTTCAAAATGCAACAAGAAGTTGAATTAACTGCCTATATTTAGAAATGAGTGAAACTTCAATATGCTATGTACGTATATGGTATGCATTGGGTGAATATTACCACTTTATGGTCTATGTTTGAGTATATTGTGGATGATCTGTGGAGGATGTCCTATGTGTTATGTGTAGTTTGTGGGAAGGGGTGAAAATATGCATTTTAGATAAAAATTAATGAGATCCCCTTTCCGCAGAAGAAAATCCAAGAAAGAAAAACTAAAATAGAAAATAGAGTATTAGAAGAAGAAAATAAAAAGCAAGAAAAATTGTGATTGCAATGATTTGTGAATGAGAAGCACTGCTCATGAATTTCCAACGATTCCAGGACTATCGTGATTTAGACGCTGCAAGGAGTTGATCCAAGGAAACATTAGTTTTTGGATAATATGAAAATGAAAAAAAAAAAGAGTGAGAAAGAAAACATGGAACGAAGATTAATCTGCAGCTCAAATCATGACATGTAGATGCTATAATATCCCAAAAAAAAATTCTGTTGAAGTTTTCTACTTTCTATAGTTCCTATTGAACTTCAAAAATTGATCTTCCCCTAAAAGATTTTATGGAGTTCTGTGAGTTATTTAGTGAGTTATATTGTGGCTAGGGCCACTTGGAGTTGTCTTCAAGATACAAACACAAATGATTACCTTGACATTGAAAGCCTCACGTATGATATGAATAAATTGATAGATCATTTATATCCGAAGAGTAGTAGTTATAATCGAGGTATGGTTGGGGAATGCATATAGTGTTTAGAGGAGAGAAATCCAGAACTTTTTCTCAGACAAAGGGAATTATGCGGGTGAATATAGGTCGTTCTCCCAGATGGCTGCTGCGATATAGATGAAATCTAACATATTGAAGGTGTCAAGATAGAATAGATTGGTCATCTTGTGGTTGTTCCACCTGTGCTTTAAGAGTTGCCATAGTAACTGTATTTTTGGACTTTGATGTCATGTTTCCTAGAGAAAAGAGAATTCATAAGCATTATATTTAGAGATTTTCCAGTAACTGTATTGTAAGCATCACTTATTTAATGCTTATCTGTGTAATTATTTCATTTCAAGGTTCATTTTGATGGCAGGTATTCTGCGACTGTTGTGCCCAAAAATGAGATTCCATCTGACCAGTATGCTCTAGGTTTTGCTGGTAATTATCAGATACTCGTTTCTGAACAAAAACTCTGGTTAATGTTATTGAATAATAGGAAGTATCATATATATCGCATGAAATAAATCACATAATATTCAAACTAAGCCAAAAAATATGGAGCTCAGTTCAAGTTATATTATTTGAAAAATGCTAACCTGGAAAATTTTCTATCAAGGGAAAAGGGAAGGAAGAAAGGCAATAGGTTGTCTACTTACAGCATTAAAAGTTATAAGCGTCCATTTCCTCATTTTGAATAACTGAATAGAGAGTCTTAGCTCACTTAGGATTATGTGCTTGAAACTGTAGATAGTCATCATCTCATCTCAACATGAAGAATATTTTCTCTCATTCAAGGTCCAGGAGATATTGTGGATGAGGATACACCCCCACACTCTTCTTGTTGATTGGCTGAATTATTAACTGAGCATGCTTCTAAG
This sequence comes from Paulownia fortunei, assembly GCA_019321725.1. Taxonomy (NCBI): domain Eukaryota; kingdom Viridiplantae; phylum Streptophyta; class Magnoliopsida; order Lamiales; family Paulowniaceae; genus Paulownia; species Paulownia fortunei. Next base: position 811,951 of record JAGSPU010000054.1, on the reverse strand, counting down.
AAGATCCACTCCTATTCAGGTTTTAAGTTGAAAGAGACTTCAAAATTAGGCCCTCGCCTGAGAAGCCAATTGAGATATATGAGTTTGAAAGGTACAGGGAATCAGGTTTCTTACTCATTGGAATTCGTACTTATTTATGTACTCTAAAAATCATGACTATGATTTTTGAACCATTCCATTCGGTTTCTCTATTATATTCATGTGTAACTGCTTGAATAAAGACTAAGTGCATATGTTGCTTTCTCCTATGTGGATTATAATGGAACATGTGGAAATTCCTTCAGCTGCCCGTTTTGTCGGAAGGTATCTTCTGAAAAATATATCATTAATTGTTCCATATGGTATATCCTTTGCGGCACCAACTGACTTTTCATGTCATCACAGGTTCGGGAAATTGTTTCAGTTTTGGATCTTGATGTCTTGTATTATCCCTGTCCAAGAAATGGCCCAAATTTTCGTCCCAAGGTTTCTCAAATGGGTGGAAAACAACAGTTCCCTTACATGGTTAGACTATGGGTGCTTTGACATAAAGCTAATGTGATGAGATAGAAATGCCTTATTTTGCTTGCATATCATGTTGTTGCAATAAATTCTTCTTGCGTTCTTGGATCTGGAAAATAGTATCTTAAGAGGATCTTTGTTGAAGCTTGATGCACAAAGTTTCTCATGGCAAGTAATGTATTTTCAGACTTCAGCTGCAAAATCATATGTTAGAACGAAGAAAAATATTGGATATCAAGAACGCTTATGGTTACACAAATAAATATCTCTGGTGTTTAACTGAAAAGGAAAATATTATTTACTATAATGTTACATGTTGAGCTCAATGAGACTTCCTGGAATTGATAAGCACAACTAAGGAGATGCTCTGCTGATTCTCTGTTATTGACTTGGTGTTGTTTAATACTCATATCTTCACTGAATCCACTTGATTGGTAGACGTGGATGTGTTCAATAAAATAGGGGAGCCTTTTGAGTTAAACACCTACGCTATCTTGTTCTGAGCACATTCTGGAAGTCTGTATCCCCCATTTCTTTAGTTGCTCTCTTTCATTGTATTCTACTTCCTTGAATTCTTAACTTCACTCATCATGCATTTTCAGAGGAGGTTAAAGCTTCTGGTTTTCTTCTGCTTTAGGTGGATCCAAACACAGGAGTTTCTATGTATGAATCAGATGACATAATTAAGTACTTGGTTGGGAAATATGGTATGTTATTTCAATCTGGTTTTAGCTGCTTTTTAGTTTTTGTTTTTATTGTCCAACAATTTTAGTGAAAATGTATTGCCAATACATGATGTCAGATGTAAAAGTTTTAAACCCAAGTTTTATGCTTCACTTTGATTTAGGTAATAGATGTAAAGGGAAGACATGAGGAATTTGTAGTTTCAATGTGCCAATATACCAGGAAAAGAAAAGAGGAAAATAATGGAAAGATATAAAATTTCAGTTTTTTTGTATTTTCTTGTGTAGGTTTAGCTTCCCTTTTCTTTATCATGTGGTTTAATAAAATTTTCTTTTTGTTTGAACTAATGTTACATTTAGCACAGTATCAATTATCTCTTGTATTCCTTTAACATGCTAGGTCAATTGAAACTTAGGCGTATAAACATTTTAAGAAGTTAAAGGACGACAGTCCTGTTTTTGAAGTTAGGGCATGTTACTCTAAAAAACTGGGAGAACCATTGGTATTGTTTCTTTAATTTAATGAAGTTATGCCAGATACACTAGTTAAGAATTTTTTATGACTAATATTAGTGATATACCTTGCTTGTCCCCACCATCACATGGAACAATGTACTGAATTGAGTGGGAAGGGTGGTGAGATGATGGTTTTCAACTGGCTTTGCTTTAGTAAGGCCTGCCAATCTTTGGGTGGAATATTCTATCAGTTTAGCATGCATCTTCATCTTGTATTTTTTTATTTTTTTCATCTTTATCTCCTGTCATCTCATTGTGATCTTAGCTAGGTTAATTTAACAACTTTGAATTGACTGTGTTGATTATTTCTTTAGGTGATGGCAATGTCCCACTTCTGCTGTCTCTGGGTCTATTAACTGTAAGCAATATAATTTTGGAATCACTTCATTGTATTACTGAAAACATGTATTGATAAATAGCTTTTTCCTGCCCTTATTTTTGTTCTTATAGACTTTAACAGAGGGATTTGCCATGATTGGTCGAATGGGGAAGGTATACTTTCTCTCTCACCTCACCTCTTTCACTTATCCATGCATTAATACATGTGCATACATTCATTGCATAGATAATCTACTTTTCACTGATTCAGTAAGTTTCTTCCACATATTCTTTAACATATTTTATCTCTAATCTTTAAATGCAATACGGAGAAATTTGAGATTACAATGTCATTTCAGGTGACCCTAAACATTCCATGTAGCCTTTTGTTCACCTTTAACTCTTTCCCCATCGAGCAACATAAAAAATGATGAACTCCATTAGGGGTCTTTAACATTTATTCTGGAGTACATTTTCTTTATTTTACAAGTACATTTATTTTTCCTGAAAAAAAGTACACTATGATCTTTGGAGACCAAAATATGAGAGATTTGTTTTTAGAACTTATTAAATTTGCAACATAGTATCTCTAACAGATGAGGCTGTAAGTTCTGAGAGGCCGTCAGCCAGGGCCAGACCCATGAACTCTCACTTTTTGACCTTACTCTGATTCTTATTTCAACATGTCCCCTGAAACCAAAAAGCATTGAGCAGAACTCCACCTTGGTGCTAAATATTAATGAAAATTTTGGTTAGAATTTGGACACACAATCGTCAACCTGATGTTGATAGTTTTAAGAATGCCCTCACAACAAGTCAACAGAAAGAAAAGAAAAGAAGAAATGAAATTAGATAAATGTTATGAAATGGTGAACTGCTGCGGTAGGGAATGGGCTAGCCAAAGAATTGAGGTGCCATAATATCTCATCATGGCACTTTCATCAGCCTCAGCAGTATGAGCAGCTTCAACTTTTCCAATTGATCTTGAGGTCGCACTTATTGGGTGTATACTCTGTTTCATTCAATTGATTTCTGAAGGAATAAAACATTTTTTCTTTTTTCGGCCTGTTAAAAAGTGCGGAGGATTTTATTTTTCCCATGAAGGTTGGGAGGTAAATTTACAGACTCAAATGGCTTGCATTTGCAAAGGCCTGCATGGGCATAGGTATATCTATGCAATAACTCAGATACAGGTAGTGCAGGCAGGAATTTCAAATTTTCTGAGAGAATACGATATAGGCTGTAAGCTTTTCTGCTATATATTTGATATTCCTTTCGGGGGATGTTATATACCGAAGTCTGAAGAGGAACAAAAGAATTTCATTGTTTTCAAAAATGTCCATCAGTTTTGTCTCTAAATAACTCATCTGGACAATTTTCTAACCTTAACTATGCAGGGTTCTTCCTACACTCCATCAAAACTGCCGCCTAAGCCTCTTGAGATTTGGGCATATGAGGTTAGATTATGGTGACATAAAGAGTTCAATATTTTCTAGTTTCGTATAAATAAACTAATTAAACAAATAAAAATGGTCATTGACACATGCTTTATGCATGTTAGAAGAACCAGATTGTTGCCTATACATAACAACATTATATTCCCTTCAGGCTTCACCATTTTGCAAAGTTGTACGCGAAGTACTTGTGGAGTTAGAGCTACCTCACATACTTCACAGGTAAAGTCCATTTGGTGTTGGTATCATTTTTTAAGGGCATAGAAGTACATGTCCATATTAACTATTATCACTCACCCACCCCTTGTTAGTAATGGTCATATATGTTTGAACACCTGTATTAATGTCACTATTCATTTTGCCAAAGGCATAACGACAAATTTACGTCAAAAACACTAGGAAATTTGCAATGCAAGCATAAAAAGTCTGGTTATGAGAATGTTTCAATTGCCATAACTATGACCTTATTGTTATCCATAATTGCGGGAATGGAATGTGTAATCCATTCATTTGCATCACTACAATGATTATAGCTTGCTTGGAAAGTATCTGTGCAATACAGAAAAGCATCTGAAAATGTGCTTCAAGTCAACGAGCAAAATCTGAGAATAAATGCTTTTGTACTATGTTCACTATCCTCAACATATTAGAATTTCTTTAAAGTGGTAAGACTCAACTCCAATAATATTTATGATCTGTTTCATATCATTAAGGTCTAAGTTTTGGATGTGACAAATGGATTAATACGTCTTGGACGGCAAAAATTAATTTTTAAAGAGCTCTACGCAATTGTTAGTGGCATTTATTATTATTTTTGTTCTTGTTTTAATGTTAATATTACTCTTATTGTTATTCTCATTATCACTACTATTGTCCTAGTAATTATTGTTATTGTTGATAATACTTTTCGGTTGAAGCAAACTTAGGTTACTAACTAGCAGTATGATTGTGGATAGCTCAGGAGCTTTTCTTTCAAGTAAAAGTTGAGAAATATATGGAAGATTTACATGTCACAAATTGCATCACGAATGCATTTGAAGTACATAGAAGTCCTAGCAGAGACCAAGTATCACTTGAAAACTGAAATTAAGAGTTTGTAAAACAAAAATTGGTGCGTTGTATAAAAGCATTCTTTTCCTTCCAATCATTTGTTTGACAAAGGTTGTTTTACAGTTGCGCACGTGGCAGCCCAAAACGACAAATTATTTATCAGAAAGTAGGACATTTTCAGGTAGTTTGCTTGCTTTAAAGAGTGTTTCTTTAATTATACACACTAGACTACATTTGATGTGTTAATGGTAGGAAGACATGAAAACTTTCCCTATTATTTAACAGGTTCCGTATTTAGAAGATCCAAACACGGGAGTCCAAATGTTTGAGAGTGCAGAAATTGTTGACTATCTAAGGGCAACTTACGCTCTTTGACAGTTGAGGATTTTTGACATTGTCTTAAATGTTCTTGATAGAAAACTGTTATTATACATGTAACTAAAATTTCACAACATATTGTGGTACATAGAGTTTACTACATGTGCTTTACAACAAGACAATTCAAGGGAGTCTAAATTTAGTAATTCCCAATGCTCTCTGATGCTTCAACTAGGAAGATCTATTCTAACATTGTGCTGCATTCTTCTTCATCAAACCCAAGTGTTTCCAAGTGAATTGTTTGAGTGATATGGTTTTGAAGGTCTTTAATAAGGGTTGGATTTAAAAAACGTTTTTGAAAGACGTAGGTTATGAACTTTCAATTAAATGTATGCAACAGAAGACAGGGTCCGGGTGGGGCAAGCCGAGATCGTCTTATCCCGAGATCAGGGTTTATAAGTGTTAATAATTAGTTCAAGCTCTTCATCACATAGAAATTAGTTGAGCGGGTTGAGTGAATCATGGATCAATCTACATCTTCTATTGCAATTGATATTTTATCTCTTATTGTAATATTAAATACACGTCAAGTATATAATATGATATTATTAATATACACTTGACATATATTGATAATATTGTAATAAAAGATATAATATCAATTGCAATAGAAATTTAAACTGTCCTTAGATATTGTTCAATTAATATTATATTATAAATTCACCTTAAAGTTATCAAAAACATCTCAATTTCCAATTTATAGAGAGGAATACCACAATAGCTAAGAAAAAAAAGATATTAAGGGGATGGCAGAAGGAGTACACATGCCCACACACATACAAAGCACAAAGAGAACATACATTGTTGAGTTTATAGCATCAGAAGCCATCTCCAATATTGATCAGCAGCCAAGTTGCTGTGTGGCATTTCCATCAATATATTGGATAGGACCCTAAAAAAAACATAACAAATCCACCCATCAAAATTAAACAAAAAATAAATAAATAAATAAATAAATTTATGTTACCAAATGTATATATATTCGAATATTGGGCCCGCCATGGCTGCTCCAAGAATAGCTTCTTCATCGTTGCACCCACACTCCTCTTTTTTAATTCATACGCTTTTTTCACTATGTATATCTCCATTTTTTCTCTCTTTTTTTTTTTTGTGTGTGTTTTGTCTTTTTTGCGTGTGATGATGTTTAGGTCAGCTTGACAGCTGGATATCTGATTTTTTGTATCTTTTTATATTCATCAGTTTCTAAAAACATTGGGATATTCATTTATTAAGAAAAACTAAGAGAGTTTAACTTGTTTAGGTCAGCTTGACCGCTGGATATCTGATTTTTGTATCTTTTTTATATTCATCAGTTTCTAAAAACATTGAGATATTCGTTTATTAAGAAAAACTAAAGAGAGTTTAACTGCTTTATTTTGTACGTACATAAAACAACCTGACATATCTTCGCATGTTGTGTGTATCAAAGTGATCATATTTTGACAAAATTGTAACCTACACTGGGTTTGTAACATCCATGACATGATAATTTACAACTTTGCCAATATGCTCTTAATTCAGATTGTAGTCATTAGCCAGGCCATAGAAACAGAAACAATGTTCGTTAAATGTCCAATAATGGCGAAAGTTTTTATCATCTTCTTGGAGAGTAGAAGTATTCCTTTTCAGTCTTTCCGCTATCCATCAGTTACATGTGAATTTATCCGTCATTTATTCTCTTCTACTGGCTTAAATCTCTTTTGATTATCCTTTATCAAGAATGTCCAATTATTTCAGATAGGCAAAGTGTTGAAGACTGAAGAAAAACTTATGTTAAAGCTGCAAGAACATTACTAAGTTCAGGTTTTTCTATGTGTATGTGAAATCTTTTTGTCTGCTGAGGCTGGTGAACCCATTCAATTCACTTACTCTGGAGCCACAGGCCCTGACAGATGGGGAACCCTCAATCCAAAATTCTTGTTGTGCAAAAACGGGAAATCGCGCCAATTAACATTTTGAAAGGCATAGTGCAACAAGAGATTGAAGCCCTTGATCAGGTCATACGATTCTGCATTGTTACTCTGATCAACAAGAAGTTTGCTGCTGAGGTAATTAGTCTTTCCTCACCACTTTTGAATTGGCTGAAACCTTAAGTCCACGTTATCTGTCTTACAAAAATAAATTCCTAGAACTAGATATGCAGTTAACATGATGTTTACAGAGAATTGTGTGCTAGACTTAGGTATAAATGCAGTTGATTTGATTTTGCCTGCAGTTGCCATCACGTTAATAACATAGAATGACATAAGGTTTCATTTGAATTGATGGATTTGAATATAAGGATTTCAAATTTATAATAACAAATCTATTGAATTTGTTTGGATCATTTAATGATTCAATGAATTTCAAATTCTTAATCTCCAATTTTAAACTATTTTTGGAATCATTATAATGAATTTCAAATCCATCTTAAAATAAGTCATTTAAAATCCTTCCCTCAAATCCAAATCTTTCCATCCAAACGTAACTTAATAGTTTTTTACAGCTATTATTTTAGACTACAAGGGCACACATATGGAATTGGAAAAAAAAAACAGAGAAATGAGCAGAAGGGAATTGGGTTACCATTACAAATTATCCTGCCCTACATCGCACTAAAATATTGTAGAATTTAGTTGATCATAAAAGTTGCTAATATGTTGACAGAGTGAATTAATGTTGATGCAGTTGTGATACCCTGATCATGCAGGGAGGCTCATTATAGACGGCAAGTTGTATAACTTGAAGCAAATGCACTGGCATGCTCCTTCTGAGCAAAGGATTGATGGATGGCAGTACGTATGAGATTTCTTTTATGCAGTTGTTCTTGTTCAAGTTGTCTTTCAAAAAGATCAGGTCCAGACCTACACAATGGAAGAGGGCATACAATTAAATATTTTTTCAAGATTTATTGTCGTCTATATATCGGTTGAGTCCAGACCTGATCCAACCAGGACCTGAATGGTACACTTTGAAGCCTCATAAACTGAATTAACTTATGACAAAATGTGTCTAGTTATCTAGCAGATAAGCTTATAGACAGGCCTGATCAGCTTTGTTGGGCAACCTTCAGAATCCATTGCATGACTCCATATTATTAGAGGGTTCAAACAATATCAAGCATTCTAATGCTACCAGCTCTAATAGTCTTTGGTTCAAACTCCATTACGTGAATTATATGTCGGATCCTCTTAAGCAATACAACTAATTCTTTTAACTGAATATATATGCCCACTACAGATATGCTGCAGAGCTTCATCAGGTGCACATTGCCGATGATGGCAATGTTTCAGTAGTGGCAGTTATTTTCAAATATGGAAAACCCAATCCAGTTGTTGCTAAGGTGAAGTTCAAACCAAATCAGAAAAACCAAAAAAGAGGAAAAAAAAATTCTTCTTTCATCAAGAATGGAAAAGACAACTGACTTTTGAAGTGCTTCATGTTTACAGATACAGAACAAATTGAATGAACTCGCATACAAGGCCAAAAGACATGAGGAAGCCCCAATCACACTCAGGCATTTCCACTCCACAGAACTGAGGAAAAGATCCCACAAGTATTACAGATATGTTGGCTCTTTGACCAATCCTCCTTGCACTGAGAATGTCATTTGGCATGTCCATGGTAAGGTAAAGGACACGATTTTTTCATTGCCTTAACATTCCTCCAACGTACACAATGGCATAGTCATGCACTTGACACTGCAAGCACACACGGATATAATAATGATGGAAGTAATATACAATTTCTCACTAATCCATCTCCTGTAATTTTGGTACGAATTTTTTGCATAACGCAGTTTGCTACATTAAGCAATCAATACTTCTTATAACAAATGGGATTGATCTTACCATAAGGGTGATTTCAATTTTGACGATGCCAAAATGAACAAATATATGCAGGTGAGATCAATATCCAGAGAACAAGTAAAGGCCCTCAAGGCTCCCCTGTATCAGAGAAGCAAGAACAATGCAAGGCCTTTTCAGCCAAGGAATGGACGACATGTGGAGCTGTACGAGGACAAGCCCTTTGCTCAAGGGAATCAGTACCCAAAGAATAAATGCAAACAATGGTAAGAATAGAAATCAGTAAGAGAAATATTTAATTGCTCTTGTTTGTTGTAGATGGTATCAGGTAGGTTGTCTCTTAGATAATATACATACGAGTTGCTCAGCTGGTAATTAGAATCATCGTCATATTGTAATTTTATACAGATGCAGATTTGTATCATTTCATTACCATTTATGTACCAGAGAAAACAACAACACTTACATGGATTACTCATCATTTTATGATTTTGTTTGCGGTGACCCTAGCTGAGCTAGTAAGTTTTTCTCAGAAACTTTTTTATCAAATAATTTACATGTAAAAATTTGAATTATGCTTTAATTGAAAAGTTAAAATTACTTAAAAACCCTCTAAGTCAGCTGAAGCACACTAGAGTCACTTAAACATAACTATAATTTTGGTAGTATTTTACCTACTCATACATACCATTCGACCAAGTAAGACATTACTTGTTTTAAACATAACTTATTTCTACCTCTATGATGATTCATCAATGTTAAGAATATTATTCAGTATTCAAAAATGCACAATTGCACTGCTGGCAGACTGTATAAAAAATTTGGGAGTCGTCAGGAGTTCCAACCTTTAGATGGATAGTTTTTGTCCTGATCATTAGTATTAATTCAATGAAAAATCTTATAATATGTAGGATAAACTCAGGGTCACTATCTGCAAGTTTTGATTTTGCTGCATATATCAGAGAACCATATAACCTAAATAAGGTTTATACTGTCGGTGGATGAGATGAGCAAGTGTCACTTATACGTTCTTAATCAGTAACTCTGTCGAATTTAGGTACTAAACATATTGAGAAGATAAATACCATAAAAAGGGAAGAAAACCAAACAGGATAAAGGGTTGACGGGATATGTACACATAAAGACACACAGAAAAAGTTGAGTGTGTCCAGAAATTCCAAAGTAATAGTGGATGGTGGTGGGCTTAGCAGAGAGCCCCATCCACATAATGAATCAGCAAGTTGTTGTTTGGCATACATATGGTGTGTATTAATAAAGAATATGCACTAGAAGTTTATAAAAGCACTCATTCAGCCATCTAAATCAAATCAGACATTATCAAAATCAAAAATATCTCTATTCGTGTTGGGGAGGAAGAAGTAGGTGTTTCATGGCTGCTCGTTTGGCTTTCTTCAGTGTTACAATCACTCTCCTGATTGTTGGCTCGTACGCTTCTACCACATTAAGTATGATTCTTTCTCCTCATCACCCTCCCCCGCCATGCCTGTCCTCTGCTTAATTTATTAGCATATAGTTCATTCTGTTTTTTCCCTATATATTTACAGAGGCTGACAACAAACCCCTCCAATTCACATACTCGGGAGCCACAGGCCCAGACAGGTGGGCGAGCCTGAATCCAAACTTCTCGCTCTGTGCAAATGGGAAATCGCAGTCGCCAATCAACATTGTTACAGACCAAGTTTTACCGAACAAGAAGTTGAAGCCCCTGATCAGAGAATACCGTGCTGTAAATGTTACTTTGGTCGACTTCAAGTTCACTGTTGCGGTAATTGGTTTCTTCTTTGGCTAATTAAGCTCTTGGATAGCTAAGTTTGTGCAGCGCCCTTACTTGTACGTATAACACGAAAGTAGGGTCGTAAATTATTTGATTACATGTGATGATATCAGACATATTATTTATAAAAATCATGTGTTAGCTTGCAAATTAATTAGAATAGTAACGAAGAGGGTGACATGAAATAATAATGTTATGCCAGATTTTATATATAATTATATTTAGTTTTTTAGATAAGTGAGACTTAGATATGCGTGTGGGGATTATGTTGGTCTATTTTCAAAATGGGTTGCTCAATTTTACAAGTCTTGAAAACATGTTCCTTGTTGGAAACTTATTAGTCATCCTCGTATGCCAACAACTTTTAATTGGTAACATAATTGGCATTCTATTTTTTTACTTTACAAGTTCCATTTTTTCAAATTACTCCGGTTTAACAATTTTTAAGACAAAATCACACCCAATATATCTTGTCTCTGTATATTGCATCGGAAATCAACTGAAAAATCGTAAAAACTTGGTATTTTTGGTGGTGTTGATGCAGATAGAGTACCCTGATCATACAGGAGGGATAATTATAGATGACAAACAATATACCTTGAAGCAAATGCACTGGCATTCTCCTTCTGAGCACAGAATTAATGGAAAGCGGTAGTATTATGATCGATGCCAATGTTTCTCTCTTTCTCTCTCTCTACAGACACACACACACACACAGAGTCAGACTCGTGTGAATTGATGTGTGATTTAATTACTTAACCCGAAATATACAGATTTGCTGCCGAGCTTCATATCGTGCACGTTTCTGATGATGGCAATGTTTCGGTAGTAGCAACCCTTTTCAAATATGGACAACCCGGATCCACTTCTTGGACTGGTGAAACTCAAACTTAACTAGGATTTATAAAAGAAGAAGAAGAAGAAGAATGGGATACAGAAAAATTGAGTGATGAAAATGGTTCATGGTTTTGCAGATACACAACAAATTGAATCAAATGGCGTATGAGGTTAAAAGTCACGAGGCAAGTCCAATACCAATCGGGCCCTTTCACCCGACAGAAATAAGGAAAACTCCCAGCAAGTATTACAGATACATAGGCTCTTTTAGTGCTCCTCCTTGCACTGAGAATATTATGTATGTCGTGCTTGCAAAGGTATGTAAGAAAGACACCTTCATTTTCTGGCTTTTTTGAGAGAATCAAAGTGAATTTACCTGATTCAAATTCTATAAAAATTGATATTTATTTGGGTTCTGAAACAGTGGAAATTAATGGTAATATATATACTTATATTGATATATTTGTGTTGTATAGGTGAGATCAATATCTAGAGAACAAGTAGAGGCTCTCAAGGCTCCTCTGGACATGAGATGCAAGAACAATGCCAGGCCTGTCAACCAATCAATGGAAGAAACGTGGAGGTATACGAGGATTCCACTGCTCACTGGAATCACCATCGGAGGGATTAATGTATTCATATGACGGCTAGAGACTATAAACTACAAGGTCCTCCTCACTTGTCAACTATTTATGTACAAGCTATGCAGCTCAGAATAAAATTTGTCACTAGATTTCTGTTCATAGACTATATGTGTGTTCTATATGTTTTGATTAAATTATCAAATACAACAATATAAATCTAAATACCAGAATATGGGTTAATTAGGGAAAAGAAAAAATATTTATTTTCGTAATTGAAAAACAATAATGTTTATCGAATTGATGCAAGTTTTTTGCCATTCTAGCATTGTCATTCAAGTTTTTAGTGTATATAAGTTGATGCATATTTTAATAATTTCATCATATTTAGTCCTTGTGCTTTGATTCCTATAACAAAACAATGAAATAAAATAAATAAGTTTTTTCTCCCAACATAATTTGAATGGTATAAAAAATTATCAACCTTACATTAAAATATAATTTTTCTATGTACTTTATTCTTTTGAAAACATCAAAATCAAATATAATATTCAAAACATCAAAATCAAATATAATATTCAAAAGCTTTCATTTTTTTCTTGCCTAGAAACACATAAATTAAACATTCATCTTCAACACTATAAAGTTGTCGTTTCTACGCAACTAAACAAAACAAAATTTTATTTTTACACAAAAATCAAATAAAAATATTTTTAATTTTGAAAGTGCCGATCAAAACGAAAATAATAGATTGAATATAAAACCAAACAATCACAGTTCTTCGCATGCAAACCCAAATTACCCATCATATGTATATATCCAATAAATTAGATTCTAGACCCGATTTATTAAAATGAATAATAGTATCCATATATGTTTAAAAGTTTGAAAGGAAATTCCAGTTTCCTATTACCAAGAGTCGGGTGGAACTCAAAGTTATTGTCAGACGAGACAAAGGGGACCTACCAACACACCACACCCAATAACAGTCCTGAAGAACTTTTTAAGTTTCACACCAGTAGTGCCCTGGGCCAGGGTCCATATTCAGTTTTGGAGGCTGAGTGAGTCTAATGCACAACAAGTAACTCATTAGCCAACATCACGTTTTTTAACTCTTCAATTACAAAGCCTACCGAACAATGATAAAACCCAAGCCCGACTGGTATCGAACAGGCTCCGATTGGGATTGGGTACCAAATCTGAACCACAAACACTAAACACACTAACCAACCACAATGCAAGAAATAAACATTAAGAATTGACCTCGGGGCACAGCTCAACTGGTGGATCAATTAACATATTTCTCGCTTCCAGCGGCAGGGTAGGGGTTCGAATCCTGGTGAAAACCTGCGGCTGAATTTCGATATGGAGCAATTTACCTTTTCTTAGGTATTTGGGGAAGTGGTTAGAAGGTTTATGATTGATTGGTGTAAGACACAAATTTGAGTATAAAAAAAAAAATAAACATCAAGAATTGTTGAATTTAAGTTGACGGGGCTTTCAAAAGAATAAGAAAAAGTGCTTTTGCTTTTAAAAAATAATAATAATAATAATAATAATAACTTTTAATTCATTGAGCCCTCTTCTTTATTTATTATTTTAATTATTATAATTGTAACAACTGAGTACATAAATGTTATACGATTATGTGATTCATCACAAAGTCATGAGCCATTGTTCCTGTCGATCGTGCCACTCCAACTTATAGTTGCTCAATCAATGCATGTAAGAGTTGAAATTTTACACACGGCCACCAGAATTTGATGTGTTTTCCTTCTTTCCCCAAGACTTTTGAGGATAAGTATTGGCTGATTGCAAATAAACCTAACTTGAAAACCACTTCAATTCTAGCAAACAAGAAAAAGAATAAATCAACTCTCTTAAGTCAACAATTCCTTCCTAATTTCCCTAAATCAATCATTTAAAAAAGAAAAAAATAGAAAGATTGTCCATGAATAATTTCTTGCAAAAAAGTGGAAGCAATCCATGTGCGACAGATTGGACTGTTCTTTGTTGACGGCACAAGCAACCTGGGGTTGATCTCTTGGTCTTGTTGGCATCCTAATACAAGAAGCTGTGAATTTATTATGCCTATTATTTTAATTAATGTCATTAATTATATTTTTTGAAACACTGAATATCAAAATAGTAAATACATACATACTAGTCCTCAATTCAATAATTCATTCATTTTCAAGAGGGTTGTGTTCAATTCATCATTAATGTCAATTTCAATATGTTGTGAAATAAGATTTAGTATGGGTAAATAAATTAGTGAGCATATCATATTAGACTTTACATTAATTATATGTTCTAATATTAGAATTGTCAGTTGAATTTAATTAGTCTATGAACTTTGATCTAATGAATGATTAATTTGATAATTTATTTCAAAAAAAAATAATATCAATAATTAATTTAAAATTTAAGGGATTTCAAAGGAAATAAAAGGCAATAGTGGAATGATCAAATCAATCACATACAATACAACATTTTGCATTGTGTAAGAGAAAAAAATCAGGCAGAAAAATTTACAACTCCCACTCCGAAAAACAAGTATATTTACACTATGATCATATACGTATCAAGTCAAAAATATATAGCACAAAACAAGCATAAAAAAAAAAAAGGAAAAATGAAAAGGTAACTGTAAAAACCTGCCGTGTTTGGAAACAGTTATTCAACGTGCCACGTCATCCAACAACTCCTGTTTTCAACTACCACCGAAGACTTTCACCCGCCTCCTATTTTCAACTTCTACCCACGCGCCGATCTATGTGCCCGGAAACCGCCTGATTAAAATCCTCGGAGGTCCAGGACCCAGACCGCCGTCCCGACGTAAACCGATTCATCCCTCCCAAGCCGGGAGGCTCAGCGACAGGCTCAGCACTAACTGGAATTTCTCGCACTTTCACACTCACGCTCTTCCGCTGCGGTTCAACAACCACCGGCTCCTCCATCAGGACCTCCACCACTTTCCTACTTCCAGACCGGGATGGTTTCTTGGGACCTTTTTTGGACCGGAACATGCTCATCACCTTGGAATAAAACCCGGTCTTCTGCTTCTCACCACGGTTGCTGGATTTCTCCACCGGTTTTTCGCTCCTTTTGAGCGAGTTCGACCTCCGCCGGCCTCTTTTAGATCTGACTCTCCCCATGCAAGAGACCTTCGGAGAACCCGGTTCGGCTACAGGAGCGGTCGACTTTCCAACTGACTCGGACCGTTTCGGAAACAGCCGTATGTTGGCTGTTTTACAGGTCCTCCGTTTAGTATCCACAAAAGTGGTTTTTTGGGTCTTGGGCAATCCGATGATGGATGCCTTCGACTTCAAGTTAACGGAAAACCGCTGAGAATTGGAGTTAGAACTAGGGTTTGTGTGCGGGTTCAAGTTCGTGGAGTTTGAGTTGCCTTTGGTGGAGTCTTTCCGCTCGTAAAACGCGTTGCGATCGAACCAATCGTATTCTGCGTCCTTGGATAGCCAGAAAGATTCCGGCGGGAAGTCCGGCGGGACTTCGGGAGCGTCGTCTTCGTCGAGGATGACGTCATTTTTCGGTGGGTCGTCGTCTGCCAGTGTTTCACAGGCTATTTTACGGTCGTTGCTCCGCCAGCGCAGGCTGTAACTAGCGTTTCAAGATCGACTTGAGGCATTAGAGGAGATATAAAAAGAGAAGAAACTAATAAGAAGTCTCGTAGACAGAAAAATGAAAGAGTTTTTAGAGAGAGAGAGAGAGAGAGAGAGAGAGAGAGAGAGAGGACAAGATGATGGTGGGAATGGAAGAATTTTATAAGGGATATGAGTCCTCATCAGTATAGGAGAAAAAATAGTATCTTGAAAAATAAATTAAAATAAAATTGAATTTTGGTCTCCTATTTCTGTTTTAATAATGGTATATTTTGGTGGAGAGTTCGAACTGCTTGACTGCTGATTTCATATTTGGCGTTGTTAAGTACATCTTTTTCTAGAAAAAGGAGAGTGGGAAAGAAGGTTCAAATTTTCATGTCCAAATAATACAAAAGGCAAAAGATCTTTTGGAAGTCTAACCCCCCTCGTATGTAGGTAGAAGTATTCTAGCCACAATCCGTCTACAGTCATACAGATTTTTCTACTAAAGCAAAAATTAAAATTCTATGTTCTGGTTTAGCTGTTTCGTATATAGATCACAAGTTTTTTTCTTTGCATTCTTGCACAGAAGGGTGGGGGGGGGGGTGGTAAAGAAAGATAAAATCTAATTCTTGCTTGTAAAAGTCTTCTCGATGCTACATTCGGTATAGGGTCAGTCGGGTATAATATTTATCTTTATACTTAAAAATATACACATATATATATATGGATATATAGATAAATAATAATATCTACATAAATTTACGTGTAACATGTATTATATGGTCCAGATTTGAAGAATTTGAGGAAATTAAGGAATTGAGTTGTCTTTTTCTAGCACTGGAAGCCAAATTTTGGATTCAAATATTTATTTATTTAACTTCATTGTGGTGAGGGAGCCAAATGAGGCAGCATGCAATTGTTTTTTTCTTTTTTACTTTAAGTTTCTATTGTTTTTCGTCATACATTATGATTGATGAAGTGCAAATTGTGGTTTAAATTAGTGGGCCTAATCATTAATTATGGTTTATTGTTTTTTTCCTTGCGGTGGAGTATCATAACCCCACAACTTAATTGAGATATGGTGGAGAAAAGTATTGCAGATTATCACAAGTCATAAAAAAAAATTAACTTTATTTGGGAAAACTAACATGGATATTTAGCTTTACAAAATAAATTGTGATATCATGTTGAAAAAAAAAATTAAAATTATGGATGGATACCTTAAAGTATATTGTGCACGCTTTTTTTTCTTTTTTCATTTGAAACATAGAATCGTAGTATGAAAAATATAATCAAATCATCCAATTTAACAATAAAAAATAATAAAATTGATAATAGTTTAGTTAATCTTATATGATAAGGGGTTAAAAAAACTTACTCCATGTTCCAAAATTGACATCGTTGTTTAGTTGCAATATATATATATATATATATACACACACGTATATACATTACTGATATAATAATAAAATTTACTATTTTTACCATTCTTTTAACAAGACGTTCAAAGTATCATAAAATAAAAGGAAACTTCTGTTAAATTATATTCTAAAACTCCATAATTATAATTTTTTTAAAGAATAAAACAGTAATACTAGTATTAATTGAAACTACAAAATATTATCAAACCTTGTATTATGTTTGTGGAATGGTACAATCTTTGTTTTCACATTTTTAACCACTAATAATTAATAGTACAGAAGATATAACAAAAGAAGTAATTGCTATCAAACAAAAAATAGCAAAATATTTGTTAGAGCTCATTTATACATAACTCGTGCTAGGGTCCATCGAAATTAATTCAATCTTCAAACCCTTTTTATGTCATCAACATATTATACTACTCAATTGTTGTAATTATGTGTTAATATTGAATCACACCATGTGACTCTAGGGTGGTTGTCCAAAATCTCTCCTACTCTAAACAGTACTATATATACAATAATATCTAGTACCTTTTTCCAAAAACCTCCAAATTAATAATAATTGAGTTATCAATGCTAATTTATTAGTGCCCCACTAGTTCAGTACAAGAAAAGAAGTTAGGATGCTGATGTAATAGTATTTAGGTGGAGATGTAACTTATAATAATTTGAGTCTAATATTTAAAAAAAAATTATTTAATGGATTCAAGAGACAGTTCAAAGGACCAAAATTTAAGAACTTGAGAAATTTTACTAGTGCATCTACACTATCATACAGTAGTATAACCCCAATTAGAATAATTATAGTTATTCCAATTTTATCATCTGAATATAGGTGAAATTTATTTGCAGCTTACAAGCTTAGTGTGTTTTTTTCGATATTCTCTATTGACCTGGAAAGGTTATCATGGGGACAATATCGAACGATCTAATAAGTTTGAGATTTTAAAATTCTAGATATCTTGAATTCTAATTTTATTTTATGGATATTTATCTATTTTAATAATAAATAACTGATTTCTGCTTACAAGTTATTGGCAGTTTATTAAATATTAATTGCAGATTGTTTAAAGATTGATATTCTTCATATGATAATTTATTAACCAATTCATGTCAAAAAATAAAAAAATAAAAATAGTAGATGGTACAGGAGGGCAAATTAGGTATGGTCAGTAGAGCCAGCCATCTAACCCTTTCTTTCTTTTTTGAAGTTTTCATTTATTTTATATTGGGAAAAAGAAATATAAAATTGAGAGATTGAAACTAATTTCTTCGGTTAATTAATGCCGCTTTGCGGAAGTAGTTTTATGTTAGCAATTAATTTGCCGTTCCTATGGTTACATTAGTACATTCCACTAATAAATTGGTCCACCTCAAATTTATGTCTAGGACCTAGACCCAATCCTTAAAAAAATTAAAATTTTCTTTATATCAGAATTAAGTTGATCTTTATCAACAATTATACGTGCATGCTTGAAGCACGGCGAATGAAAAGTTGGGAAAAATAACTTCCAAATTCTATTTTCTAGTTTTCTACTAAATTATAGTACTTCACTTGAAGATCTAATACACTTGCCCTAATCACTTACTTTGATTGACACCATCGTTATTTGATACAATCCGTGAAATCAATCAATATAAAATCTGCAAATTAACTTATAAATCACCCTTGAACCAATTAAACCCTAGCAATCGATGCACAATCAGTGAAATCATATCTTTTGCGTGAGTAAAAAGAATTAAAATTTAATCTTGAAGTCTCAATTTTATCCTGACTCGTTAAACTTTATTTAAGAACTCACAATTTTACGTTCTACCATAATATGTACTCATGCTTTTGATTCAATATTTCAATTATCTAATTTTGTGCCAAAACTATTTTTTTATTTAATTTATTATCTCTATTGCATCACATCATTGGAAAACAACTAGATTTCTCATGGAAAACTTCAAATTAAGTTTCACTTTCTAGCTTTTAATGTAAAAAAATATTGTTTTCACGATGTGGCCTTCATATAGACTTATATAGACACCATATATATTGATTTTAAGCATAGTTTAGCCTTGTGCCTGCCTTCACACACAGGAAATATCAAGACAAGTCATTTCTCGTGGCCCTGCAATCTTTATTGGCCTTCCTTTTTTTTGTTTTTTTGTTTTTAGGGTAGGACTTCTTTATGCTGTGGGCGAGAGCACCATTAGTATTTTCTGCTAATATTACTGGCTAGCTACACCCTCAATCTTTCATTTCAAGGATTTAAAAGGCTAATTTGGGTATTGAATATTAATAAACTGATGGTTCGAAAAACTTATTTTAAACTCATATGTAGATATTAAAAATTACATACATACTTCTTAGAATGTCTCGTTGTAAATTAAAATAAAGTTTTAGATACGAATTTGTAAAAGTAAAATAATTATAAATATCTTTAAAATTTTGTAATTAAAACCATAATAATTTTGTAAGGTATAAAATGTATAAAAACAACACAAAAAGCTATCCGTGTAGACCTAATTGAGTCCAAACTTATTTTTCACGTTGGGGAAAAAAAACAAATTGCTAGTTTTTATAATAGGACAAAAAATTGTCCGTCGAGTCCAAAATAATGGAGTATTTGAATTTTAAGTATAGGTCCGGTTGGAAACGGTGGATGGTCCAGCCCACCATTATGAATCCGGATTTGACATTTCTCCTCAGTCCGCAAACCTAGTAACCAGCACATCTTAATGAACGACTAAACTAGTAAAGTTTTTCCTTGTAAAAAGAAAACTGGTAAAGTTTCTATAAGTGCCACCCAGGTGGACCCAATATTCAACATTCATCATATACCTTTAGAAGCGAAATTGTTTTGGGAAAAACAAGACACACACACTTTAGTTGACTGCATTTAGTAATAGTCAAATCCAAGAACACTGTTGGGATCGAATATTCATTAAATTGGGTTACATGCAATACACCACTTAGAAAAGCGAAAATGGTAATTTACCTCCTTCAAAAAATTATTAGGCCAAAATACCCTTCTACGCTTTTTATAAAACAGCAAAAGTAGCCGTTTTTGCAGGAGGAAGTGAACTTCTTTGGAAGAATTATAGGGTGTTTTTTTTTTTTCTTGCTTGTATATTCTCATTTTCAACTTTCTTGGGGGTAAAATGCAATTAATTCTATTAATTTAGTCAATCATGGGAAAGAAACGACTCTCTTTTTCATCCACAAATAGATCTTTTTTTTTTTTTTTTCCTTCAAAAGCATGGATAAATTATGGGTGCTGATTTTTTAACTTCAAATTTATAAATTGTGCATGCACTCCATATTATACTTTTTATGATTCAAGTGAATTAATTACCCAAACTTAGATTTCTTTGTTTCGTAATTATCATATTTAGAAGAGTTTTATATCAGAATGATAATACTTAAAATAGTTTTATTCACTCCAAATTTAAATGCATAAGTAGAGAATTTAGTAATTTTTTATGAACTAATACTGAATGAATTGTTATATTATCATCTGAATTAAAAAATAAATAAATCAAATGATGATACTTTTTTATTTTCAACTCCTCTCCAGATAACTCGAATATATGATCAATCAGGTTGTAGATACAAAGTACTTACTAATAGGTTAACTTATTTCATCAACAAATTATTAAAGATTTATGTTTTAAATAAATTAAATATTTTTTGTCTTAATAAAAAAAAGTAACTTATTATTATCCAGATATAATATGAACTATGTATAAAAGATGTACTTATGACTCAACCTAAAAGTATTAAAATTTACTTTTAGAATATGTAGAAAAACGCCAATGTTTGTCAATTATTTGTGTTTTCTGGTACTATAGTTGTACAATTTGCTATTTTTCAATATCAAAGTAAATCCAAAAGTATATAAAAGTTAATCAAATAAAGAAAATATTCAATTAGCTAGCAGCTAGCTCGTAAAGGATTTTTAATTTAAATAATGAAAAAGTGGGAATGAATTGCAAAATGTAAAAATAATGTTCATATGTGTAAATCACAAAGGCAAAAAAAAAGTTTTCCATGTGTAAATACTTAATATAGAGCGCACATATTGTAAAAAGATGATTATCTATCATATTTAATTTTTATTTTACACGCATTTTATCAGTATATTTACATATAAGTGTATATATGAAACTACAAAATATTTAAATTAAAATAGTTGTTAATGGATGCTTAGATAATGACATTAATATTATGATTAAAAAAAAAATACGCACGGTGAAATTCTTGAATTGAGTGTAATATACTCGGTTTATATCTGTATATAACTACATAAGTAAATCTCAAAGAAGGAAATGTATTAGTGCAATTATACGTTATGCAGCACAGTGGAAACTCTGAAGCAGGTGAGGTTCATGGAATAATAAGTCTGCAATCCACACTTTCTCCAAGGGTTAAAAAGTTTGGTAGAAAAATAGTGTTGATTAACCTTTATACAAACGGTCATTTCAGACAAATTATTTACTTTAATGTTTTTCTTTCTGTCTCGATTTATAAGAAGAAAAGGAAAGAGCATGAAAGGACAAAGAGAAAATGGATAGAGAAAAAAATTAATGATAAAAAAAATTCAAAGCATAAAATAAACACCACACTTAATTGAAAATTGTTGACTAATTGATCAACTCATAGAATAGGGATGAATGCCGATTTTAATACTTTTGGGAGGTCTTTGTCCAGGTACAATATTTGCAGGGAGGTATATATAATTCTAAAATTAGGGTTCTAAATATTAATGCTACAACTTTCTACTGAAGATAAGGTTTCAAATCATATAAAAAGGAAGTTAAAGAATCGATCAATATCTTTATTAAAAAAATAAAAAAAAAATTATTCTATTGAAGATTGTAGTAAAAAGTGAAAATTCACGTGGATGAAAAAAATAACAGTATCCGATCCTATTAATTTATCATAAAATTCAAGAGGTTTTACATAAATTGTTAGATTAAAAATTAAATATTGGTCATAGTTGTAATTGACCACATTCAAAAATTTATCAAATATGTATTTGCACATATAAATAGATTTTATTGCATTACTGTTTCCACATCCATTCCACCTACAGAGTAAGAAGATATCTAACTATTAGATTATACTAATAAATATACCAAAATGACCAAAATTCTTCCATAAGAAACACCAAAGAATCACAATGACTAGATCTATTACTAATGTACATTGATAAGTCAAATACTAAAATATAGAAAAAAAATTCAAGTAATCTTAAAGATTCAAATTGTAGTTTTGCTTTTCCTATTTTTATCTTGAAGTGACTACAGTTGGATTCAAATTGTTGTTTGAACAACCTTGGTTTAATTCAATTTTGTATTTTCCTTTTAACCTATTTTACCTTGTTTTACCCCCACTCCATAATGACACAAAGTTTATGGGACATTTATACAAATAAGAAAAGACAAGAGGGGTTGTCGCGAAATTTACAGCCTCATTCGAATTTCTGACCGTTGGCCCATCTTACACTTGAGTAACGGTTTCCTTATGTCTTAAAAAACAGAGCACATTTCAAAAAACTACCTGAAACTCATTCCCCTCCCGAAAATCAAATGGGTTGTGTCTCATCAAAACTGGTTGCAAAAGAAATCGAGCAAGAAGATCTATACATGAATGGAGATTACACCCACCATGTGGTGTCTCTCACTTCAAGCACCTATGGTGTTCTCAAACTTGACAAGGAAAAGGAAAATCAGCCGCAGAAACAAGAAGTGGAAGTGAAGCAGAGCATCAAAGAATGCGTCGTAGAAGTGAAGAAATCGTCGCCGTCTCGCGAAGAGCCTTCTGAGATCATCAATGCGTGGGAGCTTATGGAAGGTCTTGAAGAGGAAGTGCCGGTTGTTGTTCAATCCAAGAGAAGTCCAAAATCGAGGCTTTTTCTGCGTGGTTTTACGGATATGGATGCTAGGAGCCCCCTGAAGTTCTTGAATCAAATGGGTTCTCCGAGGAAGGTGAAGAAAGTTGGGGCAAGGAGAATAAGGAAGAGTTAATGGTGGATTGGGGTCATTGGAGAATAGCCCGAAAACGGTTTTGAAAGAATGTCATAATTTGAAGGAGAATGTGAAGGGTAAACCATCTCCAAGATTGTGGGCCTCCATCAAGGGAAGTCCCAATGGTAAGAGATGTGATAGTTTAAGGATTGACTCGGGGGTTGTTTTGTCAAGGAGGAGGAATTTAGGCCCACTGTTTGACCCTGAACTTGTGGCATCTTGAGAAAGAGGTGTCAGAAGAGGAAGAAGAGATCAAGAAGATGGTTCCAGTCTCGTCGACCCGGACTTCACAAAAGGCCAGGAATTCCCATGATTCGGATGCTATTCTTGAGTTGTACAAGAAAAAATGCCCCCAGGGGGTGAAAATGCAGTTGTCATATATACCACCACATTGAGGGGTATTAGGAAGACCTTTGAGGACTGTAACGTTGCCAGATCGATCATCGAGTCCCAGAATGTCCAGGTGTTTGAGCGCGACATCTCGATGCACTCAGGGTTCAAGGAAGAACTAAGAGGGCTAATGAGCAGCAAGGAGGTGAAAGTGCCACTAGTGTTTGTGAAAGGAAGGTTGATTGGTGGGGCAGATGAGATGGTGAAGTTGGATGAGGAAGGTAAATTGGGAATTTTGTTCCATGGGATCCCGAAGGCGGCTGCTGGCTGCGCAGGGTGTGCCGGGATCCGATTTGTGATGTGCATGGAGTGCAGTGGGAGTTGTAAACTTTTGGGTGAGGATGGAGGAAGAGTGTGAAGTGTAACAAGTGCAATGAGAATGGGTTGATTCAGTGCCCAATATGTTGTTAACTATGTAAGTTTACAGACAATTGCTCACACTGACATGGATTTTATTTTTTTCTGATGTTGCACTAATTTCCCTTTTTAATCTATCGGGAGATTAAAATTAAGGGTTTGATTGATACTACAAAAGGGTTCTAAAATGTATTTAGAGTCCTTAGCTAATAGCATCTGCAGTTGTTCCAGATGCAAGAATTGTATCTTTGACATTATTGTTTGATATTTGTTTTATTTTATTCTCCTAATTTATTGCCTTGTCCAATGTAATGATATTGGCTTGTTTGGTTTTATGCTTTAAAGTTAGTTGAGCAATCAGAATGTTGTTGCTAGCAATATTTGAAGTTCTTGGAATGATCCAATCCACCAACTTTATTTTGTCCCCCAACAAGAATATTCATAATACTGTTTCATTACCATCCTGGGGATAGATAGTGACCGGACAAGGTTTGGCTCGACCAGCACGATAGTCTTTAAGCATGATAAAAGAAGACGCCTCTGGAAAACGACTTCTTGAAACTTTTAGGAGAATTTCAGAGTATGTATGCACACATTTCATCCATTCAAGTTTCTGGAAGATACACAAAAGATGAGTGATCCAGAGTGAAACAATGCAGAACACCTAGTTATGTGACAAATTCCCATAAAATTGAACACCAATTATTTACAATTGTCTTATACCACTCCGACACCCAGACAAAGTAAAGTTTCGATTTGTTGCCAAATTTTATTATTGATAATTGTAGCAATTTATCGTCCGCCAATATGTTGATGAAGTATTAGGGAGTGATTGCCACTTTTTTGTTCAAAATATTAAATGTGGAATATCTTGGATTGTTCCCAAGTACTCAGGATAGTTGCAAATTTAGTCCCGTAATTATATGGGTGGCAATATTAGTCCTATTCAAATTTAAATTAGTAAAAAAATTCTATAATTATTAAAAATTCTCAATTTGAGTCTAAATTTTATTGGAAATTATGAATTTGGCCGAAAAATTACACATGCTACTAACGTGGTAATGAAATTTGAGGATTTTTAATTTATCGACAAATTTATCCTATGGAACACAAGGGCATTCTATGTGGATAGAAGACAACCTACATGGAATAAGCTCAAAGGTGATTGGAAGAAAAAAAAAAATCCAACTAGAGTGCTTATATATTAAGACATACCATGTACAAGAGAGAACATTTTACCTATTTTATAAATTTTTCCTTTTCCTTTTCTTTTCCCACCTTTCCCATTTTACTTATTTTTTTCCTTTTTCTTTTTCATCATCTTCCACCACCTCCCATCCCACCACCAACACTACTCCAAAGTTCTGCAACCAACACACCACCGTCCCACCACCACATCACTCTCTTGTTCCTCTATCACCCACCTAACCCATGAAACCAAAAAGAAAAAAAAAAAGATTTGAAATTAAAGAAATTATTTTTTTTATTACAAAAGATATAATTTTTTAATTTCTGTATATATTCTAAAATAATTAATATTATTTTTGATGATTAATAATTCAAATAATTAGAATTTAATTTTTGAATTTTGATATTAATTAAAGTTATACATTAAATATTAATAAAAACTAATTACTTGTTTTATAAAAAGATATAATTGTTTTGAATTTCTTTTTATATTCTCAAATAATTAATGTTATTTTTTATTTTATTTTGATGATCAATTGTTCAATTAATTAGAAATTAATTTATATGCAATATTAATTAAAGATATAAATTAAATGCCAAAAACTTAAGGTAAATTAAATTTTTATTAAAAAAGATATAACTTTTTAATTTCTTTTTATTATCTAAAATAATTAATGTCAACTTTTACTTTCTTTTGATGATTATTTATTCAATTAATTAGAAGTTAATTATGAATTTTAATATCAATTAAAGTTATACATTAAATATTAAAAAATTAAGTTAAAATTAATTTTTATTAAAAAAATATATAATTTTTTTCTCCAATTACGCATGTGTTAGGTTTCATGATCTAGTATATATCATATTTCTCACTCCTCCACCTTAACGCCACATGAAATGTATCATGTCCACATAAACTAAAATGGACGAAATGTGCAAAATTCTCAATTTTAGTGAGTAACAAGCACCACACATGACTTTATCCGGCAAAAAATTCAATTTTCAAAGAAAATTAGATTCAAATTGAAAGTTTTTAATAGTTACATAATTTTTTTGTCAATTTGAATTTTGATGGGACTAATATTGCCAACCTCTATAGTTATGGGATTAAATTTACAATTTTTCTAAAATTCTTAAATTACGTTTGGATGGAAGGATTTGAATTTGAGGGTAGGATTTGAAAGAAAGATTTCAAATGACTCATTTTAAAATGGATTTGAAATTCATCACAATAATTCAAAAAATAATTCAAAATAGAAGATTAAGGATTTGAAAACTATTAAATCATAAGATTATCCAAACAACTCAATAGATTTGTTATTATGAATTTAAAATTTTTAGATTTAAATCCATAAATCCAAATGAACCCTTAACGAAATTAACAAGCCATTATCTGTCATCCCAAATTCGTAACAGTGAGACGAGTATGTCATATTAGTGTATTAGTGTATGAACTCTTCACATTGTTTCAATTATTCTAAAGGAATGTGAATATGAAGAGTTCATCAGGTGAAATGATAAAATTGAGAATTTATGGGATCAATCTTTGAGATGGTAAGAGTCTGACGGGTAAACTAAAATTCATCTAAAATAATATAATGAAATAATTAAACTTCAATCATGCTTCGTTTTCCATTCATTCATCTTTCCATCTTATTTTGTCGGTGAGGAGAGAGATAGAAGTGTTACAATTGAGCAAAATCACTCAATTTTCACATTGTAAAATTTTAATTTGACATAATAAAAGTTATTCTTGAATTGTTTTTGTAACCAATTTGAGTGATTTTGAGATTTTACTTCGCATTATATGTTCTATAAATATATACCCCATATTAATCATATATATATCAGTGGTATTTGGTCACAATTTCAACTATTTTTATTTGCAGTGATGTCAAATCATAGTAAGATTTCTAAACTTAGTCATGCTTTAATAGTTTCAAAAATTGTTTAAAACAAGCAGTGAAGAAATCTGAACCTTCCAAATTGTTAACGCGGCCCCATTCAAAATTCTTCTATATCTCTGTTTATATATCTTAAGTCTTAACGGATTTTGCAATAATTACATTTAACAAGCAGTGAAAAAATCTGAACTTCCAAATTGTTAACGCGGCGCCATTTAAAAATTTTCTATATCTCTGTTTATATATCTTAAGTCCAATGGATTTTTGCACTAATTACATTTGAATCACTTAGGTAATCATGTTTTGTCATGATTCTAATTAAATATCTCCATTCATATTCTACTTTATTGTAACTAATTAATCTATAAAATCAGTGTTGTATATATATATATATATATATATCAATTAACTAAAATGATATTAAATAGGTATAGTTGAATTTCACTCCAAAGAAACAATGATTTTGTCCATGCTCTCATAGGTTAAGCAGTCACTTCATATAAGAGTTAAAAAAAAAAATTCTCTGTATTGATTAAAACATATAAATAAAAAGTTTTCTTTTTAAAATTGAAAGCTAAATAGTTTTTTTTTAAAATATTTTTATTATTGAATTATTATTTTTTCAACCAAACGATCAAATATAATAATACAATATATCAACAAATTGTGAATCACAATCTCTATTATGAAAATGTAAGTATACAAAAAATTCAATTCTAAAACCTCAAAATTTTTAAACCTTAATTGATTATTCATGCAAGATTATAACTAGTTTTCTTATAAATTAGAGTTATATAGGTTGGATGAATAGGAAATTTAGTTTTTATTTCAACAGAAAATAATCATATAAACATCGGATCAAATGAACTTCCCTTGTAACTCACTTTCAAGCAAAATTATTTGACAATTTTGACTTGGGGATTGATTCTCCTCCTAACCAAAATCTTCCTCATTAGCTATGAAGACCGCATAGGGAGTGGATTATCGCGTTTGACTTCGAATTGTCATCGTAGCATACTTCACGTCGCAGTCAAGTTTTAGGCCCAACAGAATGGCAAATTATACCCGCTAACTTTAAAATTTTTTTATAAATCCTTCATTCCAATTTCTAATTCTTTTGCCAATCAATCAAAATTCATACCCGCTAACTCCAAATTTATTTTGTAAATTCTTCATTCCAATTTTCAATTTTTTTGACAATCAATCAAAATTCCAATGGCAGGGTTTTGACCCCAAAATCTGCAAAGTTTCTTAGTTAGTATGATTGATTTTTTTAGTAACTCAAACTTGTATCTCAACTTATGTTTGAACTAAGAGAATTTTTCAAACTTATTTTCAACTTAGTTGGTTGCTATCTCCTATTTGTATTGTCGCCTCATTGAATAGATGCTGGAAATTGAAAACACTTACGGTAAGAAAAGACTCTCTTTAAAATATTTAAATTATCCACATTTAATAAACGATAGATATTGAAAGCATATGTGGTATGAAAAACTCTTTAGAGCTCTTTAAAATATTCCAAGTAATGCTACTAGATTTTTTCAAAAGAACTTTCTTAAAATTCCTAATTTCTCTAAAATGTTTAGTTTATTTGAAGCATAATTTTTAAATAATTTCTTTTAATAGTATTTGATGATAACATAACAATTCATTCTGTATTAGTTCATAAAAAATTACTAAATTCTCTACTTATGCATTTAAATTTGGAGTTAATAGAACTATTTTAAGTATATGCTTTGATATAAAACTTTTCTAAATATGATAATTAGGACCAAAGAATCGAAGTTTGGGTAATTTTCACTTGAATAATAAGCAAGTATATTGCGGAGTGCATGCACAATTTATTATATGAAGTTTAAAAAAAAATCAGCACCCATAATATATATATGCTTTTCGTTATGACCAAAAGTTTTTTTTTTTTTTTAAAGAGATTTCTTTATAGATGAAAAAGAGAGTCATTCCGTCCCCATGAATAACTAATTTAATAGGGTTAACTTACATCCTAAAAAAATAATTAAGGAAAAAAAAAAACCTTATATATTTTTCCAAAGAAGCTCGCTGGCTCCCCGCGGCTTATTTTGCTATTTTTTAAAAAAGCATAGAATCATCTAGAACATTCTAAAGTCATCCAGCCTTCTAGAAGTTTTGAGATTATCATCGAACATTTTAAAAACATTTTTTTATTTTTCTATATTTCTTCAAATTTCTACAAGAATGAGGAAGATGCCTTTCTGAACTCTAAGCTCCTAGAATAATGCGGCCAAGCAAATCATATCGGAGCTTAAAGTTGTGGAGCATTAGATTTTGATCAAGATATTCGGTCCGGGCTGGACTAGCGCAGCCCTGGCTCAAGTGGGTTGGACTTAGACTGAATAACAAATAAAGGATACAAGCCCAACTCGGCCCATTGGCCCAGTAATACTGGGCTGGTCTTGGGCTTGACTCGAGCCTGTCAGGCTAAATATTTTAGTTAATATATGTACATATATGTGTGAAATTATTCACATATATTTCTACAAAATCTAGTTCTCTAGTTTGAGTTTCTCTTTCTCTTGTTGAGGATTCATGGGTCGGTTCTTGCCGATTTTAGTGGGTCGGTTCAGCGATTTTGCGGGCTGAACCAACCCATTTGACAACTTTATTTCCAAAATACTAATTCCCGAAATCCCGTGGAATCCTACGTTGCAAACACACAGTCAGTGAAAATTAGCGAGATGAACCCTGCTCTGACGGCGGAGGCGACGGCGCAGCTGCAAGAGGGAATTAATTTGGTTCTTTCTCGATGGGCTGCCCTTCGAATGGCCGTCGAGAACGAGTGGGGGGCCGTGACTCTCTCCAGAAATCTCAGCAGCTCGGCCCACATCTTTTTCATCGCCTCACCCAATCCAAAGGTATCTTTCATTTAGTTCTTTTTACAAACACATTGTGGTATTAAGGGATCTGCTTTAAGATCTTGCCCTCCTCTTGGATAATAAAGTTTCGAACTTTATTGGTTTTATTTGTTCCTTTGATTATAATATTTCCGGGACTTTCTTATTTGGCTTCTTTCTTTTGCACTGTTTTGGGTTTTTATATTTAGCTTGTCTTCCTGTTTGTGATTTAGTGAAAGATAATGTTTGGATATGTGTGTTGGCATGCAGTTTGCTCGTGCTTGTGTGTCATCTTGCTCCTGGGTTTTTCATTTCTATTTTCTTGTGGGGAACACTCTTTCTGTTTTTTATGTTGGGATTTAAAACTTTGATGCGCAGAATGACGGTGTGCATGTGTGTATCAAGAATAAAAAATGAAGCTCTTGGTTTACTTCTTGTAACCAACGAATGTTATGTTTGATTTGTTACTTTGGTGCACAGAACAAGTATACATTGATGATATAGAGGATATGCTTGATGAGTTCATGCTTTCTCTAAATACTGAGATAGGAGATGGCAGCATTGAGGAGGTATGCCCTCTTGATATATCTAACCTTAATTTTAGCTATCAGCATAATGCATTTGTAGAAACCTTGAACTTCTGAACCTGTATAATACCTGGCCTGCCACGGTCCACATATTCAGATAGTCAGTATGCTTCAAATTAGGTTCACTACAGTGGAACCCTCATCACCTGCATTCCTTGAACTACATTGTGTCACCTAAAAATGTTGAATATTTTGAGCTGAAACTGAAGGTTTTGGGGGCCTGTATACTTATAATCTCGACAATGTATTATACTTCTTCTTGTGGTATTTTTAAAGAAAATGCAACTTGCCCAAGATATAACAAATAATTGACTCTGTTTTTTCAAAGTACCTGCCATTGAAATATGACCATATAATTAGGTGTGGCATTTATCCCCATCATCTATTCCCTACTTGGAGAAGCTCGACCAAATCAAGTTAAGCATGGTATCTGTCTTAAGAAATCATATTTAAGTTATTGTAATTCATCATTGTTGATCCTCTTACTTTGGGGGTGGAGAATGCATTGATGGGTCCTAAAAGGATTGATCCAAAATAGGTCGCTTCCCTAACACTCTATCTATCAAATTATTTACATCCTTTTGAAATTTCTAATGAACATAATTCTTGACCAATATCTATTTCATAATTGATTTAGATTTTAATTTATGTATTCATTTGTTGGATCCAAAATAGAATCCCAATTGGATCTGTTTTGGCACCGACATACATTTGGAACCAATTCAATGGGGTTCAACATCTAAGAATTAAGATCCAACTCATTTTATCCAGTAGCCTATTGAGTCAACTCATGGATCTGATACCGTATCCCATCCCCCCCCCCCCCCCCCAAATACACACTACAATCTGGAGTTGGCGACACTTCCATTCTATAGTATACTTTTGATTACTTATCATAGATGTTGGACATAGACGTAGGAATGATATGATCCCATGTAAGTTGATAACCAATAGTTGGAGAAGGTCTCCTCCATCAGTTTGAAGGTGTAAAATGAGGAACTTAGATCAACAGCTTGACAAAAGGTTTTCTATGAATTGCACTCTTGATATTTTTTTTGAGTGCCTTTAATATTTATTTGGTTTCATCTTTTTCCTAACAAAACTTTATTCAGATAGCAGAAAACTTGATGGTTATGCGTGAAGAATGTTTAGAAGGTAATTTTGACTCCATAAAGAGGTTGAAGGAAACAGATGTTCCAAGTATCTCTTATAACAAACAGGTAATTATCAATCTATTGTGGTTGAATTTTTGTGATGAAATGTTTAATGTTAATTGCTGAGCTTGTGTTCCATTATTTACTGTCCTAGTTCTGGTAGTGTATTTGTTTTATTCAAGTTTTATTAGAAAAAAGCAGTTATCTAAGGAGATAATGGTCCACTAACTTTTATTGACCAAAAATTAACTAAGGCCCCGTTATGTAGCTATTTCTGCTTTTGTTTTTGTTTTAAGGTGTTACCAGAAATAAATTCCATTTTTTTCGTTGTGAAAAACAAAAAAAACACATGTTTTCTTTACATTTTTCAGTTGATCAAGTTATTTTTCAGTTTATCCTCTATGTAAAAAATCTTTTTATTGACAAGACAACTGGCATAATTTCATTTGATAATTGATTCATCATTGTGTTCACACCTACACTGCAACCACCAAACCAGGGATTGCAGCCACAGCCATCCCTTTCAACCTCAAGATCCATCAATTTACTTGATGGCAATCATGGGTTTGGAGAGGATTGGTTGGATTAATAGAATTGGGAAACCTCTATTCAAGGCTCATAAAGATTCAACCATGCCAAAGGGAAAATGATGTTGAAAAAAGGAAAACCTGCACTTCTCAAAGTCATAATGCCCATGCATGGTATATCTTTTTAAAAAATATTAGTAAGAATGTTTCATGATGCCCTTTATAGAGACATAATTTTGAAGTTGAACTCGTATTTATCTCTCAAATGCAAGTTTGCTAGAACTAGCAGCTTTGATCTGTTTTGCTCTCCTGGATGGGGGCTTGGGTGCAATATGAGTCATATTTTCTCCCTAAACATGCTTAAGTAAGGACTGGAAAGTGAGTGAATCCATTGGCATTAATTAACTGTCCCTGCTTACACTTTGTTCTGCATGCTTGTCAGGCAATGATCGAAAGTTTGCAGTACTTTTTCCTTGTTATTTACTGATACTGATATTTTATGTGTTCTCAAAAATGTGTTTCCATTTCCCTTTTTGCCAGCCTGGCAGCAATGATGAGGATGAGAGTGATGATGATGGTGGTGACAATATGGAAGGAGAAAACTCAACGGAGATGGAGGTTGATGCTCCACAATGCCAATCTAGTCTCAACCAAAAGGGCACAATGACTGATGATCCAAGCCTTAAAGAAGTACCAGAAGTAGTAGATGGATGGACTGTGGTAGGCTCCCGACGTAATAGAGGTAGAAGGAACTAAGTTCTTATACGAGAATTTTGATCTTCTTTTTTTCTTTTTCCTTTTCTTAGGTTTGGGTGTTCTATTTTTGTTTTTTGTTTTTTGTTTTTTCTCCCTTGTTTCAAAAGAAGAAAAAGTTTCCGCCTCTGTCAACAGAAAATTGCATCTGTGTGGTACATTCACTATTTTCTGATTTTCTCTGGTGATTCTGCTCTCTGTGGCACTATAAATCTTATGAATTTTGTTCTTTTTTTTTTTTAACTGAATTCCGCTTGCATGAGTCAAGTGTCACAATCCATGGTGCCTGGAAACCAACTTTTGAAATATTTGTGATATGATTAATAATCCATGTACCAATCATGGTCATACTAGTGTTCAATTGGGCGTACTTCAGTTTCTTCCTAATTTCTTAAAATGCAGGATGCTTATATTTCCAATTCCTGTTATTTCTGTATCTTGCATAATCAGAGTATGCATGAATACCATCCCACAGAAAATTGGCACTCTCTCTTAGTTATCTTTGTAAGCGGCCAAACTCGTCGCATGTTTCTTGCTGAGCGAGAGTGAAAGCATAGCTCTGAAAACTCATTTGCTTAGTTTAGCGTGGGCTTGAATTTCAAGCCTCATCTATTATCACTTGACAACAGTTTGTTGTCTATACAGATGCCTTCCTCAAACTGCATATTGGCCCAAATGAATTTGAGTCTCTTTTTCTACTATTAGTTGGTTGATTTTGGTATTGCTTTTGTCTATAATCACCACATAAAATGGATGGCTCTGATATCAAAGACTACGTTATGATATTCTGGGATTCATTTGATCTATTTAATGTGTCAAAATGAGTTTGACAAGAAGGCTGTGGAAGTAGGAATTAAAAGTGGAAGTTTATCAAACACCCCTCTTGGTAGCATGTCCTAGTATGTTGGATGAAGACGATAGCTCTATACTAAAAGGAACAGATCATAAAAATATTGATCAAAGAAAACATCATGATCTTTTTGAATTCATTTGATCTATTCAATGTGTCAAAATGAGATTTAATTTTAAAAAATCACCTTTCTACAAAATATAAGAATGTGGGCTGCATCATCAACGATGCTTGTTGAGGGATGATTACCTTTCAGGACCTGAATTTACTCAATTTTGGGAGGCTTGTCTTATATCCAGATTCATTAAACGGTCCCATCTTGAGATATTAAAATCCGAGTTTAAGGAAAGAAAAATAGTATACTTCTGATGTCATTATAGTTCTTTGTTAAATTAAAGATATTATTAATCCAGGCCCGTAAGAATGGCAAAGTATTGATTGGATTTCAAGTTGGTATGATATGGATCCAATTGGACTATGGATCCAAAAGGAGTCAATATTCCGCACATTTCTCATTTTAAATCCCCCAAAAAATCTAAATTAA
The DNA here is from genome assembly GCA_019321725.1 of Paulownia fortunei. Classification (NCBI taxonomy): domain Eukaryota; kingdom Viridiplantae; phylum Streptophyta; class Magnoliopsida; order Lamiales; family Paulowniaceae; genus Paulownia; species Paulownia fortunei. The sequence continues at coordinate 777,882 of JAGSPU010000054.1, read as the reverse complement.
TATTATATCGTTACATTTCTCATTTTAAATTCCCCTCAAAAAATCCAAATTAATATTAATAGCGTTAGAAAGTAAATATTTGGTTTAGAATTAAGTGAAATAAATAAGCTTTATAAATAGAGTGTTACAGTGCATATTCGATCCCACTGCTTATTTGTCAGTTTAAATCATCTATTATAAATTAATGTTTATTTTATATTATAAAAAAGTGTCTAAATGTATAAAATATATTTATATAAATACTTGATATGTATCTCTTTAATACAATATATAATAAAATATAAATTAAAATGGAGTATCCAACAATCTCATTTGCATCCTCTAATCTGAGGGCATCAAGACATGGTAATATGAAATCTCACTCTCCAACTTTAGTTTCCTCATAAATATATGAATTTCTTACAATTACAAAATTCATTCCACATGCTTTTCATCATCTTCTCACCTTCTGTTTTTTTTTGTTTTTTTTTTTGATAAATTAATTATATCCATCAATGTATTTTTGACACAATTTTCATTAATTTCATTTAGAAAAATGCACTTGCACTCCAATTTAAGTTTCAATAAATAGCAACACTTGCTCTATAAAATGACAATTTTGAAAAAAAAAAAAATTACCACCCGATAATTTATTCTATTTACACGTGGCACTCTGCTGTTGGAGACTTTTTTAGGACAAAAAAAGCCCACCGTCACACAGAATGGGACACACACCTCAAAAGCCACACGTGTTATTAGAAACAGGTTTTGGTAGCAATCTCACGCTCTGACAGCAATCATTCTTCCCCTTGTTTACCCTCCCTTCACAACCCTCTTCTATCCCTTTTCACACAAACACAACACAGTGAAAGAAAAAAGAAGTTTCTTTCTCATAGAACTCCATCTGGGTTCTCCCAATTATGGCTGGAAGAAGAAGAAAAAAATGAAATTGTGAGTTTCTTATTTTCGTGAATCTATTGAATTCAGTAGTTGTTGTCTGTATATTTGTATTGATGCTTTTCAATTATCCTTTTGTAAATGAAAATCCTAGTTTATAATCTGTGAGTTTCAGGTTTCTTGATGATTTGGTGAAAAAAAGCCATATCATGCATTAGCTTTACGGAGATTGAATCTTATTCAATCTTTTTAACTGAAAAAATGTTTAGAGAGTTTAAGTTTGTACTTCTTCTTGTGTGAGATCAGATTTGAGTGTCTGAAGAGAATGAGATTGAATGAATGTCTAATTCTACAAATTCTGGAATTAATTTAATGTAGCACGGTCTTCTTCTTACTATACCAAATTGAAGTCTGCAGTAGGGTTCTTTTTGTGTCTCTGATCCATCACTGTTCATATAAAAAGATTTTCGAGTTCAGCACAGACTTATGTATTCCACTGCGTTTGAATTCGGCCATAAGATTTCTGTTTAAGCCCATAAGAGTTACATTATTTTCAAGTTAAATACAGAACCATATTCCAAATGCAAATTCAGTTTTCCTAACAAATTAAATTTCTCACTCAAACATTGGAACTTTGATTTGAACATATAAGGAAACCCATGTTGCATGGGCCATAGCTCTTCCTGATATAGATGCAACGAACAATATCACAGGTGAAGTTATAGATATCAGGGTTCATCCTCCTGTTTTACACTTTAATGGGCAGGATGCTAGTCTTGTTTAAGTTTCTTTTTACTATCTGATCTTTTATTCATGGTAAAAAGGCACTCTGATAGGAATCAAGATTTTTGTGTTTAAAAAATAAGGGTATGTTGCAAGATGTTTACTGGCTAGAAACTCCTAACTTTTTCATGTGTCATTCATTTTGGTTTGACCAATGAAATGATCTTCTAGTTAATTAAATATGTGCGAAATGGCTTTCTAATGGTACAAGTGACAGCTGTGGGGGAATCGTGGGTCTAGATTTCTTCAAGTCGCCACCCTGCTTATGGATATGGTGCCTATAAATCCATGCTATTGGATCCACCACATTGCTCTCAGCTGTCCCCAGACCATTAAATTGACGTTGTCTGCATGTCATTGTTATAATAATGGAATTAGATTTTTTCTTTTTTGGATACTAAATAAATGCAGTACTAACTTTTAACTCATCAAGTTGGTAGTTTTTTAATGGTGATTGTCTTTTTTAAGACTTCTATGACAGATACGTCAGCCAGTTTGAGTGTTCCAAACGGCAATACTTTTGTGAACTATCTAGCTGCATTTTCAAACTACTCTGCATTTCCTTGGTGATCTTCAATTGTGCATTAATGATTTTTCCTTCTATTTGTTAAGTTGTCACGTAATATACTCTTGTTAATAAGTTTAGTAGCAATAGAAGTATATCAATCATTGGGGTGAACCTTCTGCAATTTCACGGTTGTAGATTGGCTGAAACAATCAAAGACAACAGAAGAATTTCAAGGGGGCAGCCAGATGAGCAACAAACACAGTCTGAGCTTCCGAGCTTTTGGAATTAATTCTTTCTCAGTTAACCTTGAGAGACAATATTCGCGCTTCTGCTGTTTGCAAAAGATGGCTGGCTGTTGCAATCTCTGTCAGAAGGCCAATAAGGCTCCCTGGCTTATGTTTTTCCCAAAATTTGGCGACTTATATGAATTCTATGACCCTTCTCAGCGCAAAACGTATTGGCTTGAGTTGCCAGAGCTACATGGCTCCAGGATTTGTTATGCCAAGGATGGTTGGTTGCTGCTGTACAAGCCTAGAACTCAGTCAGTATTCTTCTTTTGCCCTTATACTCGTGAGTTGATCGATTTGCCTAGTCTAGAATTAACGTACCAAATAGTTGCTTTTTCTGCCGCTCCAACGTCTCCTAGCTGTATCCTTTTTACAGTTAAGCATGTTAGCCCCACGGTTGTTGCAGTTAGCACTTGTCGTCCTGGGCAACTGAATGGGCTACTGTCAATTACCAAAACCGTCTGCCATTTGTTAGCAGCATTTGGAATAAGCTAGTTTTCTGCAAAGGTCTTTTCTATTGTTTGAGTCTTACTGGTTGGCTGGGGGTTTATAACCCTGAAAAAAGTACTTGGGCTGTTCATTCTGTGCCTCCACCTAAATGTCCGGAGAATTTCTTTGTCAAAAATTGGTGGAAAGGCAAATTTATGGCAGAGCATAATGGAGATATTTTTGTCATATACACTTGCTCTGCTGTAAACCCCGTCATTTATAAGTTGGACCAAACAAATAGAGTGTGGGTGGAGATGGAAACTTTAGGAGGCATGACGCTCTTTGCAAATTTTTTGTCTTCACATGCTAGGACGGATCTTCTTGGAACAATGAGAAACAATGTCTACTTCTCCAAGGTTCGATTTTATGGGAAACGCTGTGTTTCATATTCTCTCGACAATGGCAGATATTATCCCCGAAAGCAGTGTTATGATTGGGGGGAACAGGATCCTTTTGAGAGTGTTTGGATTGAACCGCCTGAAGACCTTTCGCCTTTTCTTTGAAGGTAGCAGTTACAGTGGTAAGAGTATTTAGTAATTGTTCATTTTGCTTGTTGCTGTTTCAAGGTTGACTACAATCACTAGTTATCCTTCATGTAGCTGCCCTTTCTATCTTAATGTCGTTTATTTTCTTATCATTGTCATAATATAGTTAGTATATTAAACTACAACTGCAGACTTTGGAACAACGTTGTAATACATTAATTGTGACATTAGGGAATCACTTTTATCTTTTGCTTGTTGAAATCTTCCATTATTTTTGCTGCACTAGCATCAATTCGCATTTTTTATTTTCCATGTAATACCATCATCTCTCTGATTTACTGATATCATTGTATTGATTTTATGGCATATCTTCAAGATATGCAAAGGATTACCACTTTAGCATATGACCAGTCCCTTCTCAACTTTGGCAACGCTGTATTTATAAGTGCTTTAGACAAAGAGGCAAGTATGGAGACTTCCTAATCAATCTTGGTACAAATCAAAACCTGCCAATTACGTAATTGAAATGTCTAAAAGTGCACTATGAATATTCTGCCTACGATTTTCATCTGAAGCACGTTTAAGCCATTAGAGTTGCTCTAATAGAGTAAAAGTAGGAACTCTTAACGAGCATTTTAGCATTTAATATGAAATGTAGAACTGGAGGATGGTGTTGCATCTTGTGCCAAATTCTGGCACAATAGAATTAATTTTTATTAATGTAAATGAATCAGCTTATGCTTATTGCGGGACCTAGCTAATTCAAAGTTATAACTGAGTTCCCATTACCATTATTCCCTCTAAATATATCCGTCTTTGGCTGTGGTTGTGAAGTAATTGATTTCTTCATTAACATGAACTCAAAGCAGTCATATAGTGCAGAGTAGCATAGGTTCCCAGATTCTAGTTAGTTCAACTGATTCGGACACTGCTCCCCTGACATATCTGCCAACGAGCTCCATTAGATACTCCTATTTAGTCAAACCAAAGAATTTCATCCGATACCGAGTACTCGAAGTGCAAACCATTTCTAAAGGAATTCTGGCATGCATCTACAAAATGCCAGGGAAAACTGACTCCACTCGAAATGCCACAGGAAAAAAAGAAAAGAAAAGAAAAACACCCATAAAATCACAGTAAAAGGAATCAAATTCCAATCAGACAAATGGTCCACAGTCACTTCTCAAAGTAGTTTTCTTTAAGTAGTGATAGGAACAAACTGTCAACTGAATTGCAATCTCGAAAATCAATGATACATGCTGGCATTCGTTTTCTTTATATGCATGTGCAACAATTGAGATTTGGGCATTACAAATCAGTAGAGCAGCATATTAAGTCACTACCAGAAATGAAAGATTCTCCATTAAAACCGGGGCAAAACCTGCTGGGGACTCGCAATTAATACAGAATCTAATAAGGGTTATAACGATTACGTCCACGCCCGCCATCATTACCACGTCTTCCCACACTGGAACTTCCTCCACTGCTCCGGCCACCTCTTTGCTGAGGTGGTGGGGTGTGCGGATGCACTCCAGGCTGTTGTCTAGAAAGAACAAAACATATATCGTTCATGAATAAACTGAAGCAGTGAACTAGAAGACTGAACGATTAAATCTCTATGGATTCTTAGCATCAATGCCATAGAAAGGATGCGTGAACAACTAGACAAAACCATCCACAAGCACCAGGCCACAATTGTAAAAAATTGTCAGGAGCAAGGCTTTCTTAAGAAAAGCTTTGTATTCACATGAAAGGTAAATATCAAGCAAACATAGCAAGTTACCGCAGAGATATTCAGGTTCATAGAAAAAAATCAATATGACAAATTGCAATTTGATATAGTGCAAAACAGCAAGCAAGACTACTTCGGATGCTAAATTAGAATCAATATGCTCTTTCAGAGTAGTTGTTGTATTCAAGGTCATCTGTTATATGTTTGCTATAGGGAGGAGGAGGAGCAGAAAGAAGAAGTCAGGCCTATGCATACAGAAGCAAGGAAGAGACCTCATCACTTGCCTTCTATTTCTAGCTACTTAACCTGATATATGGAAGTCCATTCACCCTTCTTGTCCAGCAATTTCCTATCCTATAATATTTCATGTTTGTCTTGCTTCTTTATTCACCAACATTAAATACCAACAAGAGTTTTTAATCAGTAACTCATGCACAAGATGAAGTTGACAAAGTAAGACTGCAAAAGAAATGGTTATCTCATTTTTCAAAAACATGTTAGCAGGATCAGAGATGGTTCTTATAAATTTGGTGCACATTGTAACTAATGTCACATACTAAAATCAACTTGGAAGAGAAACTTTTCACAAATGTACTCATGTATCATCTAACACGTGAAAACTTAAACAACAAATTTCAAATGAACGAGGCTTATGAAATAGGACTGCCCATTAAACCATGGTATTAGCACTGTAGCCCAGAGAGTAGTATTTGTGCAAATTTGCAAGCTGATCATCAATAAGATAGAGTACATAAAGACAAATTTGCAAATTTTCCTATTTAATCTGTAAGGCCATGTTTGGTAAATTCAAGTGGAACATTTTCAGTTTCTATGGCATAAGAGTCAAAAGAAGTCAAAAGAATTCCTATCTACTCTTTATTTGGTTTAATCTTCTGCTTTTTTTCATTCTTACAGTTGGGTATCTTTCTTTCTACACAAAGCATAATTCATCGAAACTCCAATAACAGTAACTCATAAAAGAATTAACTTACAGGACATATCCAATTCTTCCATCAGGCAAAAGCATGGGCATCATAGCCATGCCAGGGGTAGCTCCCCTTCCATAAATCAGTGGCTGTAAAGAAGAGCGCACAATCAGCAGATTAACATCAGAACCATCATGATGAATACATATATCAGAACAATATACTGTTTAGGTGGTACTTGTCAACACTTAAGGATTTAAAACAAATTTCAAGGGGAACAACCACGGTCTGCAATGGTCCTGGGAGGACCAATCAAATCAAGTTGCCGACCGTGTCGTTCTTTGATACATAAAAATAAAATAACGACTTCGCATTCTTTTTTCCCTTTATGAAAATACTGTTAGTAGAAAGAACTACTTCATAGAAAGGCCGTCCAAACAGAGAAATTTTTTCCATACTTAAATTTGAAGACAAGTAAATCGGTATTCACATGCAAGATGCCAAACAAGAAAGCCAACTAAGTCCAGCAACCTAGCCAGTGATCATGTTGGTTTCGGCCATACTCTGTTGCAATGGATAACATACTTATATTCAAAACAACCTTATACTTGTATCCTTCGAATCTCTCGTCCTCTTCCACTGGCATCCCACCTCTATCTACCTTCTCTAGCATTACTTCCCAACCAGTCCAACCCATTCCCCTCCAAATCACACCTCTACACCAAAAATCACTAAATAGGAACAAGTATATTATGCCATTAGCACCAAGATTGAAAAACTCGGCCTTCAAATCGAAATTTGTGTTGAGATGCTGCATGTAACTTGGCCGCATTCCATCACTAACAACAGATAGGTCCCAGATTCAAGTGTTGCAAGGTGATATTGCCATGAAGGTGATACAGTGATAGTGGCTACTAATGGTGGCATCTGAAAGGCAGCCAGAACAGGACCATTGAGAAAAGGAAAAGGATATGGTGTAATTGAAGCTATGCAACTTAAAATACAACTTGCTTAAGGTATTGATTTGGGGGGTTGGGGGGTGTTTCATAATTGAAGATCTCTACAGGAGGTTGCAGTAAAAGAACGCATCAAAGGCGACCGTCGGCACTCTTCATCTAGGTAAGGCAAGAAAATGGGCTTGTAAGTGGCAGAAATACTATGCAGGATTAGGAAAGAGGTTACTAGAGATAATTGAACCATTAGGTGTTGTAGGTGCTGCTGCCATGACTTTAGATTTGGTCAACGACAGTTCATCTGATGCAGTGAATTACAAGATATGAAACTACTTTTTGGTCTAATATTACATTCTTCCAGTGAATGTGTTTTCCTGAAAGATATAACAATCATTTTCTATCCACCAAATTCCATATAAAGTATTTATGTGAGATTCAAAGTCGCAATTTTTTATTTTTTTAATTTATTATTATTATTTTTTGGGGAACCACCATTTGCTACAATTTAAGTAGGTTACAAAAATAGACTTCATATTTTGGCATTTGACTACTCATTCAATTTTGTTCACAAAATGCTAAATCTTGAAGATTGCAACAAATGTTACATCCTGTAGATTGCAAGAGATTTACCCAAATAGGGAACCATGCATCCAGATAAAAGGGAACAAGCTTCATCTAGTGCATAGAACATAAATATCTGCCAGACATATAAACATGGAGCATTGGACTTCCAAATTCCAAAAGAAAATATCAGTACAGGCCCAAGCAAGTGGGAGATGCCAGAACAGGGGACACATTGTGAAGAGAGATTACTTCAATAATTCCATAAAGTTAAGATATTAAACACAGAATGGGGGGGATCCAGAAACTCAACCCACATGAGGAAAAAAAGAACTGGGAAAAAATAAAATGTAAGGCATCATACTTGGGCAAAGCTTGCACCAGCATATCCTGCTCCTAGAGCACCATAGGGGGCTCCAACCAAGCCATATCCACCATGAGGTGGGTAGGTTGGGAGTATAGCAGACTTCTGTGAATTTGATCCACCAGTAGTTTTCTGATCCACCTGTGGCTTTGCAAGTGAGCATTCTACAACTTGGCCTGTCAAACCCAAATCAAGAATAAGAACAAAGCAGTGACATCAATTTTATAATAAAGATTCATAATACTGGGGAAATACAAGGGAAGTGGGTATTACCTTCAATCTCATATTTCTCTGTGTTCTTTAGAGCTTTCATGGCGCTTGATCTCTCTTCAAAGTGAACAAAACCGTATCTGCTCTTTTCCTGTCCTGGTTTTGCAGGTGGAAGAACTACTTTTGTAATTTTGCCATGATGTTCAAACAACTCCTTAAGCTGATCCTGTGTTACATTTTTTGGCAAGTTCTTCACATATACTGCCTTGACCTGTACAATAAGAAGCCAGTAAGTATCTTCTTGGACACATGACAATTTGCTAGAAGCCTACTAAAGTGACAATTAATTTTGAAGAACTGACAGCAATAGCCAGTGTCTTTATCCAACATATAAAGAGAAATCAGCCGTGTTTCATTCAAAAAAAAAAATAAGGAACACATCCACACAAGATATTGATGAAATTCATAATTGCTAATGGCGTAGTACATAGTTTAGTATATTAAATCCAATCAATAGAATAAATAGTAAGTCACTATTTCTACCACATTAAAAAGCAAGGAAAGCAACTGAATACTTATAAATAAACATTCTATTTATCAATAACTTTCTCTGCAACCTCAACAGTGAGGGTATCATTCTCCTTTACGCAACCAGCCACTATGTGGAAAAGAAAGCAAGACTGAATTAATGCAATCTGTCAATTGACAATTAATTCTAGCGGCCACTAGACGAATAAGTCCTAAGAAAAGGGTAAAGGGTGATCAACTTGCACCAAATTTGAACAGTGTCTCCCTTGGGCTTCAGTGCAACCAATGAAAGGTTTTCATTCCTGACCTTTTAGAAAATATTCATTCCAGACGTCAAAGAAAACAGGGAAAAACCTTAACTGGCATATCGCAATATAGGAAGGGACAAGTTCACAGAGAGAACATAAGAGGCAAAATGCCAGAATATGATTTAGAAGCCAGGATTAATTAAGCAAACAGAGTGCGATAAAAACATTTTTAGACCACATTATAGAGACAATGATTGATTATTTAACAGTAGTAAACCAAAATTACAGTCAAGAAACAGCAAAGAATAAAGACCTGGGAAGGTGAAGATTCTGCACTTTTTGGATCAGCCCAACTCACAGTTGGAGCATTATCATCAAGCTTGAAATTTGGATTTGACATCTTTTGTCTTGAATACTCAGCACAAGCGTGATTATAATACTCAATGAATGCAAATCCACGATTCCGACTTGAGTTTTGTGGGTTCTAAAAAATAAAGATTCACATATTATCAACAATGGAAATCAATACTGACTGTAACACAATACCATATAGTAGCATGATTAAAAACTATGTCAAAGTAGACAAGCATTTTAACCTTTAACAGTTCCACAACGATGACCCCGGGCCCTACTTTATTCACAACCTTCTTCATATCCTCCTCTCCCCAGTTTCTGGGTACATTACCTATGAACAGCTTATGCTTTGCTTGAGATGTAGAACACCTCAACTTTTTCCCCTGAGAAGTTTGACAATACAAAAATGAATAAATACAATGATATTGGTTTTTTCCAACATGCCAACCACAAGGCGCCACATGCCAAAGTGGAATTCATTTAAGCAGCAGCATGATATTAATTCACTGAAGAGTGACTGGTACATATATATGAGATTGCCTTGCGCGTCTGTGCGTGTGTATGGAAGTAAACACTCTGCATACCTTCAATTCAGTATTGTTAAGATCCTTAATCGCCTTAGACGCCAATTCCTTGCTCCTGAAGGTTACAAAAGCATATCCCTTGTTTTCATTTGAGTCCTTTCCCTTCATTATCCTGATCTGTCAATAACATGCACAAGTTATGTGTAAAATATACACAATTAAATCCTGCAACAGGAGAATGAATTTATTATACCTCTGTAACTTCCCCAATTGATTCACAAAATCGCTTCAGGTCATCTTCAGAAGTATCTTGAGAAATTCCACCAAGGTACACCTCTGAACCATGTGGAGGAAGAGAAAGAAGCTCAGCGTGCCTTTTCTCCACTTCCTCCTCCCCTTCAGCCTTTTCCATGTCATCGCCACTATCGTGCCCCTTTTGAGCACCATGGCCATCCACATCATTTTCGTCATCCTCCTCCACCACCTCCTCCTCTTCTTCTATCTCCTCTTCCACTTCTTCCTCTTCTTCCAATTCTTCTTCTTCTACTTCTTCCTCTATTTCTTCATACTCAACCTCTTCCTCCAACATCTCCTCCATGTCATTGTCGGCACCAAGTTCAACCTGCTCATCAGCCTCAACAAGCTTCTCAAGTTCGGCTGATTTAGTAGTTGCAGCACTGGCCCTTGTCCTTGGCATCTTATACCTCTAACAAGATAAGCTTCTATTGCAGCCTTGGGAAAAGGGCAGAAGCCAGAAGCATTTGCAAAAGAAAGAAGCAAAATGTGGATAGGTGGAAACAAAATGAAAGGCCATAAGGAGTTCCAGAGTAAGATTCTAGATTGAATTGGTTCCATGAGGTATGGCTCCAAGGAATTTCAATGAGACCAAATTTAAAACAAGGGATGACAAAATATAGAACAACAGAAAAAGGTAAGAGAGAATTTTGAATTGTAATCAATAGGAAAATGATGCTCCAAAGGTGCAAAATCAGTGAACCACTGAATTACAGACAATGATCGATGCCGAAAAAAGGCCAAACTTTTAGTCAACATTACGAGATATGCATTCACAACCAAAAGAGGATGGGAAAGGAGAAAATAATTAAAAATGAGAGAAAACAAGGAAATGAAAATCACTAAAGATAATTATTTATGCAGTAGGACACACAACAGAGAATGATGTAAACAAGAGAAAATATCCCCAATAAACAAAAAACTAAGGGTTTGGTATTTAGAATGACCAATTCCTTAAAAAGATTAATTAATTCCACTTCCTGAATACATGTCCAGTCTGTAACTTTCCTGCAGCCAGTTAACACACAGGAACTGTGAATGGACTGATTAATGAGCAACCTCAAATGCATTTAACAAAACCATTGCTCAGTATCAGAACAATTCACAACATTTTAAACCCTTAAAAAGTTAAATTGCATAAACCAGTTGATCGAGACTTTAAACAAGTAGGAGTTCTTACATTAGTTAAGAAGTCATGTCATACAGAAGATAAGATGATGTATCAAAATTTGTACAAAAACCTCAATGCTAGTCCCCTTGTGATCATCAGGTGCTCTTCCAATTTTAAATTATCAATAATGTTAGGTCATGGCTGTCCTAATCCCTCATTTAAACTTTAGTCAACAAACAGTCAAGAATCCAATTGTTGCCTTCAAAACTTCAAAAATCACCACACCATTGTTATATTGCACCCAGAATCCATTATCTATTAGAAAAATCTTTGTGACCTATCGGTATATGTGAAATATGGCATCCTAGGGATAAGCTTTTGCTTCCTTTTATTAGCTATCAATTCTTCTGTTTCTCATCATATTTTGAAAAATCATCCACTCAATGCCTCAATCGTTCAAGCCATTGGATGTCAACATCAAAGAGGAACATGTCAGCTGCAACTTTAATCAGATGGAATATTCAGGGAACCAAAAAAGGCTCACCGAGTTGAAACTAAAATTAACTGGTCCAAAATAAGCAATTTTGCTACCCATTTTACAGATTGCTGTAGTTACAGTTAATCCCAAAGATTAAAGCAAAGCGAAAATTACAACAAAGAACCAGTCAAAAATTGAAACAAAAAAAATGCAGCCTAGATTGATCTTTAAGACTATGTACATCCTTTAAATTCTGCTCCTGCACCAACAACATTACATCCAGCAATAAAGTCCCAAATTATGCTCATATTGCCACAACGAAGCTTTTGAGAAAAAGACCCAGAATCAATTTAAGCTCCAAGACTTTTTCTAAGCTACCAAAAGTTACATTTATTGACACCACCTAAACTCTACATACAGTTTGCGTACACCAGAAACCTCTAAATTGAATTCATTTGTACAAATTACGCCAGGATCTAATTTCTGGATGTGCACAGATGAGAATTCAAGCAAACGTTAACTTTGCCGATAATAAAATCAGCATTAAGATCCATGTATATTCAAACACATAAAGCAAAACTAAAAACAAACTTTCTTTGAACAAAAGGGCAACTTTATGAGGGGAAGAGACAAAAATGTAACTGGAACACAAGGTATGTAATATATACAGTTATGCACGATATAAACGCACTTGTATGTATACGCAGAGAGAGACAAGGAAATTACCAGCAAACATAGAGTAATATCTCTCTCTCTCTCTCTGTGTCCGTCGTTTTCAAGCTACAGCAGGAGTTTTCTTGGATAGCACCAATTCCTAACACTCGCACTTCTTTTCTTGTAATTGTAATTGCTGTATATAAGAACCCTAGACTGACTGGCTCGAGGATCGATTGACTGTTTTGAGGGTGGATGAAAGTGCCAAGGCAATTACTTTCATGCCAGATAAAAAGGCTTCAACTGACATATTTGCCCTTAACAAACTTGGTTTACAAAAAATAAATAAAAAAAACACAAAAGAAAAATCTTGCATATCGGCCACAACCCATATTCGATAGTGACTTAAATCAAACTTCAAAAAAGTTTTTATAATTAGCTAATTAATTAATTATTTATTTAGTATTGTTTATAGAAACATTTTCGCCTTTGCTTTTGAATTCAACTTTCCAAGTGTAGCTTAATAATAGGACTGCTTAGAAATAATTTATCCTTTAATTTATATTTATACAGCAATTCACTGTCCAATGATATGTTTAATGGTATTTTCAAAGTATGTTTTTTCTTGAGAATCTCTTTGTACGCGTCTTCATAAGATAGTACTATTTTTCAAATATTGTTAAATATAGTACAAAAAATAAATTAAGTGATTGTAAATAATAATTAAAAATTATATCAATAAAAACATTAGATTTCAATTACTATATAACTATTTTTTCTATAATCTTCGTTCAAAATCACTTAACCTATTTCTATCATTATTTGTTATGTCTTCACATTAACATTAATAAAAAAATATTACATGAATGATTAATGAAAAATACCTTATTGTTTGAAATTTAATTCAAAAACTCCATTGAAAGACAAATAATAAATGTAAGTTGAGGAAATCAAGTTATTTTAAAGACTAAATGATAAAATTTGAGAGAAGAAATGTCATTTACACTATTACATAACATACTTTCAAGCCATTGTAGATGTTTTGGGAAATGAAAATAAAATCCTTTTCTCAGTAATGGTGGAAAAAAGTTCTCTAACATATGACAACATCAAATACAAGAAAAATCAAGCATTCAACATAATTACTCGTATTTCAAAGATGGAATACAAACTTCTAGTATAGGAAGTTATAAGCCAAAGCTTTAGTAGCAGACTGCTTGTTATCATTTTCACTTCTAAGATGTAATACAAACTTCTGTTGAGACAATTTTCTACAGTAATCCATTACATTTTGTCTTGATCAAATTTAATTAATAATCAAGGCAAAATTAAGACAGAATACGTGTCATATCAGCAGCAGCAACCACCACCAAGGGAGACTAAAAAGGCTCCAGTTCTTGCAGACAATATTACAACAATTCAGACCATATGCCCCAGTCCCTTTGGAAAAGTAAGCTCTCCATAACACTCAGAACTAGTTAACTACACCTCTAGCTGTCCAAAAAACAACAAATTCCAGAAATGTCATCATTGCAAGTAACAAATACAAATATAATCATTACATGCATTGCATATTCTACACACAAACATCGCCAGAAGATGCAGATTGTTAATGACGAGGTGCCACTTCCCAAACTCAAAGAACCACACCCAAACATAACTGCTTAGATGAACAAGTGTTTGAAATCCCCATTGGCAAGTTGACAAACATTGTTGTAGCATGCTGTATCTGCAGAAAGAAATGAAAGAATCTGAAAGTAGGAATGACTTACAAACCATTTTGAATATGTAACAGCATAGTTTAAATTAGGAGAGTACATCTTGGTGGTTCCCCAAACAAAAAATAACTTGCAAACCAATCAATTTTCAAAGGAAAATCTTCCATTATAAACTATGGATCACCAGAGCGCCTTCCACCATCACTTGAGTCCACATAAAGCTAAGCTACGATAATATGCTGAAAATCTTTATAAATGACCACCATGATCATCATCCAGCAATTGTTATGTTTTCCTATAGCCTATCATTGCCATCCCCAAAAGGAGATTACAATTTTGAGTAATTAGAATAGATAAAATTTATTTTTAAAAAAAAAGTATACAACAAATATTCTGATTTTGCAATAGATAGTATTAGGTTACTCCTGCCAGGAGTACCTATCACTATTCACATACACAACTATCAGTTCCTAGTACTGATTTAGCTGTCCTCAACAGTTAGCTAGCAACCTTGCAAGGAAAAGAAAATGCCAAGCTTGAAATTGCCAACATAAACTATTAGACAACAAGAATGGAGGGACAACAGACTTTTTATTTATGAAGGCTTGCAATCCTTTTCATCTCCCTGAATTATGTCTCTTTAAAAATAAAGCTCTGAACTTTGAAATATAGGGTAAAACAATAACAAAAGTCAGATACTCCAACTCTTCAATTCAGGAGAGACTCAACCTATTTCACATCAGCAAAATCAACTTAATATGAAAAGGAAACTAAAAGAAAACCTCCAATCCTCCAGTGAAAATAAACAAGCAACAGAATAGCAAAATTCAAGCAGCAAGTACAACATAACAAAAGGGCCCAAATATATTAGCACGAAAATGGAAATATGAAAGCTCGACAAAGGAGTCAAAATTTTCAGATACCAAAAACATCACCAAAATGGTCCAAATGTCAGCCTGATAGATTGGTTACTGTCAGCAATGCCGATAACCTCAACGAAAGTCGAAAGAGGGGCAGGGGGATGTCCTTTGATAACCAACTGCTGCTCGTCCGTCGATTTTCCAATGACGGAGCCACCGCCGTCGGATCTGAGCACCTGAATTACTGCACGAACCCTCCGGCCCACATGCATCCGCAGCAGCTCCGCGTTGACAAAAACCGCCGGATTTGACGTGTCCATTTTCTTCAAAAAAGGTAGAAAACTTCATACGAGTATATTAATCAGTAAAAATCAGGCAATCCGAAACGGAGAATGGCAATGGAAAATTATTAGGGTGTAGAGATATGTCACCTTTATATTTGAATATCGGGGAACCGATCGAGCGGATGTGAAAGGAGAATTTGTGTAGCGAGAGCCGATTAGCTTCCTTCAGGTAGTGCAGGGAGAGAGAGAGAGAGAGAGAGAACCCTTCATGTGGATTTGTTGATCAAAATATATTCAAAAAAAATGGGCAAAAATTGGGAAATAATGGCGGCAAATGTTCCCGCCTCATTTTAATCACTTAATCCGACTTGATGAATTTAGATCCATATTGATTAAAGGTATTTCATTCTACAGCCATTGTCAATATCCAATGGACTCAATCCAACCTTTTTTTATTTGGTCCAACAAAGATTTATATCCAAGAGTATAGATAGTGATTAAAAATTATGTATGAAACTATAAAATAAATGTTTGTGTATTATTATTATGATAGTATTTATTTTTGGAAGAAATCACATCTACAAGTTATTCTTTTACATAATCATTTATAATTTAGATTTGAATCCAAGTTTTTGGATTTTTATGAAAAGTGAATTTCAACCAACATTCTTTTGGTTAGATGTAAATTTAGACTGAATAATAATAGCAGAACTGTATGAGGTCAAGGGAGCGGAGGGTTCAAGGAATAAGTAATTTAACATGGTGCAATTACATTTACATTTAGAGCTTGAATAATAATGAGTGATAGAGAAACCAACATGTTATTGCCCAAATTTAGAAAGACTGTCATCAGAAAGACCAATCCCACCAAACAATCCTATGTCACAGGATAGGTTTTCGTTATTAATAATGACTGAAGAGCGGGAGCAGCAACTCATATTGTCGTCATTACAACGGTAGAGAAGTGACATAAATAAGAAGTTTCAAGACTACAACAGTGCTCTATGAAGAGAAAATATAAATCTTCTCAAAGTTAGTCTTGGTTTTATGTTCACTGCTTCAAGATTCCATCAATTGATTTTCCAGGCTATTACCAGCTAAAAGCTAAAATATACCACAGTTGCAGAATAGTAGCAACTTAGTGGGAACATCTTCAGAAGTCAATGAGATAATTTTCATCTCTGGCCTGAATATGAAACAACATCAGCCCTAACACTATTACTAATTTACAAGTGCTGTTGCCAGTGACCCATGTTGGCCATCCAAAAGAGCAGAATGACTCAGTTGCTGCAGCTTCCCATCATTTAAGAGGAAGATTCTTTCAGCCATCAGAACAGTTTCCAAGCGATGAGCAATGACCAACACCTGCAAATACGAAAATAGATCCACAAGGATGATTTAAGGTTTGCAATGAAGAAAGTTAATTGAAGACCCAGAAAGAATCATTAAGCATGTGTCAAGCAACCAGTCAAAATACTGATTACACATGAATTTGAATGAATAAGAGAGGTCTCTCAGATGGACATCGGCAAAAATACAACATAAGAATCTGATCTACTGTATGGGCCTGAGAGGGTGAGAGTTCCAATGAAATTTTCTTACTCTAAAGCTTGTTCTATCATAAATGTCTTAAGTTGTATAATTTTATTTTATCCAAACATTTCAAAAAAAAATTTAGAGTAAGATGAATTATCTTATAAGCATCAAAACATGTTATAAGATATAAGAACTTTTAAGAACGTTTTAAACAAGCTTAGTAACACCCTCTAAGTTGTCATATCTCAATTGCAACATCAAATTTTATATTAACTTGTTGCTGTAATCCAATCAAGATAAAGCTAATATGTCAGTAGAGAATGAACCCCCTTGACCATGATATATCCAAGAAAATAGGTCCAACCACCACCAAATACAACGTATATAAAACAGTAGGTAAAAGAATAATTGTACTCAAGCTTACTGTGCGATTTCGCATTAGGCATTGAAGAGCTTGTCTCACCAATAGCTCAGATCTGCTGTCTAATGCAGAAGTTGCTTCATCCAAAATAAGAATAGACGGATTTTGATATAGTGCTCTGGCAATAGCTAGCCTGAGATACAAATGCAGGAATGAAAAGGGTCACTTAGACAGTAAAAGTTTCATAGGTTCCCATGCATCAAGCATAGATTAATGAGAAGTCCCTAAACATAAAATACAACAAGGATGGATAGGAAACTAAAATTCAAGCATTAAAAACACAACTTAAAAGGTCCAAAAAAATCCCTTGCCTTTGCCTTTGGCCTCCGCTAAAATTTGAGCCCCTGGGTCCAACACTGGTTTGGTACTGATCAGGAAGACATTTAATGAAGTCATCTGCATTTGCAGTTTGAGCTGCAAGTTCAACTCTGTCCATGTCAACACCACTTATTAGATCCATGTACCCAATGTTCTCAGCAATAGTCCCCGAAAAAAGTACCTGAAATGACATTCACAATCTCTTTTAACTGATGACAGACATGAATATTAGGAAATTTATGCTTTAATAGGCATGCTTATTTGTTCTTCAATTCACATATTTATTTTATATAGTATCTGATGATAACAAATACTACAAACCCAAGCTTAGATAGGACATTCATAGCCAGGTCATCCATGATTCTCTTGAATTCCACTTTAAGTTGCTAGACCCTGTTGACTTACAGTACAAATTTAAGAGGAGAAATAGATACTGCAAGCCACTTACTGAATCTTGCGAGACCAGACAACATGTCTCCTTAAGCTCTCTAATTGAATATTTTGAATGTCATAGCCATCTATCATTATGGAACCTGCCAATGCAGAAATAGCAAAATTCAATTGCATAAAAGTATAGCATGAATGAGAAGATAGATGTGGTCCTTTCACTGAGAATCACGAGCAGTTAAATTGCGGAATACAACTTCTGCAAAAATCGACTCCCAATACTCACCAGAAAGAGGTTCATATAGGCGAAGCAGAAGTTTCACAAGAGTTGTCTTGCCTCCTCCTGATGGCCCAACAAGAGCAATTGTCTCTCCAGCTTTAATATGGAGATCCAGCCCATTCAATACAGGAGCCATACTGTCTCCATATGAAAATGAGAGGCCACAAACTTTCACTTCTCCAGTAACGGAGGCTAAATCAACTGCATCTGATTTCTCAATCACCTGTGCATGTCATTGTAAGCAGTAGGTAACCCAGGGTTTGTACGTACTTCTTACGCATTAAATCTGTTTCACTGAAAGAGGGATTTTATATTTTTGGCTTTTCCACGTCATTTAAGAATGAGAATAGTCTAGTAACCTCGTATTTTATAGGTTCCCTACAGTCACTTGTTAAAAATCGACTCAATTAAAACTGAAAATGTTCAAAATCTCAATTTGAAGAACTAAGGAATACTTGAAAACTCAGAAACCAAGACCAGTTAAGTAAATTCAGAAAGAGTTTTACTCATTTTAACAGACAAAACCCATTATAGGCAATATTCAGATCTATGTGAATAACTGAAGAAAAAATGGCTCATCATCT
The DNA here is from genome assembly GCA_019321725.1 of Paulownia fortunei. Taxonomy (NCBI): domain Eukaryota; kingdom Viridiplantae; phylum Streptophyta; class Magnoliopsida; order Lamiales; family Paulowniaceae; genus Paulownia; species Paulownia fortunei. The sequence continues at coordinate 759,129 of JAGSPU010000054.1, read as the reverse complement.
TCTCAGCAGTGTTACATTAGTAATTAGAGAAGAAGAAGAAAAAAGCAAAAAACTAAAGCCTCTCAAAAATCTACCTGAGACTTGAACAAGGTCAAATTAAACAATCGCTCAATAGCTGGTTCTCCTTGTTTTAACTCGTTGTATGCTTTTCCCACACCCTGCGTAATTCTTTAATTTCAGATTGATACTTTTAGACAGCTGCACAGAAGAAAAACCATAATAACAAATAAACATGCATTAGAAAATTATGGATAGAGAAATCAGGCCAGACCATCAGAATGCCAAAATGAAACAGTAATTCAATATTTCTGTTTCTACCTTCAAAATGGATTACGAAGCAAATAATATAACTGTTTTGGTCCTGAACCTTACATACGATCAAAGTTCAAAGATTGATGGAACATTGTCTGCAAGTGCTTGATTTTAGCAACAAGCTGAACAAAATAAAAATGATATACGACTTCATAAGTTTATGAATCAAAAAGAAGATCCCTAGAATCCAGGGGGCCAAACTGATTAGAACTGCAATTATCTATCATAAAGATGGTGTAGCTTATATGAGACAGAATGATAATAGTACCTCAAATCAATGCTGGTAAATACAAAATGTCATACCATCAGAAAAAACAACCCAAAGAGAAGGAGCTAAAGGAATAAACATAAATGAAGGAACATGAAAACTATGGAGTAACAATATTGAAAAGAAGACGTAAGCACATGAGTATCTCTTCAGACCGATGTAAACTAGGTGTCTAGGAAAAAGTTGGAAAGAATTGATATAGTCCCTAAAGCTTTGAAAAGACACCAATCATTATGAACCAAGCTTCACAGATGCTGACAGGAGTTGTGAATTGATCTGCCATGTATAAAATTACCACAAAACTCAGAGTTTTCGGACTACTTTCTCTTCAGAATTTAATGGTAATAGGAGCAGCAACAAGATCAATTCAATTTCTCTGAGAACATGTGGGTAATGTTTTGCACTATCAGTAGGGTGCCTCCTAGGAGAAATTCAGTTACTACTTGACTTTTAGTGTATCACACACGATTCTCTACTTGGGAATACCAAGCTCTCCTCTCAGAGATCATGAAAAAGAGGGTTAAGGGACTTGATCTCAGTACCTCCATGCCCTACACTTTGAACTTCAACCTGTTATCAGCATTAAAAAATGAAAAAAGTAAATTCCATTATCATGAAATGGAATATTCTTTTAATTCTCTGGTTTTTTGGGTTAATGCTCTGCCAACTACCACAAGATCATGGATCTTAAATTGAAAAGTCATTTAACTGTAAAACAGAAAATCCAACATAACCTCAGAAACATAAAGGCCACAGGAAAGTAGGCCTTGTTCCATCAACCATTTTTAATTTGCAGAAAGTAATCATACAAGTAAAATAAAGTAACTAGTTACTAATAAAACTCATTAAACAGATAACATTACCTGAATTGGATCAATCAACAGAATCAGTGATGTCAAGAAAGAAACCATGACGGAACAATTGAATGAACCTCTTGAAACTACCAGTGAGCTGGCACCGAACATGAATAGAACCCCAAAAAAAATTATTTGCACTATTTGAGGGATTAAAACCTTCATTTGCTTTTTTTTCAAGCATGCAGAGAGGTCAGCAGAAGCAAGCGACTGGAATCTAATACGCTCGTTGGATTCCGCATTGTTTGCCTTCACAAATAGAATTGAAGGAAAGACCTAAAACAAAAGAAATAATGTATGTGCAGTTAAGCTTCTCAGCAAAATACTAGAACAAAGAGTTACTCATGGAACTGCACTATCAAAATACAGAATAAAAATCCTTTAATAACTTTTGTGCCAAGAGATAAATAGAAACAAATTTACCATATCCATGCAAAAGAAAAGGAACTTCTACTAGAGAAAGAAGAAATCACAACATTCTCAATTTTCTTTTCAACATCTGGAAGTTTCAACCCACAAATCTAGTACTCAGGAACTTGCTTTGATAGTAAAAAAAGGAACTGATAATGATGACTAAAAAGAATCAACCCTTACAGAAGTTAGTACAATAATGTCCAGATAGGGGGAAAAAGAAGAAAAGGCTGACAGAATAGTTGTGCATCCAATGCATTGAAAATCCACGAGTAAATAGATAAGTCACCAGGAAAAGTACCTCATGCAGAAAAGCTCTAGTGGATAGAAACCGAATATGATGTATCTCTAAAAGAAATACACAGCAAACATTTTGATGCTGGTAATGATGCATCAGTACAGGTATTCAAAGAGACGCCTAATGTAATAGCAGGACTGAGTATCAAAAAACATGGTGCAATTACAGTTGCACAATTATTTCCACGTGAATTCAAAATTAAAATCCACCTTTGCATGACTGATCAAGTACACGTTGACAGGAATTTCTTCAACTCTAATGAGGGATCAAAATATGCTTGGTATGATATATGGTTCATATCCACTTGGTTTTACCTTTTTGTTGATTTGTGGCCTTTCTTTCTTTCCAACAATTTTTTTCGAGTGAGATGAGGGTGGGGTGTCAAGGAAAATAGAAACACATAATTAAAGCAATCAAAGAGCAATGTGCATATAATTGGAACATGACGAAAAAGCTATGCTACTATTAGAGAAAGAAGATGACTGCGGATGCAGAAACAGGGGGAAAAATGGAAAAGAACCAACTGACTAGGCAGAAGGTGAAATCAGACCAAAGCAACTATAGTTGTCTTTCTGGTAATAGTTTTAGTTGCAGTTATGCTCTGTGGTGAAGACAAATATAAGGAGACAGGAATGTGCAAATTCATGAACTCGTTAAAAGGTAAAAGACAGTTGGAGGACGGTGATACGAATCCATTTTGAGCTTCAATATATAGAGAAAATACCATTCACAGAAAATGTATGAGTATAAATGGAAGGAACCAAATGTCAAAATAGTGTCAGCTATTGTTTTAAATTATAGAATCTACCATACCTCATTTAGGTAGGCTGAGAGAGCAGCTGTACTTAGATTTGCCTTATTGGACAGTGTATGAAGCTTTTCTCCAACGCATCCAATTGTGAGAGCCATCAAGGGAATCACCTTAAAAGAACATCAGAAATTTTTGACTCTTCAATTCTACTATATAAAAATTTAACAAATTGAGTCCATATATATAAAAAAAATTATTGACTATCACTTCTTTACCAAGGCAGAAATTAGTGACAGTACGGGGCTTATGATTAACATCTGAGTTGCCATAGCTGATAATTGCAGAGTGCTTGGTATTATTGTCTGTTAAACAAAAATGAGAATGAGAAGCAAAGGGAGTAAACAACTGATAGAGTGATTACATTTGAGAAATTATCTTCATATATAGTATTAGTATGACATAAAGTTGGGATGACAAATATATAAGCATTTAAGCACCCCTCCACAAAAGCTTTTCCACTGAATTCCAGTGAACAGTCCAAAATCATCACAAAAACGAGCAATGCACATATAACTTGCATGGTCAGAAAGGAGCACAAGAGACCAAAACAACTATAAACATGTGAATCAATTGAAAACCAAAATTTCATAGACAGTTCTGTTGTAGTTCAGAAATTGGAGATAATGGACTGACTACCATCACAATGGATTTTAGTCTTAAAAATTCACCTACTATATACAAAATCGTAATAAAGAATGATGCATGACAAGCCACTAAGGTTCTATTCCCCCACCACCACCCCCTTTTTTGTTTTTTCTTTGGTTGGTTGGGGTTGGTGGGGGGTTGAATCATGTAACTTTTCCTATTGTACCAAGAATATAGTTTCTCTTCAGATTAGTTAACTCATGGACACAAATGATTAATATAAATCAACAAGCAATCCTCACATTCAAAAGAGAATATACGGTGTCAGCTATGTCCTCTGCCTCCGCTGTGATCCGGTGAGCAACATCCCCAGGTAAAATTCCTTTTTCACTCTCAAAGAACTCCAAATCCTCTGCAAAACCCTATGGAACACATAAACCCTAATCTTGTACACACAATTCATTGCGGCCTCCCACAAAAATGCCTGCTGCAAATAATAATCGCCACAATTCGAGTCAAAACAAGAACCCCCAATACCAAACCCTCTTTTCTTAGGCTCACCAGATTTGCAGTGGCCATTACAGAAGAGAGTCTCCCCGCCAAAGGGACGATTTTGGAGAGCGAGTAGACCGAAATTGCGCTGCAGAGCCAGCCAGAGAGGATCGGCCGCCATTCGGATTGAAGATAGGGTTTGATTGCTGTAAGGGAGGCGGCTTTGAACGGCGGAGAGGGGCGGTTGCAGGGGGCGGCGTTGGTTGCGAGTGCAGAGGATGGTTTGAGAGAAAAGGGAATGGACAATGGTTGGTGATTGGGTTTTTACCACTGTGAGCGGGGATTTTGAGCTTGAGGTGAAAGATGGAAGGGGAGCAAGAGGAAGAGTATAGCGGTGGAAATTGGAGAAATTGAGCCATTACCATTGAGAAGAAAAAACTTTTGAATGTTGAGTTCTTGTTATAGCGGAACCAGGATTAACCGTCATAACTGAACTTTCTCAAGGCCACTAGGTCTTGAACAATTTTCTTTTGTAAATGGAAGTTGATCCTAAATTGTTCCATGCTGGATAAGGCATATATTCTTATGGTACTTATTTTGTTAAAACCCTGAATATTTTATATTTTCCATCAATATATTTTTCTTTAAATTAAAATAGAATCATCTAAATATGAAATCGGATAAATATCTATAGTTTTTTTCTCGTAAATTCTTAAAAAATTTAATTTATTACTTGAGCTAAGTTCATCCATTCTTCACTTGATATATGGAATTTGTATTGTATGAAACTGATGCTAATATAAACTTAAAAGTACTTGTTAAACTTCTCAAAATTAACAAAATTGCTTCCCTTTGGTGCAAAGAAAATAGCAAAGACATGATTATTCACCTATGCTGCAAATTTGCATTAATGAAAGAATGTTGCATTGATTCAGTCACAGGCCTTAGTGAAGATCACAATGGAAGTGGATCAAAACTTTACTTTTGACTAATTTGTACTGTGCTGTTTAAAAATTCATGGATTGCAATTTGCTGGAAATAATAGAATTCTTGTTTCAAAAACTTACATGTTAAACTACACAAGAATTACTGATCAGATGACTTCTACACAAAATTTCAACTGTAAGACGCCTGGATGATTATGATCAATAGAATGTTATCTAAAACTTTGCTGCAAAGCAGACAACATTTACTCCTTTTCCACATTAAGCCTCATTTCTCTCTGAGTTTTTTGGTTATGGCGAAGACTGCACCTGCCACGGCCACAACGATCCCTGAAACGATTATGGCAGTTTTAAGACTCTGCAGGGCATCCTTCTTTTCCTCTTCTTTCCTTTCTGCTGCTTCATATTGTCCTGCAGCGCGCAGAAACATATTAGCATCAGATATATAAAAGTTGAAGAAAGAAGTACACAAAAGGGCATTCTCCACTCAGTAAATTTGCTCGTTTGCAAAAAGATAAGATTTTCTATTGCAGGCAATCGATGCAATGCAACAACAAATCTTATCCGCCAACCTCACACATTTTGTTCCCAGTGGTTCAAATCCCACGTCAAACTCTTGCTTATGGTACCATGCTAACGTATGTTCATACACAAATATGACAGGTTAATGTCTTAATGAGATTACATTGATTTCCTTTGAAGTTGCGACGTCTGAAGATACGGGATCGACCTGAAAATCCTTGTCTAAGCCTGGATTCAACTCTTTCTGCACATCAGCAGCTGGAAATCCCCCGGGACTTGCCATGTTTTCTTGATCACTAGACAGTATTTTGAGCCAGTATCTAGTTTTTCATTCAAGTGTTGTCTTCTTCAGTTTATGCTACTTTTGGATATACCAAAGTTGGGAGATATGTAATTGCTTCAACGAACACATGTCAGCAAATCCCAGAAATGCTTCCATTAATGAGGATCTCGACTACTTTCCATTCTTTGCTTGCTTTTCAACTCCCCGGGAAAATAGCAAGTCTGACTGGCCAAACATATGATGGAATGTCGGATCACTAATTTTTTACTTGAATATATCCCATCCATCCATTCGAAGGATTATCATCACATCTTTTTACTTAGCATATTTTCATCATAAATATATTTTCTATTTTTTCTTTTCTTTTATACTTGGCAGATATTCATTGTGAATATATTTTTTGTAATTTGAAATTTACGCAAAAATAAAAAATAAAAAAATCCGTTCTTAATTAGATAAAATAAAGCAAATTTTTATGAATATCACCCAAACAATCAGGTCCAAGCTTTCAGGCTATTGTCTTTTATCAACCCCTTATAAGCAGAACAAGCTCAATTTCTACACTCCGTTGATCATATTCTAATGATTAGAATTACAAACCCAATTATGAATTAAAAAGGCTTCGATTTCCTTCTTTGACACAGGTTACACTAGTAATAAAGATTTGACTTTGGTACTACTATAGTCTGATCCATCAATGATAAGCATCAATATTTTTGAACTTATGATAGTATTGAGAAAATAAAATTTTGAAGAATTTAGATAAAATAGGATTATAGATCTTATACTAAGTTAATAATGATAATTTTTAGCGTAAATAGTCAAATTAAAGAAATGTTTTTAGGGACCATTTAACTTAAAAAAATTTAATATTTTATTTTAGAAATAGCGAGGTTTATCAGTGGTGAATGAGATAGTAATCAGCCAACACCCTACTAGGAATTACTCCGCATTCAAACATTTTCACACATGTGAATGTATAAAATGGCCACACCTCCCAATTCCATGTTCACTCCATGAGCAGGCAGAACTTGCCACTATGCGTCAAGACAGCGCGCCTTCCGCAAACCAACAAAACCGCCGCCGCCGTCGTTGCGACTGGCGGCAAATGGAACACACAACTGAGAGATCTCTCAAAACAAGGCCAATACAGCCAAGCCCTGATCCTCTACCGCCAAATGCTGCGCTCTGGCGCCACCCCGAACGCCTTCACCTTTCCCTTCATTCTCAAGTCCTCAGCCGCCCTATCCCTCCCTCTTCCCGGAACACAGCTCCACTGCCATGTCATCAAGTCCGGTTGCCACTTGGAACCCTTCGTTCAGACGGCTTTAATTTCTATGTACTGTAGGTTTTGTTTACTTGGGAATGCGTATAATGTGTTTGATGAAATTCCTGAGTCGACTAGACTAACGGTTTGCTACAACGCTTTGATATCTGGCTTCGTTCAAAAGACAAGATTCTCAAATGGGTTGCTTTTGTTGCGTGACATGAGGGTTAAAGGAGTACCGCTTAATGCGGTCACGATTTTGGGATTGGTTCCCGGATGTACGATTCCACTGCACTTGGATTTGGGGATGTCATTACATTGCTTGACTTTGAAATATGGTTTGAGCTCTGATTTGGCTGTTGCAAACTGCTTTTTGTCAATGTATGTGCATTGTGGGTCGATTGGGTCAGCCAGGAAGTTGTTTTATGAGATACCTGAAAAGAGTTTGATTACTTGGAATGCAATGATTTCTGGGTACTCACAAAATGGACTTGGTACAGAGGTTTTGGATCTTTACCGGAATATGCAATCCTTGGGTGTGTGCCCTGATGAGGTGACGTTAGTTGGTGTCTTGTCATCTTGTGCTAACCTTGGCGCACAAAAAATTGGTCGTGAGGTAGAAGAGATGATACATCGTCGTGGATTTGGATTTAATCCATTTTTGAAGAATTCATTAATTAGTATGTATGCTAGGTGTGGTAACCTGGTGAGAGCCTGGGCTATTTTTGACTTTATGCCGGAGAAGAATTTGGTGTCATGGACGGCCATCATAGGTGGCTATGGAATGCATGGACATGGAGAGGTTGCTGTGGAGCTTTTTGAGCAGATGATTAGGGCAGGTATTCAACCGGATAAGGCGGTTTTTGTTTGCGTTCTAACTGCATGTAGTCATGCTGGGCTGACACAAAAGGGGTTGGATTATTTTTACTCAATGGAGAAGATATATAATTTGAATCCTGGTTCAGAACACTACTCTTGTGTCGTAGATCTTTTAGGTCGGGCAGGTCGATTGGCAGAAGCTGGAAACCTCATTGAATCAATGCCAATAGAGCCTGATGGTCCTGTATGGGGTGCCCTTTTGGGTGCTTGCAAGATCCATAAGAATGTGTGTTTGGCAGAGTTAGCTTTTGATAAGGTTGTTGAGCTTGAACCCACAAATATAGGTTATTATGTGCTATTATCAAATATTTACTCTGAGACAGGCAATGTGGAAGGTGTGTTGAGGATTAGGGTGATGATGCGAGAACGAGGACTGAAAAAGGATCCAGGTTATAGCTATGTTGAATCTAAAGGGAGGACTCATCTCTTTATGGCTGGGGATAGAAGTCACCCTCAGGCAAAAGAGATATATGCAATGTTGGAGAAGTTGGAAGATTTAGCAAAAGAATGTAGTGAAAAAGAGAACGACAAACAGCAAAGAGACAAATTACAAGTAACATGGCTGTGCACAGCGAGAGGTTGGCAATTGCATTTGCACTCTTAAACACTAATTCGAAAGCGGACATTCTTGTTATTAAAAACTTGAGGATATGTGGAGATTGTCACATTTTTGTAAAATCAGTCAGCAAATATGTAAATTGTCAGTTTGTAGTTAGAGATGCTACCCGCTTTCACCATTTTAGTCGTGGGTCTTGTTCTTGTAATGACTATTGGTGAAAGTTCATTTACAAATTTGTCTGAGACTCAGGTAATACCATCATTTTCCAAATATTTCAGAACTTTCCAGAAAGAAAGGAGATGAATAAGCTTTTTGGTTTGAGTTGGGAACTATCTGAAACCAGGAAACATTGACCAATAGTTCCGCAAGGAAATAGACTACATAAATTTTTTTGGAAGGATGTACACATTTTCCTGGGTTCTCTGGAGGTGCCAATAGACAAAATCACTGTAGACCAATTACCATGCCTAAAACAGTGAAATTAAGACGAGTCCCAATGCTTAATTTCCAAAACTTTGAGGGAAGCAACATGCATTGAGAGCTGCAAAGATTACCCATTCATATATTACAGGAAAAAGGCGTAGTAGGATCACTTCTGCTGACGGATTATAAATATACAAGAGAACTACTGCCATAGAAGAATAAAAAATATAAGGGCAAAAATTGAAGAAAAACCCATTATGGCCAATGTTCTATTCATGGTCCACAACCTCGTTACAATGAAATATATGTACTTTAACGTCGGGCAGCACATATGGCCCAATTGTATCAATAAATAGAACACTCAACTTTGGGAAACAGTTATGTACTCTTGATCTGAATCAGAAAGGGAAAAAATAATAATAAAAAGTAACACTCATATTTTATAAAGTCCTCACAGGCGAATCTTTCTATCCATTATTCACTGAATTTAGGCACTGCATATGAACTACAGTTTCGAGTCTAAAACAGTAACTTCATGTGAATTGTTCAGGATATTGACATGTAGTGATGCACCAGCCCATGGTCCTTTAAACAATCAAAATGAGGTGGTAAATGGCCACCCAAATTCAAATTTTACTCTCCTGCTTGAAGCCGGACTCGAAATGTCTGCGTAAATACTTTCAGAAGTCCAAAATCATTGCAAGCCACAGATTGTTTTAACTGCATCTGTTCCAGAAACACATTCATCCTCTAAAAATGGAATTGTCTTCCACACTGTCAACTTTATGGGACATTACTTTGCCTACAAAAAAAATTTAGCATCCAGTGCCAGTCTTGGACTTTCTTTTAGATCAAGGTGTCTTACTACCTACCTTCAGAGGCACCTGCTTCTCAGTGCAAATGGCTGCATAATGTGAATTAGCCAACTCTAAGAGCAAAAAATGCCAATTGCTTGTAAGATCAGTGGGGTCATCAAAAGAATCCACAACTATTTCAGAAGCCTGAGAGCAATGTTGACACATTAGCAGACAAAATAATGAAATTCTAAACAATTCGACAAGGCAACAGCTAGAGGACAGAAGCATCTCAGTAGAAATTTTATAAACCAAAATCTGAAAATATACAGTAAAATAAGGACCCCTAGTGTCTTCCTAAGATGAAAAGATGCCAATCACCATACATTTTTTCTATACTAAAATGAGGAGAGAATCGAATTTACAAGAAGAGAAGATTTTGCACAAAAGTGGAGAGAGTCCAGGAACATAGAGGAGTATGTTGCAACAACACATCAAAACACATAAATATACTGCAAGCTTCTTCAGAAATTGTTACCATCTTCCTTCAATTTTTCTTTCTTCTAAATATCACATGAACTTTTCAACACAAACCAAAGTAAACATTCTCTATTTAAAAACCAGTAAGAAATTTCTTGAGAAACCTTAGGACTTAAATCCTCCAATCCCTTAAAGCGAATGGTAAATGTTTGAAAAGGTGCACCAGAAAACCCCTTTCCCAATGCTTTGACATATGCCTCCTGAAAATGATAAGTTTCGTGAGAAGCCTTCATGTAAGGGTCTTTTATAGAACTTTTTCAAGATGGAATTTGTAATGATTGGGTTCATTTATATACTTCAACAATTTGAAGAGAAAAGGAACCTCAACGAATTCTATTGATGAGTAAGACCTTGAGTGTCCATAATTTGATAAACTCCATGTGCTGAACTTGTGGGTCAGAAATGGCAGCTAAAAACTGAACTTCATGTTTGGAGAAATAACGTCGAGCAAAAGATAAAATGTTGTGTTTAATACTCCGGTGCTTTTCTTCCACATCAATACCAATCTACACTTGAAAGCAAACAACAAGTGTTTAAGTTGATCAAATTAACAGCAGGCTTAGGAAAAGGAAAAATCTATTAAGTGAGCGACTACAACATTGGTGTAAAAATATCAACAACAAAAATGAATAGATAACTAACTTGAGAATTGATGGTCACTCCACATGCTACCAAAGAAGAAGTGTGTGAGATGTTGAAATGCAATGGAGGAGGATGCCAATCATCACTAAATTGCCACTGTACCTGCCAACGTGTCCATTGTTTTGGAAAGGAAAGGTTTCATGATGTTGATACTGGAAAAGCCAGACCATTAAAAAAAATACAGAATAATTAAATTAACCTCAGGCTTTCCATGTATGTTTTTTTGGAACTTCAATGATCTGGGATTAATCTGTGAGTTTATCTGATCTACCAAAAACCAATTTGATCATGAGTGCCAAATTTCAATCAAGTGCAATGAATATTCAGATCATTTTGCTAAAAATTGTCTTTTCAACTAAAAAAGAATATTCTAATATCTTGCACATGCTGCATAGGAGTGAAATTCATTACATACAGTGTTTTCCTCTCCTATCATCTCCTATCACTTGTAAAATTTCAAGTTATTGCCTCATTTGAAGTCTAAACAGTTGCAATAGTTATACCCAACATATGGATTCGAGTGTTGATTAGCACTTGTATGTCTAATACTATTGTTTGTTTCTTTCTCGACTTTTCCTATTCTGAAACATAAAAAGTTACTTGAATATGGATATGGATTGATTCAAGAGGCTTCCTTTATTTGTTCTAGTAGTGTGAACATGGAAGCTCCTATAGTTATTTTCTCATTAATCCCATATGTCATCTGAAACAATTGATGAAGATCTCACAGCTCGGAAAGAAAACACCTCACCTTAGACTATGAAAAAATGCTTCTACTCTTCAACAAATGTCATGTAAACGTAAACCTTAACACAGAAATCCAATTCTCCAAACTCCAACACAAAACTGAAATTAGCTTCAAGTTATGCAATGAGCATCATCAGATACTTACATAAGGCAGCACAAGATAATTAGCTGTCACTCATTTGCATGAATCAGACCTTAAACTTCATGGTGGGAGAACACAAACTGAACACCTAAAACATGTATGCAATAATTTCTCTTCCATCCCAAAATCACATTTGTATGCAAATAATTGAGTGAAATGCGCTTAAACAACCAAAAGTTATTTAAAATCAAGCATAGAAAAATTATGACATACATCTGGCAATAGTAGTGCGAACCAAGGCGCGTGCCAACAACGCACTCTTCCTCAGCTCCTCTCCCGCATTTGCAACACATTCTCCCTCTCACACGGAGATAAAATATCTAAATACTGCGTTAACAAAGATTCACTCTTCACTTCACTGGGTTTTACATACCACAGATGAGTCTCCCTGAAAGGAAAAAAAAAAACAAAACAAAAAAAAAGGTCAAGTGCTCATATATAGGAAAGAATTAACAGGTAAAAAGGAATTAAGAAAAAAAACAAAAAAGGAGGATTTACATTGGAGCTGGGAGTTGAATGGGAGTCAAAGAAGGTGAAGAGTGGAAAAATGTTCTCTCAAAGCAATGCAACTTCATTCTTGAAAACCCTCTGCGCATTAGAAGAAAGGGGACAAATGCCCTGCATATAATTGACAAAGAAATTATAGGATTGCAGGGATTAAGAAACCTAATTGAAGGTGTTTATTGGATCAGGGCATGAAACGGAAAGCCTTGATACGGTGTCTATTTCGAGGTTGAAAGGCGTCGTTTTGGCGATTGACGATAGTTGTGCAGCGGCGGAATCAATGAGGAGATGTCAGACGGTGTCGTTTTATTTATTCTGATTTCTGACGGCCCTATGTTCTGTTTTATTGATATTTAAATCGAACTGATGTTTTTTTCGATAAATTTGATTTGATAATCAGTAAAAAAAAAAAAAATAAACTCATAAATAGCCCAACATCCAAGCAAAACAGCAAGTCCGCAACACTTTGCCAATCAGAAATCCCAAGCAAAAAAGATCAACACTCAACCAAACACCAAGCAGCAATCCATCAAGAAATTCTAAAGAACTCAAAGGCCAAAATTAAAAATGAAAAAACAAGAATATTTTCCATACACCCAAGTTTCCAAAGCTGACGATTTCACACCCAAAATTCAAACCTTCAAATTTTTAGAATAGTAGGGTGTGGCTGGTGGCTGGTGGCTGGTGAGTGAGGGTGGCGGTGTTCTGCAATGTGAGTGGGGAGAGAATTAGTGAAGGGAAAAAGGGAAAAACAGAAATGAAGAGAGAAACGTCAAAAGCCCTGTCAAAAAAAAAAAAAAACAAAATTCATATTCGGTTTGATTTGATAATCAAACTCGAATGCTAAAAATGTAAAAAATAAAAAATTAAATAAGAAATTGAAATTTTGCTACGAGTGTTGGAATAACTTTCAATTTAATTTGGTTCAATCAGTAAATCGAACATAGGCAAAGGACAAACTGGAGAAAACATTAGCATAAGAAAAATGTTCCGTACATCTCTTTCTTTTTAGAATCTAGTCAATCATATATATCAAGCAAGGTTTATGCAAACATTATTATGAAAATCTAGTTTCAAGTGAAACAAGATAGAAACATTTTTTTAGGAAGTCATAACAATTATGTGAAGTATTCTTACAGTGCTATAGAATCTCATGAACTCAGAAACATCTTTATGTTACTAAACATCTACATGTTCAATTTGTTGTAAAAATGAAGTGCAACACAAGTCAAATGGGCTCAACATCTCTCCAATTATAATTTACTTTCACATTCCATTTACCTAAACTCAAGAGTGAAAACAAAGATTATTCAATGATAACGTATCCAGCACTGCAGCATTCCAAAGCTTTGCTGGGTTAAGCTCATTCAGACCTCCAAATGATAAGTGCGACAAAAATGAAATTAAATTACATTCACAGTCCAGGTTTTCCAAAGCAAACTACAGATTCTATACACTGAGATTTGAAATTCACTAGCATGAAAGGTAAAGGATGCAAAGAAAATTGCCAGTGCAAGCTACTCAATGAGTCTAGCATGAGACTGACAAGTTGATAACAACTCCAAATCCAAGAACTCAATAAAATATAGTTGAATAATGCACATATCCAAATGAAAATTACAATGCAAATGATGACTTCTGTTAGCTGGAAGAAAAGGATGATAAGTTCTCCTGTCGTCCAGCAAAATATATGATTCCATGAACTTCACCTCCAGGACTCTGCTCGTTCTGTGTGTGAATTTACGTGGCCAATTATGCTTATTTCATTGTTTTTCTCTGCAGTCTCCTTCACATGAATGACTGGTCGAGGAGTATTTTTTCTTGATCCTTTCTTGACATTATTTGAATTACTTGGCTGGCCAGTTTTCGTCCTCTGGATTCTTGATTGAGTTCTTCCACTTCCCAGAGAGGTATTTCCACCTTCAAGTCCATCCTTCTTTGTGCCACAAGAATTTAGAATATCAGCAAGGCAATTTTCAGTCGCATGTCCTTTTCCATCAGGTAAGATATTCTTGATAGAACTTAGAAAACCATGAGTTTCATTGCCAGTTTTAGGTTCAGCCTGATTTGATTGTAGTTCTTTGGCTACACTGACTTCTTCTAACTCACCTACTTCATATGCCTCCAGATTTATTGTTTTCAAAATGCTGTGATGACGATCTTCATCTGAAGGCTCTAACTGCATCATCGGACCAGCTTCTACTATAGAATCTTCTCTCTCTCTCAAGGTTTTGACAATGAGAGTCTTGAGAAAATTCATTACTTGGACGCGTACATCAATGCTGTCAGAGCATCTGACATCTGCACCAAGTAACAATTATCAATATTTGAACCGAAAAGCAAATAGCATGCATGATTAAGGGGAAAAACTGTAGGAAAAGGCCCAATTCTGTTTTCTTTAAGGGCATGGACTTAGTTGATTAAGAAATTCCTATACAATTTCTGCTCACCTGAGTCATATTTGGGGCAAAAACCATGGCAATGTTACGTGCATTCATCTTGTTCAGATGTTCCAACTGAGCAATATCGGCCATAAGATTAATTGCCCAATCCAACAGTGCTGCTTCTGTTGGTGGAAGGAGCCTCACAAGCTGAGTGCAATCATCTTCTGATTGCGCCTGCATCACCAGCTCCGGTGAGAGAGAATCTAATATCCCTCTGGGTAGTTCTCTAAACCAGGCCTACAAAGAACCAACACTAGGAATTATATATTAAGTCGGACCAACCATGAATAAGCTAGGATTTCTTTATCTGCAGGCATATGCCCCACAAATAAAAATTAGAACCATCAGCAAATATTGAATAGGGGCAAAATGATTTATGTGCCTCAATGCAAATATCTGAAAAGATTCTCATAATTTAGCCATACTGATGATTCTTTTTAAGTCATCTAAAAATAAAAGTTTTACAAGAATAGATGAACTAACCATTTTTTGGACAGTAAAAAATGATAGGTTAATTCCATTATTGTTCAATCTCAATTCTCTCTAGCAAGGCCTGAAAGCCACAAAAGCAGGTGCCTCCATTCTTTGTTTGAAATTTATGCCAGATGCGAAGAAAACTCATGGTTTTGTATGTGGTATTTTTGCTCCAAATGAAAAACCCTTCCAACCAAAAATAAGTGAAGGATTGAGTATGAAGAGGTAGCAAAAAAGTACCTTAATTAGACTTGCTAAACAATGAACATCAATGTTATCTGGAATCAATCCATTATTTAGTTGTTCCCTGACATACTCCTCCTGCCCATTCTCTGGATTAATTCTGAAGATTCCTTCAGACTGCAAATTGGAGGCAAAATTATTCTTTTATTGAATTTAAACAGTATGATACTTCTTCAAATATTTTCTCTGTATCAATTTTGAATGGAACAAGACTAAGAGAAGAAAATGCAAGATCGTGTTACCTGCAGGCCTCCTTGCGAATACAAGCGTCTTTGCATCATCAGTAGTATAGTGGGCACGCAATTACCTCTCGAGTCAAAAGAAAGCTGCATGGACTCTGTTGAAACTCCAAAAACTCTCGTACTACACAGGAGGAAATATTGAAGTCAATACATGGAACAAACTTAGGAAGTGTCAGCAAGAATATTTTGCTAGCTAGAAGTTTCCAACTATAAACACATGAACTTAAAAAATGACAATCCGGTTCTTTGGGCTGCAAAGATGTTAAAGGAAAGTAATTAGCATGAAAAATACATTGCACAATTAATATACTGAAGTACACAATAGTTTTGTGAGAAAAATATGTCGGTTCCACTGACAGGGTTATATAAGGACTTTCACAAAAGCATAGAAGATAAAGATGATCTTAAAATGTGAAAGCATAAAGCATAAAAAGATGACAATCTTCTTAAATTAGTCTGCTGAGAGGTTCTATGAGACGTGACAAAATTAAGGTTTTTGGGATTGAGGAATGATGTGAAGACATTAAGGTCTATGGAATCATGTAAATTTAGATCGAAACAGAATATAATAGACCAAAGTTTAAGGTCTATGGGGATTGAGGAATGATGCGATATGGAAAAAATAAGATCCGTGGTATAATCTCATATTGACTTCATCATTAATCATATTTCCTTTTTTAATATTCACTTAAAAAAATCAAGACATGGGATTTTAAAACATATCATAAGATAATAGATTTGTAAATTATTGAAGGAAATATTTGGCTTACTGCAGGTGTCACCACAATTTTTTTATAAAACATAACACAAACTCAAGAAATTTCTAAATTTGAGAAAACTTCTACTTTCTTAAAAATATAGGTGCAAGTTATTTATTTCATATGGCTTTACTTATTTCAGATGGTCCATACTGTTGAAAATGGATAATTGACGTTGATATACCATGTATCAAGCTAGATTACAGCATCCTTCGCCGTGTATCAACTTTCAAGAATTCAATTGGACTTTTGACAATGTTAATACATGGCCCAATTCTGAAGTAATCTAACCAAATACTTAAGATGTTTTACAGCATCTTGCTTTACACATAATTACAGGTTTGAAGCAGAAGATAAGTTTTCATAAGAATTAGCAATGACCTTGTGTTTGCAACTTACTCCAAAGAAAGTAACGCGTTTAGAGGCTTCTAACTTTTAAACAATTCCAGAATCACCAAATATAACATGCTCTATATTAAGGTACTAACTTGTAAAATTGTTGATGTAAGAGACTATTTTACAGGCACGTTTATATCATAAGCGTCTGGATGCCAGGTTGAGGAAAGAAGAAAACAAAAGAAAACAGGTACTTATCTTTACATTGTGAAACTGCAGAAATGGCTATTACCCAGTCACAGCTTCAACACATTTTACCAAGAAAAGAAATTTAACAGAACCCAAATTTTCTACCCCTCATATAAATTTCAAGAAAAAGTAAGGAAAAAAAAAATCCACAGATGCAAAAGGGTCTGGGGTGGACAAGACTGACCTGGCACTAGGAGGCCTCCTAGGAACTTCAGGTTCAAACTCAACAGGGAGTCCAAGAAACCCATTGAACTTATCAAAGGTGACATGAGCAACATGCCTGACATTTGTAGGCCACCCAATCTCCATTAGCTGCTCTTCAACCCCACTTGTACTTCTACAACCCACCAAAGATTTCCTGAAAATGGTCACAAAAACTGCCAAAACAGACAGCTGATCCCCTTCCTCCCCTTCTACCTCTCGTATTTGTGTAACTGTACAATTTCTCCTGTACAAAGCTGCAGGAATACTGTTAATAAGGGACTCATGGTTGAGAAAAGTCTGTTGGGGCAACCCACCATTGTTCGTAGGTGTTATACATGTAATGGAGCTTGAGGGTGAAGGCAGTTGAGGTGGGGAACGCAGTATCTCTGTCATTTTTCCCCTTTTAAAATGGCAATGCGTGTGTGTGTGTTGCAAGATTGGATTTTTAAGGGCTTTGTTGGAGGGAAAGAATAGAATAGGAAGAGTTTGGTGGTGGGGTTTTTTTAGTTTCTTGTTTCTAGTATACTTAGTGTGGATTGTCAATGATGGGTTGGTGGATTAGTGGATTAATGCTGTGGAGAAGACAAGTGGGAGAATTTTTGGGATGTGAATACTAGGGACTTCTGTTGAGTAGAGTTTGATTCAAGTAAAGGTTTGTGGAAGGTGAGAGTTGTACATCATCATTCATATCCTTTTTTTTTTTTTTTCTTCCTTTCTCATGCTTTATGTACACTTTGTTTTGACACTACAACGTATATTTATTTACTCTTTGAAAGCTGGGCTTGCTTTGGCTTGGACTAAGAGATGTTAGGAGCTATCAAGAATGTAATGCAGAGAGCAGACCTATGTGTGAGAGGGTATATAAGTGGAAAAATTATTATATAGTAAACAAATAAGGATAATGTCATGGACTCACATCAATAATAGATATTATTATATATTAAAGTGACATGATTCTTATTATTTGTTGAAATTTGATATTAAATACCTAATATAAACAAGTGTTTTGTTTTTTTTTCAAATTCTTAATATTTGACAAATTGTGTCTCCAGTTGAGTAGGGAATTCCTTAGAAATAAGCAAAATTGAAGGCCTAGCTCTTCTACAAAGGAAAGTGCACTTTAATTAGTCATTACATATGATTTCAGCTTCCCCAATGCCCAATGGATGAGCATTAGTTAGTGGGGGACCCAATGCAAAGTAATCCTCTTCTAATGCTACTAAATTATGGAGTGCTAATTATGATTATATCATATTATATTTCTACATGCACATGAGCCGAGGCTGGATATTTATGCTTTTTCTGTATTTACAAACACAATATGTAAAGGTTTATTCAATACCAGGGATATTATATCAGCGTAATGCTTAAATGACAGGTTATCTTGCTTGGAGCCATCTTGTTCACAACATGTATCAGTCCACATCCAAGTACACACAAAAATATATAAAAAAAATAAAGAAAGAAAGAAAGAAAGAAAGATAGGTGGAGGGTGGGGGGCTAATTTATGATAGCTCTAGTCCTATATATGAGCTATTCACTAATACATGTCCTAGGTAGTATTCTAGAATCAGTTAATGATGTATGGTCCTCTCAATAATCAAATAATTAAGAATATTTTGTTAACTAGGTCTTTTATTATACTCTTAACTATCTCTACCAGCATGTAATAATTTCATTAGATCAAGAAGCTTGTGGAGAATATATCATTGGCAAGTTAAGATGTGAAAAAAAAAATGTGATTAGGAACTTTAAGCTATTTAAAAAATTACATAGAGATGACAATAGAGGACTTTGGGACATATTTGTTTGAATCGAAATTCACCTCATCAAATTTTTTTTAGAATCAACAGTTTATTCCTATTATATAATTTTAAAAATATAAATTTTTTTAAAAACATCACTAAAAATTTATATAAAAAATAATTTTTTTAAAGAATAATATCACTTAAATATATATAATAGTTTAAAACTAACAAAAATATTTAAATGGAGCGAATTTAAAAATAAAAATTTAAAATCCACTTAAAATCTGTTTAAAATATTAAAAAATACACCCTAATTAATAAGATTAGGGATTGAACCCATCTCATTATTATCCATAAATTACAATCTGAAAATAGTTTTTCTAACATATGTCACTAAATTATATGTAACAATGCTAATATTTTGCTTTATACATTATCATATACAGTTCCAGCATCCAAGGACTCCATTTGAGTATGACCTTTATCGGTGGCATGAAATTTTTCTGGATTTAAACCTAACACCATTGATTGGGAGTCAACTTTTACTATTAAATACCTAATAAGCATGATTATAATTAGCCAGTAAATTATATTGTTGTGAGATCTGTAGAGCCAACTCGATCCCATTTTTCCATTACTTATAAAGTATTGGTATCAATAAATGAATTTAATAACTGTTGCAAGCTCATTTAATATTATGTAAAGTTGGGTCTTGAAACTTTTTTCCCAATGTATTTAATTTATTTGTAGTCACGGAATTAATTACCTTCACACTTGCACCCTCATTATTATGCTACTGAATGAACAACGTAATTGCCCTATTTGCTGGTAGCTGACATTGCGCCTAAAAATAGTTACAATTATTTTTGTACCAAACAAAAGCGAACAAATAATCCCAATTTCAGTATGAAAAATTTATAAATATTATCAATATCAAGTGGGGAAAAGTGCCAGAAAAAAAGAGCAATTGGAGTTGTTGGGCAATTAAAGATACCAAAGGGGTGTGGCCCTTCTTCTACCGAACATGTGTGGAAATTTTGGCGCTTCTAAAATTAATAAACTGTGGGCTTGTATTTTGTTATTATTATATACTATATATATCATTGTTTTAAAAATCAGATTGAATCGATTTAATTAAAGATTTACGTCAGTTCAATGAAATTAATTTTTATTGACTTAAAATTCAATGAAACTTGTCTGTTAGACGATTAAAATTATTTTATTTTTAAGAAATTTAAACTTGATATTTACTTATTTAAATTTTGAATTTTATTAAAAAAAATAGTTAGATATTTATTTTTCGTTAAAATTTAATACGTAATAGTTAATTTATTATATTATTATTTTGTATAATATAATAAAAAAATATAATTAATTTTTATTAAATTGATTGGATCGACGATTAAATTGGTTCGACTGATTAAAATCGATGAATGGCAGTAACACCGATTTAATTATAAATCCAATTATAAAAACACTATATCTATAAAAGCTTAGAACTGTTTGTTTTATTAAGTCAGTAGGAAGAAAATAAGAATAGGGATGAGGAGGAGCCATCTTGGCAGACAGATGAGCGGCATCAATTGAATTGGCGGACACAAGCATAAAGATACGAACTTCAAAATCTTCTTTACATGTTATTTTTAGATCATTTTCGAAATAAATAATTATTCATCCATGATGAATCATAATTAAAATATATATATTGGTCTTTGAAGGACCGCACCACTCCTATTTTTCAATAATTAAAATAAAAAGTAGTAGTTTTAAAATTGAAGAATTGGAAAAAAAAAAAAAAAAAAAAAGGCGTTGATTCGGCTGCGATGGCAACGGACTCTATGGACAGCTCAAAGCACATAGAGAAAAAGAAAAAGTTGAAATTCATTTTGATTTCCAAGAGCCAAAGAAGAAAAAGAAGAGAGGTATTTCAGGAAACGCTCCCTAAACTTTTGATCCACTGTTCAAATTTATGCCCCAAGGGTGTCTTTTGGGTGTTGGGGAAGGAAGCTGCTGACTTCTACAGAAATAAGGAATTTCTGAACCCATGAAAAATAATAATAAAATCCATCATAATTATTTATTTTATATTGGTGGTATTCCTCATAAATGCATCGAGTCCGAACTTTGTTTGAGACTTGTGAACAATTCAATACAGAAAAGGCAAACACTATAAAACTTGATATGAGATTTGAGATTTTCAGTTTCACCATTCAATGTTTTTTTATAAAAATTATTAGAAAATGGTTAAAAAGAATAGTTCAAAATTAAGATAATGCCAAGGAATACAGTCAATAGAATTGCTCATCACATGAAGTACTGTAGACACAGCTGGTAATGTGCAATAACACAACACACCGTTTGGTCTCATTCAAAAGGAGTAGAATTATCCGGGGCCCCATAGTCCGTAAGGCCCCCACAGGAATTACATTTCAAATAATATTGGATACAATTGAGTTAGCAAGCAAGCTTATCAATTTAGAGGTGACAACGGACAGGAGTCGCGAAATGTTGAAATTACAACTACTTCAGCATCCAAGGTAACCTGCCACTACAAATTAGATTGGATCCATACACAAACATGTACAATTATTGTGCTCTATTAACTGGCTCAAGAGCTTCAACAGTAACCACACTGTTTCCCCTGATGACCTGCAATAGAAGCAAACTTAAACAATCGTAAGTTTGACCATCACATTTTGATAAAAAATAGAAGTTCATGCAACAACCAGAAACTAAAAAGACTCACCACCATGCCTATGTCAGTTTTCTCATTTCCATTCACTTCAACGGTGTTGTCCACCACCAGGTTCATGAACTGATCAAAACCACGAAGGGTTCCAACCACCATGCGATTGCCATTAAGCTTTACTGAAATACAATACCAGACCAATTTGAATATAGATGTCTATAGGTGAAAAAAAAAAAAAAAAAGGGCCAACTGAAACAAAACAATAGCAGTCAACACTGTACAGGCACCATGAGTTTCTGAAGTACTTGAAACAGAAGATGGCAGATTATATCAAGCAAACTACAAGAGACACATAACTCATGACATAAAATAATAAAGTTTTAGACAGCACTTGTGCATTGATAAAAATGGTGTAATGTTATATTAAGTAGCCCGTGATGCAAAAAATATTTTTCCAAGATACTGGAAAAATATATTATCCACAGAAGCTGCGGATAGACACCTTTTAATATATACATATATGTGTATATATATATATATATATATTTTTTTTTCCCAGGCAGAAGGCACGGATACAATCCACGCCTTTGTCTTTGCTTAAAAGAATGATTTCCAATCACTTAAAAAAAAATAAAAAAAATAAAAGTTTATTGGCAATGGTCAAATTGCTGGCAGGATCAAAAAATTTGATTTATCTGTTTATAATAACTTCAATGCTAACCAAAGTGACATAGCCGAGCTGGCACTGTTAGGGCCTTGACACCGTGGCAACAACTTGACAAGTAGTTGTTACACGGCTTGACTTTTGCTCATAACCCTTTTTTTTTTTTTTGAAAAAAAGGTGTGATTTCTTATAGGCAAAGAAGTAGATGCGATTCCACACCTCTAATTTCTGAAAAAAATAAAATAAAATTATAAGGATGGACTCTATCCACGCCTTCTGCCTGAAAAAAGAATATATATATATATATACACACACAAATTAGAAGGCATGGCCTTGCATGCCTCCTCTGGAAATAAATATATAACTGTATTAGAAGGCACGTACAAATGCATGAACTCTATGGACACCTTACCATAGAAATGTTAATAGCTTCACTAAATTATAGTTTTTTCTATTTCAATAAAAAAACAGTAAAAGTGTGCTCAATGCAGCAAAACAATAAAAAAAACAAAAAAAATGAACAAAACAAACCAACAAACAAGCACAAATTATGTGATACAAAAAACAACATGGAAAAATATCCTAAATTTATTCATATTTGTTTATTTGAATTTATATTAAATGCATAACATATGTTAACTTTACATATACACATAATAATTTATTTCCTTTTTAGAATAACATCACTGATATTTTTCTTTAAACAAATTATCAAATGTTTTACATTTTTTTAATACAATTTAAATTATCATTTTTTGTAATGTACTCCAGCCTTGCCATAGCCTATGAGTATTATAATTTTCATATTGTAGTGTCCATATTGTATCTGTGTTCCCGTATCTGTATCCATAAAACATAGCTCACAGCAGATCAAGTTGTTTAAATTTGTGTGTGTAATGTTTCCCATCTCATCAAAAAATTATTTAAGCTTCTCATTAATGCAAACGTATTTTTGTATACATAAAAGAATATCAGAGAGAGAGAGAGAGAGAGGTAGGGTTCAATAACTCCAAAAAACAAGATATATGTGTAGTACCATTGGCCTTGTAACTCAAATTGCTTAAAATAGTTAAAAAACTGCCACATCAACATTTCCAGATATAATAGCAAGAAGCTACCATTCAAGATGTTGGTTGCATGCGAACAAGCCTCCAATAAAATGATTACATCTCTCTGACTCTAAAAGCCATAATTTATTTGAGAACTAAGTGACAATCTTATTTTTTCAAAATGAGCATGATATTTTGCAAACTTTTACTTTAGAACTAAATCACCGTATAAATAGCACACAAACCATTATTGATTTTGAACACAAGTACAGCGAAACTGTGCACAAAAACAAACTAAATAGAATATTTACTACTGCGAACAAGATTTCAGCGTTTCTGTAAGAAAACACACATAAAAAGGATTATAGGCAAGTAAAACTCAAACACTGTATGGTTTCTGACAATGATTGTTACCAAACTTGTTCACTTCTTTACACATAAAAACTTATTTAGTCAACATCTGAAGTTTCAATTAGTTTCAATATCTCTGTCACATTCCCCCTTAACTGTTCATCCAAATTAGAATGCAAGTGTACAATTTTTCTAATCGAACTTTTAAGTATAGGTTAATTGAATTTTCTAGTAGGATGAGAATTCGTAACTCTTAGCGTTAATTTAAGGGTCCAAAACTTTCTTTACAATTAGTTGAAGCAAACAGCAAGCAAATTATTGCTCGAAAAGCATACACTCGAATTCATTACCAACTTTGAGCTTACGCTTCAAATACTTACACTCGAACTCATAACCAAGTTTGAACTTTTTTCCAAAATTCCCCTCCAAATTTTTCATCAACTTTACCATATTGCCAGCACACTAACTTCTGACCCAAATTTCCCTACGGTCAATAAATGTAAGGAGGAAATAATATTTATTCTCAATCAGTAAACCATAGTGTTCACTACATAAAAGCCACATAAGTGGACAAATATAACATCATTTATGAAAAGGAAAAAAAAAAAAAAAACAATTCTAAATAGCAGCTTCGATTTAGTGTAACACATCACAACATTTTTTACAAAGAAGATAATCAAAAGGGATAACTGAGAACTCACTCTGTAGCTTCTTGTCCATGTACCTGCCATTATGAAAAAAAAAAGGTAAAAAATAGTTTTCATTAAGCAAATAAAATGCATAAAAATAAGAAATAAACTATAACAATACGCAAGTAAGGCTTACTTCTTGAGATCCGGAGGCTGCCCCGATCTGCTCATGGCGAAATCCTAGAGAAAGAAAGAGAAAGGGATTTCCGTTCTGGGTTTATCGCTCTTCAAAACCCTAGAAATTGAGGACAAGCAATTGGACTGAGATTTTCTGTGAAAGCTGTAAACATTCTGAGCTGTAGCCGCTATTCTATTTCAGGACGCTTTGGGCTCCCTTGTGTGGCCCCAGTACAGGCCCGATAGGTTAAGCAGGGTCCTCCGCCCATAAAATAGATTGGAAGAGTCTAGCCTCAATTGTAATGGGCAAGATGAAGATGAATGGAGAACGGGCCAGACTGAAATTTTTTCAAAAGATTGATAGAAAAAGAAATGGGTTGGTTCATAACCTTTAAAAATGGTCTTGTCCTAAAAGGTAGACTGAGTGGTTTTACAATTAGAAATATGTCATAATTCCTTTTTCCTATTTTCTTTCTAAATGGGCCACCAAATTTAGCCATTATTGTAACGTAACAACGATAATTAGATATTAATAATCTATATATATGTATATTAGATATATATATATATTAGGTGCAATATGTATTATGCTGATATTAATTTAAAAAAGATGAGAAAAACGACCGAGTTGCAAGAGTATAAATGATCAATCAAAAAATATCTGCAAATAAAGCTTCAAAAAGAATACTTTTAATATTATTTTTTAAAGCGAAACCATCAATATAAACTAAAATATAAAAAAACTAATCAAATAAAACAAATAATCATGTGCTAAGAAGTATGAACACATGGAAATAGAAAAAAAAAATACATATATGATTGGACACTCGTATTTTTTATTTTACAAAGAGATCAAATTTTGTCATCACTATATGAGACAAGACCCAAAACCTAGTCAATATGTTAATGAGATTTTATCAAACTAATAAATTTATGACCCCAAAAATTCTATCATTAAAAAAAAAAAGATTTAAATCTCACTTCGGTAGGTAATAGGATATTTTCATAATAATTTATTTCCTGTAAATGTATGCATTCATTCAAATTATATTTAATTAATCTTTAAATAATTTGAGTTATAGAATCATAAAATTGATCGTTAGTGCACGTATAATAAACCTTTTGCAAACAAATTAGCCATTGTATCGCAGATCGCTTATAACTTATAAGTCTCGACCCAAAAAGAGAAAGATTAACTAGGAGAGTAGGTATTATACATATTCATTTCTTTAGCAATTAAAATAACCCCATGTGACATGTATGTTAGTATGTTGTCCCATTTTTTATTTTTTTTTTGTTTCATGTAAAGAAAGTGGGAATGTTAATCAAAAAATAAAAATAAAAATTAAAGACTGTTATAAAATTATAATCAATTTTTTTTATAAGATAAAATGTTAGATTGAGTAAAGGCTTATATGACTACCATAATAAAAGTAATTCAATCGTTATAAAATATTTTTTTCGTCGTAATTCAATCGAATTAAAATCATAAAGTTAACTGTTTTTATTACTCAACTCCATCAGTACGTCAATTTTAACATTATAAACCATCGTCACACCCATAAAACACCCTCTATTTTACGTTATCGGAGATTCGAAGTGATGTCAATTAAGACAGCCCTTTTAATCAAAAGTCACGAATCTCCAAATATTAAAGAAATCAAATAATTGGGTCATAACTCTTTGAGTTTCTTCAGACAGGCCGGATGGAATCTTCTAGGGTTGCACCACCGAATTTCTTGAAGCTTTTTCCGTAAATCAAGTACATGATTATAAAGACAATATATTATTTTCTGCACACACACACACACACAAATCATGTGCGTATATTAAGAAACAACATAATCTAAACAAATGCAATTAATAATATTTGATATGTACTTGTTCAAGTTAAAGACTCAAGTCATAAGAGTTCATTACAAGTACAAGTACCAATATTGAGACACGTGTCATCTATACACAAATTCAATTTTTTTTTAAGAGTAATGAAGCCAAAAAAAAAAAAAAATCTTGATCTAGAAGTTGCGTTGTAACATATTCAACTGAAGCTCCAATTTTAAATAGAACAATGCTGGAAGAAAAATACTAATGCGCTTACATTACAATGTAATTGTAATTATAACAAAATAAATAAGTTACCTAACAAAAAATAAACAAGAAGGTATTATGTCAATACATATTTAAATTGTCATTTGAATTAATATTTTTATAATTGGATTGACGATCGAATCAATCTTACTATTAGTCAATTAATTGAATTTTGTTATGTATTAAATTTTAAATATAATAAAAAATATAAATAACTAATAAAAAATATATTTAACAAAGTTTAAAATCTAAATACCGAATACCAAATTTAAGTTTTCTATAAGAATATAAAGAATAAAAAATTAACCGTCAATTTTTTATCAATTTTCAATCCTTTATGATCAAACGGACCAACTATTGAGTGCTCGTTGAAGCGATTTATATGATCGATTCTGAAAATATGATTTGAAATTGCAACCGTGAATATATGAATTAACTGTTTTGCCATTGAGATAATTTAAAAAAAAAAAAATCGCAATTTCAAGGGTGGAATGGAAATTCCTACTACCATAGAAATTGCTGGACCCTAACTGGACCTCAAAATTAAACTTAATAATCCCAAGTCAACCATATACTCTTGTTGATCCCCATGTAGTTCATTTTCCTTGGTACTTGCAAATATTCCATCAACTACAACCAAAAACCAATTGCCGCCGTCTTTGCTTACTTATTTCCGAGCAAGAGTGCATAGGATCCTTGATGTGGTCAACACTCTATTTCCTCAAAATTAAATTAAAGTTGGTGGTTGACTAAAATTTAATTCACCCAAACTGATTATCATATACTCATGATTTCATGTAATCAACCAATTAATCTCAACCGTCCACCAATCACAATTCTTGTACCTCCCTCAACCATTAGGAGAGGTGGGTGTTGGGATTCCCTTCTATTTGGGAAGTTTTAAAAGAATCATATTTATTTATTTTTGGTTGATAAGGAAATTGGTTTTTGTTCAATTATACAACAGTTGTAGCTAACCTTAATTTAATTTTATTTATTATTTTTTTTGGCACAATAAGCCAATATAGGAAAAGAGAAGAGATTGAAAACGAATAGTTAATTAATTAATTCTAGCCGGTTGGATAAGCAGAGGGGTTGATTGGTATGATTATTCTTGAATCCTTAGATTTTTCTATTGATTAGGGATATATATATATATATATATTCGTTATAATTTCAAAATCGTGACTAATATTATGTATTAATTCATATATTTATTTTTGTCACAATAATAATTTTAACAAACCTAATAGTGACAATTATATATAAGTTGTTAATATTTGACAATTAGTAATATATGTATAATAATGATTTAGTTTGATAATATAAATATAGTCAGAATATTATTATAATAATTTTTATTGTCATTATATATTTATCACTAATTATTATGTATAATTTTTATCAAAAACTCATTATACACGTTTAAAATGATCACTTAACATCTTGTGACTACTATTCTTTTTTCATGTAATTTTGTAATAATGCTTGAAAGCTTAATAATTGGCATTTAGGTCAGACCATCTTTGATTATGGACCATCACCATTTGGTAGAGCACCACTAATACATCCTGCTGGTGCACCTTCTAATGATGGCCATTACAAATCCAGAGAGAATTATAGTATTCAACGGGTATCTTTCAATGATGAGCCTTCTAAGTGTTAGTACATATATTATATTAATCTAATTCTAATTGCTCTTAACTATTAATAGTCAAAGTAAACGAAGACAAATCACTTGAGACAAATAAACTACAACAATCATAGCCTCTCAAACCTATTTTTAAAGTCAAACATGACCACCTTTGCAACATTGCCTCCTTCCAACACACTACAAAACCACCCCCACCCACCCTTTCCCTCAATGCAACAGTCAAGAAACCATTAGCTCCATCTCTATTATCTTCCCCTCCAACCAAAAGTGCTATCCCAATCATTCCATAAAATGTTGGGGAAGAAACTTGATTCAATGAAGAAATTAGCCAAGAAGGTTAGGGCCATTGCAATGCCAACACCGAGCCATCATATTATGAATGTTTGCTCAGGGATAATGAAGGAGGGTCCTCCCCTACCACCACCACGACACCCACCGGAACTTTTCCCGTGTATGTGGGTGAGCACCGGCAGAGATTTGTGGTCCCAACCAGCTATCTTTCTCACCCATTGTTCAAAATCGTGTTGGAGAAGGCCTATAACGAGTTCGGGTTTGACCAAAGAAATGGCCTAGTTGTACCATGCAGTGTCGCTGCATTCCAAGAAGTGATTAGTGCAGTAGAATGCTGCAATGGGAAATTTGATTTTGGGGACTTGGTAGGGGAGTTTATTTAGGCAGCAGATTAGTGGATTCATCATCTTTTTAAAAGAGATGATGAGTTCATGGAAGTATGTCCTAACCTTTGTAATATACATTTAGTTCATCGACATAGTTTGTGTAAACTGCAGAGTATGTCTGATAGGATCACATTTAGAACAATAGCTACCAAGTGTTTCAAGCTTAGACTTGGTGAAAAATCAAATTTTGTAATAGTTTTCAGGGTCAAGCAATGATCACTTGTCACAAATAGCAATTCAGAAGGAATTTATAGCTCTTTTTGCTGCAACTTTCGCCAACGCTGAAACTTGAAGATTCCCCCATACAATTATCTGTTCTTGTCTTTCCTTTTTGGATTAATTATCTCTCTGTCCATGCTGGTTGCCGCCAGCAGGAACCACTCAGACGAGGCTGCATTCGGGTGATTGGGGGAGGAAGGGACTTCTATCTTCATGTCAGTGGGAGGACCAAAACCTGATGCGTGCATAATGTTGGAGAGTCTCAAGCTGGACTTGATTGCTAACACCACCGAATTATAAAACAAGGAACATTGCTGAAGGGCCATAGACTTTTCATCACCATACGAAAGTTGGATAAATAATAAGCATCACGAAAGCTTGTGGCTCCAACTATTGTGATATGGTCTAAACAAAAAGGCCAAAATTATTTAAATCTAATATCTAAACAGATCAAAATTCGCGTATACATAAGTTATATCCGACCCAAAGTTGACTTTACTATTACTTGAATTTATGACCATCGATGGCGACTAAGTGGCACTCCAAATTCTAACAAGTACATACCACTTGATAGGCTCATATGGAAACCCTAAGAATATTTGCACAAGTAACACTGAAAAAGTTATGCATTTTATTACTTCGCACTCTAAATATGAGAACCACTATTTTTTATGTTCTCGACCTCTTCTTCTAAGTTAATAGGAGGGTCTTCGTACAACCCAACAACCTTCTTTGATTTCAGGCTAATTCCCATTCTAACGTGAGAGCGAGATTATTTGCAGGCTTTAAACCCTAATCATAATGCAGATATGGTATAAGGGAATGCCTAAATAAGAACCACTTGCAGGAAAAAAGTCAGAAAGTTCCTTTCCTATTTCGAATGGTGGTCAACTTCTCTAAGCCTCCAAATCCCCAATGGTGATTCAGTCAAAACAAAGTTCCATCAAGCTTGACTTGATCCTCCACAAAAATACCAGCCAATCAAGTTTTCCATCAAATTAAAGAATCTTTTCCATTACCATGTACAAACTCTTGCCAGCTCCCCATAAGTTTTCCCCTCTCCTAGCTTCATGTGTGTTTTAAAATGGCAGAGAGAGAACATTTTGACCATTATGGTAAACACACTTTCACAGCATACATGGGTGAAATTCAACTCTTACTAGTAATGGCCGACAAGTTTAGGGGATGGGAGGAGAGGAAAGAAAAAAAGAAGTAAACTGGATCACCAATTGTTCTACCCTTCTTCCTTTTCAGTGGAAACATATAATATCTAAGGCAGGCACATAATATTGGTCTCAGCAGGAAAGCCACTTGATTTGCACTAAAATCTCTTGTTTCAGACTTGATGTTTCTGGTGGCCCATAATAACCTCTCGTGTGTGCGTATAGCTGTTTTCTGAATGTCAACTTAATTTTAGTAAAGGTCAAAATCACTTCGACTTCAGACTATGGGTTTCATGTCATGTCAGTCTTGCCCACTACCTTTCAGCATTGGGCAACTAGGATTCACACTTAACTATGCTGTGATATGGACTAATTTGTGAAGTGCCAATAAACTGTTTGATTGGTGAAGAACTCCACCCATAATAGCTGATTTCTAATCTCTATATTGGCTCTACTTTTTCAAGTTTAATTCAAGCAAATTGAGAGTTCTTTCATCAATACCCAGTTTGGTGTTACTTTGGTGGCGGTAAACCTAATCTCAAGAGTGGTGATAATAGTTGTAATTGTGGGAGTGGTGCAATCTCATAGGGTCTTTATCTATTTCCACTTTTACATGATTGTAGACTGATTTGACAAGAGAGTTTGCCATTACCATTCAAAAAGCCCCAAGTTTTGTTATCCGATATCCAGGCAACTACTCGGTGGCAAAGAAGTAGCTTTGGGAGAATTCTTGCACGCACTTGGTTTGGACAAATATAATAATACATGCTTTATGATTGGTTTTTTAAACTTCACGTGTCATATAATTATTCGATTTGATTAACTTGATCAACTAAAAATTTCAATCAACTCCCCTATAAACGCGTTATAAACTCTTTGTAACCCAAGTGGTAGCAAAATCTCCCCATATTTCTTCAGAAAAGGACTTGGGCCCATTAGACCAATGAACCAAATTCAAGATTTATGGCCGAAGTATAGTTATAGATTAAAATGCGAGTATGTCCTCAATACATGCGAAACTGGGACAGAGTGTGTGTGATGGGTTTTTTTTTTACCGGTCTCACTCTCCTCGTATAAAATACATGCGAATCTTGTCAACTATCTTACAAACAGAAAAAAAAATAAAAAAAAAAGTAAAGCATAAGTAGACATGGAGTATACAAGCATGGATCTATGAACAGATTCAGTAGATAAAAGTAATTCTACATGCGATCAGCGTACTTTGTTTTTCCCATCCAACCAGCTTTTGTTGTAACTTGTTAATGAGAATAGAATAATGGTTTGTAGAACCCAGAATGAAAGAACGTAAACCTATATAAATCATAGGTCTTGGGTGATTTTTTCTACTGTGAGGAACCTCAGGTCGGGCGGGGTAAGGGATAACCAAAATCATCATACTTCACGTACAGAAATTTAAAACCTTAAAGCCAAAATATTCCTCAATAATATATTTCAAGTTAGAACGACAAAATATAAGTAAATGACCGGTGCGATTTTATTCATGGTCTCAAATCTCCACCCCGGTCCAGCCCATATTCTTCTTGGTGGGTCTAATTTTTCAGACCAAATCTATTATACAGGGCTTCATGGTCTACCAAGTTCAAGATCGCATCAAATGGACTGAGCCGGATGGGGCGCCCAAGCCCATGTATCACTCCTACTTGTGGTTTATAAACAAATACACATTTGAAAGTGATGATTAAAAACGAAATAGCTAATATATATTTAAAAAGAAAAAGAAAAAGAAAATCAACTTTGTGCTCTGTCTTCGTCTCCATATCATCTAGCCATAGGCCCAAACTATTGGCAATAAACATTGTTTATTGGGCCGTCCAGTTTAAAGCTCTTCAAAGCCCATTTCTAAAACAAATTGGACATGGGTTTCGGGTATAACATTGTCGGCAACGCAACCAAATATAATCTGTTTATTTCGTACAATTATTGGGCACACGCGTGAACAGATAATTGAAGACATCTTAGGTAAATTTATAACTGTGTTAAGAATTGAACAATTTGAAAACACACACGTCATAAATATTGAGAATTCGAATACATTACAAAAAATAAATGCTTCAACCACAATTACATATTCATGAGCATAGCAAGAATTTTTAGTATCACAAGTTCTTGATTTAGGTGATTCCTACCTAGGAAATCTTCTTCACCTAATTTTTTTCACCAGTTTCGAGTTCTATTAAATCAATCATCAACATTATTAGAAGCAACTGGTAACTGTCTAATTTGAATTTGAGCAATGCATTATTTCAATTTTCTCCTATTTTTTTCTAAATAAGAATTTATTTATAGTAACTTAACATAAAACACGACTTTTTGAAAAATAAAATACGAATACGTATTTAAACACCTTTGATCTTTGCCCCATAATTCTCAAATAAGAGGAACAAATATAACATTATTCTTAATATTTTGTTGATCAAATTTCAAACAAACTCCAAGTTGTAGTTTATTATATATATATATATATAATCATAACCCCAAGTTGTAATAATTAAGAAAAGAAAAAATGCCTGCTTTCTAAAAGTTAGTTAAGGGCAGTTTGGTTTTCCCCCCATTTCCCACGGTATTTCCGGGAATTCCATTATGAGGATTGAGGACTGAGGAGCGGCAAGTTAGGTTCCACTTGCCAACAGTGGAAGTCAGAATACTTTTCGTCAAAGTGGCAACTTATATATTTATTAATAAGCATCATCCAGATTGTAACTACCAGGTCAAGTGGATACCAAGATTTAATGTATGCTATTATAGCATGCATACTTTGACATTCCCTCTTTTTTTTTTCTTTCCAAAAAATGTTTTTCCAAAACACCCAAAACAAATTCAAATATTCCCAAAAAAATTTTTTTTTGAGAATTTTGAGAAAGGAATTTGAGAATAAAAAGTTATATTTGGTTTGTTTTGGGATAAAAATTTTTTACTGTTAATATCTTATCTTTTAAGATTTTTTATAGTTAATGATTTCATATTAGCATTTTTAATAAATTATGTTGGGAAACTGATATATCCGACTTCAATAGCCATAGGGTACCATTATCAGCCACCTAACCGGGAAAAGAAAAAAAAAATAAAAAAAGAAAGAAATCTGCAAAATAAACAAAGTTAGGCAAAATATATATGTACATACACATACTAATCATAATAAGGGTTATAAAGAAAAAGAATTTACTCTTGTGAAAATTGATTCTCTATAAATGGTTTAAATTTTTGTCTATTTACTTTGTACGCATTCCATTTCTAGGATCTCAATATCAATCGTCCCGTAAGGATATACCTATTTTACAAAAAAAGATCACTCCACCTTGATTTCAAATTTTCAGAAAATAAATGCAATCGAAAATTATGAAGCAAAACCATTCGCCCAACCTCAAATTTTTTTCTTAAAGTTTTATTATCATGAAATTCTTGAATTCTTGCTTTATGAATTTTAGAATTCTCATATGCATCATTTCTCAATTTTTAAAGCTCATTGATTTACAATTTAAGCATTTTTTAAACTTTATCAAGGTTGAAGTTAAATATTTTGATTGATCAATAAGCTTTATATTAAAGTTCAAGAGATAAACAACATGGTTTTCCATAAACTATCATATAAGGAGACATGTCTAATGATGTTTTAAAAGCAGTTCTATATACCCAAAGTGTATCGGTAAGTCTAAAAGACCAATCTTTACAATTTGGGTTAATTGATTTTTCCAAAACTTATTTTATCTCTCTATTTGCAAGTTTAACCTGTCCATTTGTCTGATGCTGAAATAAGGTTGCAACTTTATTTATGATTCCATATTTTCTCATTAATGTTCTAAAAACTTTGTTACAAAGAAGTTTTCCACATTGCAAGATCTTTACAGCGATTTTCTTTATCGAAAAGTGAACAACATATGCTTCTTAATGACAAAATTTATGAATATTACCTTTCTTATTGTCAGGTACGCATCTCCAAAAGATTTGATTAGGACAATATTTGAATAGGTATAGATCATCTCAATAAAAAAATTTCACCTTGGTCAAAAACTTCTTTTTATTTTGGAAATTCCAATATGGTGGCATTCTTTCTGTCCTAAGAAAATTAACAATGTCACAAACTAAGGTAAATAGAAATATTAAATAGTTGTTCATCATGGAAAGTGTCATTAATAGGTGTGGTTTGAAATAAATCATCACAGCCAAATCTCGACAAATGATCAGTCACCACATTCTCTACTACTTTCTTATCTCGAATTATAATGAAAGTAAAAGAGTCTACCTAATCAGTTTAGGGTTGGCATCCTTTCTTGACAAAAGATATTTCAAATGTACATGATCACTGAAAATAACAACTGGTACGCCAATAAGATAAGATCTAAATTTGTCCAATACAAAAACTATAAGTAATTATTTTTCAATTGTTGAATAATTTAATTAAGCACTATTCAAAATTTTACTTGCGTAGTAAATGACATATGGTTTTTTATCTTTTCTTTGTCTTAAGACAACTCTGACATCATAGTTACTGGCATCACACATCAAAAGGTGAAGTCCAATCTAGAAGTTGTATGATTGGAGCAGACGTAAGCATGTTTTTAAACTTAACAAAAATATTTTCACAATTTTGAATCTATTCAAAAATACTGTCTTTTATTAGAAGATTACACAAATGTTTAGATATTATATTAAAATTTTTAATAAATCTTCTATAAACACCAACGTGTCCTAAAAATGACCTTACCTCCTTCACAGACTTTAGTATTAGCAAATTGGCAATTAACTCAATTTTAGATTTGTCTACTTCAATATCTTTTGATAAAATAATGTGTCCAAGAATGATACCAGTTGTTACCATGAAATGACATTCCTCCCAATTGACTGCAAGGTTCTTTTCTACACACTTGATCAAAATATTTTCTAAATTAGACAAGCAATCATGAAGTTAATTACCAAAAATAGAAAAATCATCCATGAAAACTTCAAAAAAATGTTCAACCATGTCACTAAAAATACTAAGTATGCATCGTAGCAATATAACTGGTGTATTACATAATCCAAAAGGCAACATTGGATATACAAAAGTACCAAAATAACATGTAAAAGTTATTTTCTCTTGATCCTCAAGTGCAATTGCAATTTGATTATATCCAAAATATCCATCTAAAAAGTAGTAAAATTCATATCCCGCAACTCTTTCTAAAATATAATTCATGAAATGTAGTGGAGAATGATCTTTTCTAGTAACTGAGTTGAGTTTTCTATAATATATGCACATTCGCCAACCAGTAATAGTTCTAGTTGGAATTAATTCATCATTCTCATTTTTGACTATAATAACTCTAGATTTATTTGGAACAACATTAGTAGGACTTACCCATTTGCTGTTAGTATTTTTTAATTTAAAAATGAAGATGATATGTATTTATAATAATATAATAATTCAATAATGTATCGATGTTATTTGGGAAGAATAAATTTATTTTTATTGAATGAGAAAACAAATGCATTTTGTTATGAGGAAAAAAAAATGCTTCCCCAAAAATAAAAACAAATATTGCATGAAGGAGTAATGGCGCAAATCGAGTATAAGATGTATAAATCATTTACTCAATGTATTATTCTTTCAAGAGTTGTGCATGAATTGTTGCGGATACTAATAGACTCAAGATTAAGAAGAAAATTAGTTTGTGCATGATCACTAGCCAATAAAATTCATCTATTTTCTTGTCCATAGAAATGGCAAATGGAAGGATTTATAACGAATTTGTCAAAATGTAAAATTTGTTCTCTCAAAATTTTTAAGGCCTAGAACCCATATTAGAACCCAAAATAATTTTAAATATAACACCATAAAAAATCTTAAATATCTATTTTTCAAAAAATAATTTTACATAAATATATATTAAAAATAAATTAATAATTAAATGGAACGAGTTTTTAAATAAAAAATAAAGACATATCTTGTAATCATTTATAATTTTAGAAAAGGGTAAATCTCACTTTACCCCCTTCTACATTTGTTGAGGATCATTTTATCTTATTGTATTTTCAATTGTCTCACTTTACCCCATATTACTTTCATTATATCTCAATTTACTCATTTGTCTCACCTTACCAATTATTTATAGTAAAATTATTTTAAAATATTTAAAAATTAATAAACTTGTATTTATATTCTAATATTTTTTTAACTTAATTACTAACATTTAACATTAACTTCATTTTAAATTTTATTATTCTTAAAGTTTAATAGCTATTTTTTATAAATATAATTCCTATTAAATTTCTATATCGTATGATATTTTTTATTAGTTAATACATTTTACTTATAAATTTTCTACTTATCATAAATATAATATATATATATATATTAATTGATTATCATAAATATAATAAATTTTCTAATTATATAAACATAATTAATTTTATTACTATTACTTGATTGATTATTTTTGAATTTAATATATTTTTTATGAACTTATGATAATTCTATTAATAATAAAAAAATTATTACTAATGTTTCATGTATTTAGTAAGATATTACTTAAAAATATATTTCATATTTTGTGAATTTATATTGAGTAAAAAATTCTTAAGTAAAGTGCATTAACTAATAAAAAATATTCTACTACATACTAATTTAATAGGAACTATGTTAATTTACAATTAAAATTTTAAGTACAATATTTTTTATAAAATAAATTTATTGTCAATTATTAATTAATCAAATTGAAAAAATTATTAGAACATAAATATAAATTTATTAATTTTAAAATATTTTAAAATAATTTTACTATAAATAATTGATAAGAGTAATTTGGTTAATTATTTTAGAGTACAAGTAGGTAAAGTGATAAAATAAGAATACAATGATATAAAATAAGATAAAATGAGAGTATAAGCTGATAAAGTGTTGGAAAAATTTTGATAGGTGTAATATCGAAATGACTAAAGTTTTGTGGCAATATTTAAGCTATAGTCGAAGTAAGAGTTTAACTTTTTTTATTTAAGACGAAATTGCCCCACACTTAGTATTTATGAGATATGTCAATCGTCTCTCAATTTACAACGACTCATTTCTTATGATAGCAGCACTACAAATCACAAGAACTTTTGAACTTTAAAAGTATTTTAAAACTCTCCTGTAAACTTGAATGAATAAAAAAGATGAAATTTTGGAGTCTATTTATAGTTTTCGAAATGTTGTGATACCAATTCATGAGTGGATGCAATTTTCGGTTCGAATCAATATGAGTCGTACGTTTGTATCTTTTTGCAAAGATTTACACCCTTATAGTGAACCTCTTACCAATAATCAATTTCAATCGTCCACATTTTATAGTGAGTTATTACCAATGATTAATCTCAATCGTCCGATCGCAACTCTCTGCGAAAGTTCACACCCGTACAGTGAACTCTTGACAACCGAACAGACATGTGCCTTTAGACGTGCCTTGTCAGCAGCTATGTGTCCAATCACGCCTATTTAGCTTTCAACTACACATTATCTTATCAAGTGCAAAGTGCGTCTTTAAAGCGTTTAATGCGATCTTTGCGATGTGTGCGCGTGCGAGCTTTGATGGTGCTATGCACCATCCTCGTAGTTCGTTGAACTAGCTAAAACCAGACAAAAATTACTAGAGTACACCATAGGAGAATTTTACTTGATTAATCCTTACTAAAGTGAGATTTTATATATGTAAGACAAAGTTGCTCCATTCTTCCAATATTGGATTTGTGACTTTTTACATTTCCAATATTTTATAATCAATCATTTATTTAAACGGCTTATTTTATTTATTAATTTTTTATTTACCCAAAATTAATTTTGAGAAACCAAATACACTAAACTTATCTACCCATGACATAGATTATGTTTAATTAAATTATATTTATTTTTATAAAATAAAATCTATTTTATTTATTGATCAAAATTAGGTTAAAATATAATTTTTAATACCAATTTCTTACATACAATTAGACAATCGAAAGTATAATAAAATAAATTGATAGTTAACAAAAATAAAAAAAGATTTACCCTTTTTAAAAATTTGCAGGAGTATTAATTTAAACTCGTTTTTTGGCATCTCTAAAAGAAAAGATAAATATGAATGGGGAATCAAGTATAAACGTGCTCGTTTTATTTGCTTGGAAATGAAACAATTAAATAAATGAACTCAAGGTGGCCGGAGGTCGGTGCTTATAATTATGTCCCTAAGAAAATATCATAAATGCATATTAGTAATGAACACCACTAAATGCATAGAGGAGCAAAATTAAAAAAAAAAAAAAAAAAAAGGGTTCGGGTAAAATAGGCCACGAGCAACAACATTTAACACTAGTCAAGCCAAGAAGTCCAACTACAGTACAACCGCGTCTCACTTGAATATCTCCAGCAAATAAAAAGACCTAAGTTACAGGTCATTCTAATTAATTAAAGGCATTTTGCTCTGCTGATAATCATTCAATTAATAAAAGTCAAAATTTTCCTTGTATTTTTTGAAAAAAAAGGCATTTTATTTGGTATGTGTGGATCTAATCATAGGCAACAATTCAATCTATTGTTGTGGTATCTGTAGAAAATTATATAAAAAGAAAAGCTATGTAAAAATGTGATGAGACATCACAGTGTATTTTAGCACAATCTTTTTATATTGAACGTGATCACTGATCCCATAACATGCACAAAGGAAACACACACGAATTATCCCCTTTTCCTTTTCGGAATTTTTTTTTTTTTTTTAAGATATAAGGGGCATTCACATGTTCACATGGGATTGAAACTGAGTTATATTTTATTCCAAATTTGTTTCACATTTATTTGTATAATTTACTATTAAAAGTTAAAATGAACTGAATTCAATTAGAAGATTCCTTTTCTGAAAAAAAAAAAAAACTGTAAAAAAAACTTGGTATTGAGTGAGCAAAGATTCAAATTTAACAGATTCCAAATATATTTTCTTAGTCAAATCCATGTACAACGTTTTCTAAAATTAAAATTTAAAATCTATACTCTCACGCAAAAATTTAATTTTTGTACATGGTATCCGAATTAATTACATCATTAAAATTGTTCAGATAGGGATAGGGTCAGATTCAAATTAAAAATTCAATTTGGAATGCAATAAGTTGATGCTTCACCCGAATTCATCCATTTATATCAATCCTTCTAGATTAACATTACTAAAATCATGTCAAAATTGTCGCGTTCAAACATATATATATATATAGATAGATATATCTATATATATATAATGTCTCCTTTTATAAAATAATAATTTATTTTTAAAATATCATCTTACTTTAGTGAACCATCATTCACTTCGAGTTATTATTTGTGCATTAAAAATATTATATAACATAAAAAAATTTGTATCAATTCAAATATGTGTATTCATTATTTGACCGACGATCAAGATGATAACCGGACGGACTCAAACCATACCTACTTCCATTTAGGGTAGATATTTTACTTTTACAAATAAATGAAATCTTCAACTTTTATTTTTAAATTTTAAATTTTATTTATATGATTTTTAAATATATATACATATATATATACATATTTCTTAAAAAAATAATATATTATTTTTAAATATTTTTAAAATAATAAAACGAGTTTAACAAATCTAATCTACAGAATTCAAATCCTAAAAAAAATTAATAGGACTAATATCAAATGTGATCGAACCGTCCTGTTATATACCCATAATCTTGCCATGGATCTAAGCCCAAAACTGTAGCGAATCTTGTTAGTTAATTTCTATAATCAAAATAAGAAATAAATAAATAATGAAAGAAAGAAAAGGGCTAGTCAAGTGGAGGAAACAAAAAGGAAAGTATTGCTTTCAGCCGACGAGTTGGACGCCTCAATCAATTCTTCATGGCTCCGCTCTCTCTCCCCATAAATAGCCATCCACACCACGACCACTCCACACAGTCAAATTTCTTATCCTTTTCAAACTATAATACAATCCCCTCTGATTATTTTGTCTCCACTCAAAAACTCCATCCATCATATTCCCTTTACATCTTTGCTTCTTTTTTTTCCTTGTAGATTGTTTCTTTCATACAAATTATCTTTGCACCATCATATACTCATGGTACGTGTATATACTTTTTTTTTTTTTTTTCCTATTGATCATCGCCTTGAAAACATTTGTAAATTATTATTATTATTTTTTTTATTTTTTTTTTTGCAGGAGACTGAGATGAGCAACGTCAAATATGAAGAGGTAAACCTGTTTATCAAGACCCTGAAGATATACGCCTTTTTCTTTTCAAGATTATTTGGAAACTGAATTTTCATTAAATTTTTTTTTTACAGGAATATATAGTGAATTCACGTGGAGTGAAGCTTTTCACTTGCAGATGGGTGCCTGCAAACGATGAACCAAAAGCTTTGATTTTCTTGTGCCATGGATATGCCATGGAGTGCAGCATCTCAATGAGAGGTCAACTATTTACTGCAGCACTTTATGCATTAATCGCCGTTTATGTAGTACTGCTAATGTTTCTGCATCTCTTGCTATATGAAGAAGTTGAAGTCGATAATTTAATCAGTAATAATATAGAAAAAAATATTGATTGATTGATTGATTGATTGATTGATACGAACAGGTTGTGCTAGTAGACTCGTTAAGGCAGGATATGAAGTTCATGGCATCGACTGCGAAGGCCATGGAAAGTCATCCGGGTTGCTGGGATTAATCTCCGACTTCGATGATCTTGTTGACGATCTCTCCGAACACTTCACCAATATTTCTGGTTCGATAATATGATTTTAATTCTATTTTTCAATTACTGTTGCTATTATATTAATAAAAATTACTTTGAATAATTCCAATTTTCAAATATTGGTTAAAACAGAGTTTTAGTCGTGGATCATCATGTTGAAGAGAAAAAAATTGTTGTGGACATGGTCCATAACGACGACTGGTCTCACTTTCTGTTGTACATTGCACTAATTAATTATGTCCATTATCGACTAGTCACTTGTTGAACTTATGGCAAGTATTAATAAAATTATCAAGTCCTTGTCCTGCTGTTTACTTTTTAATTACAATAATTGTGTGGGTTCAAACAAGAAATATTCAAAGGTTTAACGAATCCCATGAAGAGTGGGTGACATGTGATTAGGACACTTGTTTTGACTTTATTAATCGTAATTTTTGTTTAATCCAGAAAGGAGAGAGAATAGGAAAAAGATGAGGATCCTAATGGGAGAATCAATGGGAGGGGCCATGATTCTACGATTGCATAGAAAGAAACCAGAGTATTGGGATGGTGCCGTCCTCGTTGCACCCATGTGTAAGGTATGTTACAAAAATTACCTCTTACCTATTCTGTAGGATGGTCAATGTCAATGACAGGGACCAAACCAGAGATTCTATTTGAAGGGACGAGAAAATTAAAAAAAGAAATTAACAAACAAAAAATAGATAATTGTTTCATAAATTTTTAATAAATACGGCAGTTATAAGATTTTTTTTTTTTTTTAAAAATGATATAATATCAATTATATTCATAGTATTGTAATAAATGATCGGAGTGGTTATAAGGGTCAATTTAAACCACTTTATCGTCAAATTGCTAACAAAATTTAAATTTTTTGGCATCTAAAATGAGTGACTATGTCTGTTTGCCCTGCTGGTGGTTCAGTTTGTGAATTTACTAAAACTATTATAGCAATATAATTTATGCACGTCATAAATTACAAATAATAATATTTTCTTCCATGCCTAGGTTTTGTGAATTTGTTGTATAAATATGCAGATTGCTGATGAGATTAGACCAAACCCATTGGTTATCAAAATATTGACTTCTTTGGCTCGCATCATACCAACATGGAAACTTACTCCTACTCCAGACATAGTTGATATTGCCTTCAGGGACCCACAAGTTAGAAAGGAGGTACAAATTCTCATCCCTACCTAATAATCTTCTTTTCTTTTGTTACTTAATTTTTTTATTTTTTTTTAATCAGAGAAATTAGTATTTTGTAATTGCATATTTACTTAGTTTAATCGCATATTAAAATGGCCACAGGTTAGATCCAATCCATACACATACAAAGGCCGACCTCGTCTACAAACTAGCTACCAACTATATACAGTCAGCATGGATTTGGAAAAAAGACTTGAAGAGGTGAGTTTTCCTCTCTCTAATTAATTTGTGTTTAACTCAATAATATTTAATACAAGTAAAATTCTTGAAAAGTCCTGATCAATTTGATTAGATTTATTTTTAATCGTTTGATTATGTGGGGTTCATTTGTTAATTTCAAGTCAAAATTCACCCAATTAAACCCCTAAAGCTGTGTGTATCGACGACTATTATGACAACTTGTTTCTCATTAAATTTGTCGATCAAATTAATTATTCCAATATATATCACCTTAACAGGTTTCCTTGCCATTCATTGTTCTGCACGGGGAAGATGATAAGGTGACCGATCCATCCGTGAGCAAAATCTTGTACGAATCAGCACGCGCCACCGACAAGACATTCAAGTTGTATCCAGGAATGTGGCACTCTTTGTCCTACGGCGAACTGCCGGAAAATCTCGACACCGTGTTTTCCGACATAGTCAAGTGGTTGGACGACAGGTTTTTCGCCCGAAATGCCGAGGTGGAAGAGCAACAAAAGTTTGCTAATGATCACAATGTGCTTGAAACCGACTACACTAAAGAAGGAATTTAAACTAGATTTTATGTATAGCTTCTACCATTGTGTGATTAAAGTTTTATATATATATATATATATATATATTGTTGATGACGATGAATCTTGTAGAATGCCAATATCTTGTATACCATTGTAATTGTAATGTGCACCATTCAAAAAATTGGAGTGGTTTTTTTTTTGGATAAAATTAAGAATTTTAAATTTTAATAATAAATTTATTGAGCTCCATATTAATTTCTGAGTTATTATTAATTTTAGAAAAATAAATTTAATTTTTTTTTATTAAATTCGTAATGGATTGAAAATCTTATTCTTGGGTCGTCATAAATTTTAAATTTTAAATTATTTTCTCAAACTCAAATGTTTCCATCAACTTAAAAACTTTTAACCCTCTTACTTATTAAATGTATCTTTTCTCAGATATAAAATGCATGGAGCAGGAAATATTTCTGTTTAAGGCGCCATCAGTCTTCAATTTTTAGCCACTCAAAAACTAAGAAAAATGATATCGTCACTCTGCAAAGTGATAATTACAATAATTGACGTGTTTCTACTTTCTTTCACGTTTCTGATTACGTGAAGACAAGAATCATTATCCATCCCATAAAATCCACGTCGCCGGCGGCCCAGAAAGGCCAAGGCCGAAGCCTCAGTGGCCATATGATGTTGCTAGGGGGCCTACTCTGCGGGAAAATATCTAATGAAATATCTCAAACAGTAATGTCCGTGACAAAAAAAAAAAAAAACAGAAGATGTTGGTGATAAAAAATCGAGTAACAAAATTAATTTTTTTATTAATTATATATAATAAATGAGAAGAACTTTTATTTTGTTACATAAATATTTTTTATAATTTTCACTACAACAAGAATTGTATAAAAATTATCGTTGTTGATAATTAAAAATAAAAATTATATAAAATAATCACTATATATATAATTAATGATACATGTATATTGATAATAAATATAATTTATTATTATATTTGTATTGTTATCGAATTGTTACTAATTATTAATAGTCATTTCTTTTTCACTATTAAGATTTTTTCAATCATATTGTAAAAAAAAACTATTGTCACTTAATATATATTTTTCATCAATAATTTTGATTTTGTTACTTAATATTATTCTTGTTTGTCATTATAATTGTCAACTTAGTCAGTTAGAACTTGCCCAATCCAAACCCTATACGCTTGAAATCGATCAGCATCGGTTCATAAACAGTACGGACTGCTTGGATCAATTTTGAAAATATAATTTGGACCTATATTGATTCCAAAAATTAAAATTTAGCTGAAAGCCATAAATCGGCCTGTTTGGGCCCGAGAATGCTTCGGAAGGCCTAATACAAAGCCGGCCAAACTCGATTTTTATTAGTTGGGTTCTATATATAATATATTGATAAAAAAAACATAAAAAAACTAAAATAAATAAAAATATGAGTTCAATTAAGTTGGAAGTCCAACATTAGTAGGCTAAGAAATTATTTTTACGTATGGGCTAAAGATTTTTTTTTTAATAAACTTAAATCAATCTTGCTCTA
Organism: Paulownia fortunei; assembly: GCA_019321725.1. Classification (NCBI taxonomy): domain Eukaryota; kingdom Viridiplantae; phylum Streptophyta; class Magnoliopsida; order Lamiales; family Paulowniaceae; genus Paulownia; species Paulownia fortunei. The sequence goes on along the minus strand of JAGSPU010000054.1, from coordinate 714,581 downwards.
GCCAGTTGGAAGCTGGTAAAGCAAGTAACAAGTTATTTTCTTGCAATTTTGGTTGCATTCAGTTATTTTTTTAATTAATTTTGTTGTTTTCAACGGTCATATTTATTTGGTCATTGAAATCGGGTGCCTCTTGTTGGATTAACGGTAATATTAGAAAGTAAGTAAATATTATTAAAAAGTATACTACTACTTAATATATTAAATTAAAAATTAATTCATCAAGATAAAATATAAAATTAGAAAGTAAATATATTACTAAAAAAGTAAAATAGTAATAAGCATACTAGACTAAAAAATAAATTATTAAAATAAAATATAAAGTTAAAAATTAAAAAAATTATTAAAATAAATATAAAGTTAAAAACTAAAAAATCATCAAAATAAAATATAAAGTTAGAGAGTAAGTATATTACTAAAAAAATATAATACTATTTAGTATATTAAATTAAAAATAATTTATTAAAATAAAATTTAAAGTTAGAAAGTAACTATTTTACTAAAAAGATATAATACTGCTTAGTATATTGAACTCAAAAAAATAATTCAGAAAAAAAATATTAAATTAAAAAATAAGTATATTACTAAAAAAAATAGTACTAAATTAAAAAAAAATCATCAAAATAAAATATAAAGTTAGAAAGTAAGTATATTAATAAAAAAATATAATATTACTTAGTATATTAAACTAAAAAATAATACATCAAAATAAAATATAAAATTAGAAAATAAATATATTACTAAAAAAAGTAAATAATACTTAATATACTAAACTAAAAAAAAATTATTATGATAGTCAATAATATAAATACAGTCTAAACTTAGTTTAAGTTAATAATTAAATAAAAATAATATATTAAAGTAAAATAGTATTAAGTATCAAAATTTATAAATTCAATTTTAAAATATAAATTAAACATATTAATCGATTACAATTAAATTTTAAATAAATAAATAAAAAGAGTAGCTTATTGGATTAGTCCGTAGGCCCAACTATAACCCGTTCAGGCAAGTGTGCCCAAATTGGGAGAACTAAAATTATTCAGCTAGGCCCAGACCGTTTCAGATGGGTCTGGGTTTGAACAGTCAACTTTCTTAGCGGCTCAGTTCGATTTTGGGCCGGTCCTAAGTTGACAACTATACTTGTAGTATGTATTGCTTCGAACTTGTATTTTGAAGGAAAAAAAAAAAGAAGGAAAGAAAAAGGATTTTCTTTAAAAAAATTGTATAAAGTATTATCATTTGAAGTGAAGAAAATATTTATCTTAAATTTTACTCATTAAAATCAAACAATCAAACATTGTGTAACCATACAAGCAAGTGCAAATTTTCAAGGTCTTGGCATGTAAAAATTTAACACAAAAGATTAACCTTAACTGACAAAGTACTAATACTTAATTATAACTTGGTACAAAAATTAACATACAATACTACATAACGAGGAAGGAGGAAGTACATGTAGGGATAAGTTTTCATCGTGCACTCCGCAAAAGATAAACCCACATTTTCTGCAATACATATGATTCTAGGCTTCTAACCATCACGTAAGAGCGATGGATAATAAATCTAAACAGGTAACACAGAAACATTGTAGTTTTCAAACAGAACAAACACATCCTTAACAATACTATATGGCCATAACAAGAAATAATCAACGCCATGATGTAATAATATTAGCATGGAGTCTTAAATCTTAAATGCTCTCATCAATCAGAATCTTTTTCATGTGATCAACCAGCTCATTCATCTGTTCCCTGGAATGCAATGGTGATGGATAAACGCAAGCGCAGTCCAGCTCTCCATCGCGAATCGTGTCAAACAACGCGATGGAGGGGCCGACGCCATGGACAGAAGCGCACCCCATGTAGTCCTCCAAGCCGATTTCTTGCTGCATTTGTTGGGAATTGTCGATCACAGGGTCCTCGAACACTGAGATGACTGAAGTTCTGAGTGATGATGATGCAGTGAGGCTTGGATTTTCGATGGCTTTGCGCATGAGGAAGTTTATATCAGCCATATCTGAGAAATGTTTGTTGCACTTCTTGTAATTTGCCAAATCCGTGTAGATCCTTTTGGCTAAATCCCAGAAGTTTTCAGTTCCTTTTAGGGTGTGTATGTTGAGGATTGATGAGTGGTAGAATCCTGAATAATTAAGACAGATTTGAGCTATGGAACAGCAAATTCTTAAAGCAATGTCGCCCATATGGCGGATGTTATTGTCCTAAGTACTAAAATCAAAAGTTCCTGGACCTTCTAATAATCAATCTTTATCAAGTAAGGACTCTTTAAAGTGTTCGAGCATCAGTAAAGTTGATATTGACAGTATTCTACATGTTTTCATCGGCATCTAGAGTAATTACTTTTATGTTGTAATACAGGGAAATGATGGTTCTCTGTTTTTTACTCCTAAATAATAGTATGCAATTTATGGTTTCAAAGCTAATGCAGGTTTTTCCTTACCAAAAATGATGATTGGAAAGAGCAGGTTCAAGAAGAGAGCGGCAATCAGTCAGAGTTACCACCCCATATTTCTTCTTTAGCTGATCGGATTCAAGTTTAGTGGAATGTGCGGCGATCAGTCCAGCAGCTGCTAAGGCTCCACAAAGTTTAATCCCTCTAGATTTGCAGCCCTGCAAAAAGTACAACAAATTTATTTCAAAATGGAAAAACTATCGCACTATATAATTTCAAACCCAATACGGAATAGTTGTGGTGAAAAAGAACACTGCACAAATTTTTTAAAATTAAACAGCAGTAGTTTAACAATGTGCTTGCATCCATAGGATTGAGCTCCTGGAATTGGAATTGAAAAAAAAAATCTATACAAATTCGAAAGAACATTTCTAGTTCTTTGATACCAAATACTATGTATAATTTTATGTATTCCTGATGTACCTAGTTCATTTATTTCAAATTTACTGCTTGACAGCTTTTAAGCCGAAGTAGTTGAAACAATTTAATGCACACATTGGCATATGTAACAGAAAGCCAACTAAAGTACAGAAAAAAAATATCCACTTACTGCAAGAATCCCTGAAGTATACTGTGTGTTCATTTGTAGTCTCACAACCTCAGAAGACCTGGGCCATTTGGTGTTTTTGAACTTCAAATTGGTAAGCCTAAACGAGTTAACAGAATAGCCCACATGTCCACCCATGAGCCCAAATGTCTTCTTTGCCATCCACTTGGGATCAGACTTTCGATTCCCATGTTACCCTCCCCATCATTCTTTATTCCGGTCCTTGTCCCCCAACCTCGGTCTCCACCACCAGCTCCATCAGTTTCTAAGCAATGACACGGCTGTAGTCCGGTCGCATACCGAAGCATGCAACCGTAGCACGATCACAGATTTTGTGTCAGACAGAGCGTAAACGCTGGCAAAGATTACCTTAATTCCGTTGCGTGGGAAGGAATTAGGATCCCACCAGCACTTGTTGTTCAACTCGTGTTCCAAGATTAAGTGGCATGGAGAAATGTTAGAGTTTTGTTTGGTGGAGAGGGTTTGGAGGAGCTGTGAGGTTGATGGGAGATCATGAAATTCGACGTCGACTTGTGGGGTGGTGGATGTGAGGAATGTGCACTCCTTTGTGGTTGGGTTGTGGTGGAGTTTGGAGCGGAGGAGAGGGTGAGCTTTTAGGAGCTTTTCGAGTATTTCGTGCAAAAGTGGAGCTTCTGATGGTGGTTTAGCCATTTGAAGTACTAGGACGGTAGTGCCCGTGCCACAGGACACTGCACGGACCAATTTTGTTCGGTGTTGCCTAAAGTTCGAGCTTTATTTGAGTGAACATTTCTGGATTGTCGTGAGTGCCGGTCATTTTTGTGATTTTTTGCGGTGGTGGTAACAGCGACAACGATGATACCGGTGGTGGTGGTGGTGGTGTGGTGGTGGTGAGAGTAGGATAGAAAAAATTGATAGGTAATATGTAGTTGGATGATAACATGCAATGTCTTGGCTCCTTTACTTATATAGTTGAAGAGGAGTTATTGTGGTGATGGACTCAACGGTAATTCTGAACAGGAGGTCACAGTGTGAATTTTGTTTTGAATTGGGGTTGGGTAGGGTAGAGTCAAATCATCAACACTAGAACTGTAATTACATTTCTAAAATTGGCAATGGTGCTACACTATTTATTTATTTATTTATTTTTAAGGGCCCAATATAGATTAACAGAGCACCAACAATATATTACAAAAATCTAATACCAATTCATATTATAACGCAAATTATCATCACAATTCATGTGAAATTATATTTTGATAAATCAATTACATACACCATTAGTGCATTATATCATATATATATATATATATGATATATAAATCATCAAGTAAATAAATAACTTGTGAAAATATATAAAAACGCATACTTTCACAAGATTCGAATCCAGCATCTCATAGTTTTAGAGTCTCAATTTGAGGGACTAGCTTTATTAGCTATACACGATTTGCTGAGTTCTAACTCATCAAACTGTGAACAAATTACTTGTAAATCTAAAATTCGAGTTAATTATGTATTGCCATATTAGTACAAAAGAATTGTACGAACAAGTCACCATACCAAGTATTTATATTTTGTTTGCCACAAAAGTCAACTTTGCTTCTGTGTGTATTTACTGCAGCTAGTTGGCATATTAATCACACAGGGGAGGATCTCCAGAGTTAGATTTTTCCAAGGAAATTGGACCAAATTTGCCAAAAATTTGAAATTTGTTGTAATAAATTGTATAATACTAAATTAAAGGATCAAAAGTAAGACTAGACCTTACATTTCTGCCTAATAAATAGACCAACCTATCTCTATTTTTCATAGGACTTTTCTTTTTTCTCGAGCCTCGAAAAAATTATGTTAGGATGCATTCAATTTCGCCCATATTGTGCAACTGAGGAAGCATGTGCACATTGAATGCTCTTCTTTTTGTAGAAGTAATTCATACTTCATAACATCAGAAAAATCAATTAATGATTAATCGAATATATTTATCATTACTAATAAATTATAATAAACAAATTCAACAAAATATTTAAAAAATAATGAATATAACAAACCCAATTAAATGATATATATGCCTATATTTTTAATGATATTTGAATAAAAACTTTCAAATTATAAAGTTTTGAAACCTGTTAGGTTAAGATTTAAAGCAGCCTTGTTTTTAATTTTATTTCTCTTAGTTTGCATCCTATTATGTCGGAAAATCTACTTTTGCATCAATTTACATAAGCCCAAAATTAATTCTCGAATAAATATATATACAATAGTGATTTGTTTGCACTCAAAAAATTAAAACACAAATAAAATTAATATGAATCTTGTTTTGTACCAAATAAAATATAATCAATGTCCATTAATGCAACATCTACCAAACCAAAATCATACTTGTCGTCTTTGAGTTGAACCAAATTCAATTTAAACTAAAATTTATTTGGTCCATATTAAATATATGTCGAATGTCGGGTATGTATGGTAGATGTCACATACCATCAACTATCCTATTAATTTCACTAATGATAGGTGGAATTTCGGATGTATTACTTTATTGACCCTCACTCGCAAACTACATAACTTCATAGTATGTGGAATTATGTGTTTCTTCCAAAAAAATATTACCTTTCATTGATGGATACATACATGTAATAGTTGATATAAAGAGGTAATATTAAAAATATGCACTTAAACACATTATTGAGATTTTTAAAAATAATTTTGAAAGTTTTGGACGAATAGATTGCAACACATAAAACGAAAAGACAATCATTGTATTGATGAACTTAGAAGAAGAGAACGTACTCTTCAAGAATGAAAAGTTTTTTGAAAAACTCAACTTGAGGATATACAGTACTTGCTTGATGAAGATAATTACTAGATTTTTCACTTAGTTTTACTTTTTTTTTCGCCTCTTTTGTACAAAAAAAAAAAAAGACATACATGTGGTGTGGATAATTAATTATTTTTTAGCACTCGAATTTTATTATTAATGTCAAATTAATACATAAATATTTAGAAATATTCTAATGAGTATTTGAGTTTTGCCATATATACTAAATTTGTATATATTGGATGGATTATGCCCAATTCTCTGTCCAAATTTTTTTAAGATGACATATATTTTTCTACTCTTCAGTTTAATTTGATTTTGAATTCAATTTTTCAAAAATTATTATTAAATAAATTCTGTAAAAGGAAACTAATGCTGTTATCATGAGATTAATATTTTATTTTTAAATGTTGGGTTTTTTTTTAAGTAGATATGATAAGAGATATATTTTGCGGTGCTTTTGTTGTAATTTTTATTCACAGGCATTATTTTAATTAGTTCGGTTCGATAAAATGAAAAGTCTAGTAAAATTTGAAAAGTAAAAATACAAAAAAGCTTGTTGCAACCAAAAAAAATAAAAAATCACCTTTAATTATCAACGAGGATTTAATATATCTTTTGAAACTTAAGTTTTGAACCTCGTCTTATAAATTGTAATTTCAAAAGTATCTCTCTCTCCAAGTAAATTTTGATTTTAATTACTATTTCATTAACTAATATAACTTATATGGTTGTAACTATCAGCAAATTTTAAATTTATATTGTTATGGTTATGTTAGTATGTGGATTCAGGGGGATTATGCAATTTTTATAATTTATTGAGGAAGGTGTAATAATATGCATACACTTCATAAATTGAAATAAAGGCAAAAATTAGTAAATATTCATAATTTCCATACATATATTAATAGGAGCAAATTGTATATAAAGCTTTTTTTTTTTGGAATGAAATCATAAACACGAAATTTAAATGAATTGCAATCTCAATATTCTTATCATATTCAAGTTTCGAAGTTTATAATGATTTTCATAAATTTTTCTTAGTTTTAAAAGAAAAAAAATGTCTAACAATAATATTAATTGGTTTGGGGTCAAGGTCGGTAGTATCAATTAATTGAGAGGGAGGCTTGTTGGAGTAGGTCTATAATTATTTAAAGACTTGATGGAGGGAGTCATGGACTTGATTGAATTGTACTATTTTAATATTTCTTATTTTAAATAAAAAATAAAGTAAATTAATTTATTATTTCATCGAAATAACCTTAGTACAAGTGGAGCTAACAAATCTTACAACATCAATTTTCAGAACCTTTTTCACAATATTTAAGAGAAAAAGCGAACATATCATAGTATTTATCGTCTCTATATTATCGTAAAAACAACAAAAGTATGTAAAGAAGATTGAAAAATCGTCTTGTCCCCTTTTTTCAGTATACGGGGTCCCCAATAAATACATATAGTAATTTTAGAACGTCTACAAAAAAAAAAACTCCAAATATATTCCAAAAAAAATTCTTATAGATTATTAAGTTGCTATTTCTCAAAGTAGGACTGCAAAGTGGGCCTTTGTGAAATATTAATAAATATGCAAAGTAACAATCAGAATGATGGAAAGTTGTGCTATAATAGTATAATGTGAAGAGGTCCTAAGTTTCAAGGATTGGACAAAATATTTAGTACCATGTCACTTATTTTGATTTTGAAATGAATTGAGGTTTTTGACTATATAGGAGTGTAGTGTACGAGGGGAAATCATGGGCACTGGCCACTGTAGGAGTTATGCGTTGATGTTTACTACAAGAGAAAATAATGCTAGGGAGAATATAGGTGATACTGTCAAAATTATTATTAAAATATAAATAATAATAATTTTATTTTATCAAAATAATAATTTTCATAAATTTAACATTGACAATAATTGTGTTTGTCGAGAATAAATGGCATACGTATAGTGATAATATTAATCTTATTATTATTAATAATTTTTGTTGTTTATGAGTTCTATATATGCACCATTAAGTATAATAATTTATTGATAATTTTTACGTTGTTAATTTTCAATAATGATGAATTTTATATATTTTATTATTAAATAATTTATGTTCAAAATGTCTTTTGATGAAAAAAAGGTAAGCACCAGTTGATTTGGGTTCAAGGAGAGGCAAGTATCAAATAGTTGGGAGAGAAGCCACTTTAGGTCTCTATTGCCTCAAAGCCACATTAGGTCTCTATTCTCTTCATAAATACTTTTGTCTATTCCATTTAAAACAACAAAATGTATTTAAAGATGATAAAAAAACATCATGTTTCATTTTTTTTGTATATGGATTCAAAACAAACATGTACAATAATATATTGACGTCTCGAAAAAAAAAAAAAAAAAAAGCAAACAAAAATCTGAATTACTATTTATATATATATATTTATTTTTATACTATTTTTTATTTTAAAAATTATATTTTTATACTATTTTTTTATGGTTTTCTCACCCAAACTAAAAATAATAAATAAAAAATATATTTATAATTATATTATTAATTTTTTTTTTAAATTTTGATTAACCAAAAACCGAACAAAAAAATCAATTGTAACCAAAACGAATTAAAAAATTCGAATCAATTTTTAATTTTTAATTTTGTCACCTAAGCATTTTTTTATGTAAGTTGCTTTCGATCAATTAATGTAATGTCTTCGGGAGTTTCAACCCAAATTACGAGCTCAGTTGTAGCTTATTAATATCTGGACAAGTTAGAATAAGTGATGTGGAGCATTGATAGCAATTTTTTTCTTTTTAATTTCAACATGTCGAAAAAATCGTTTAAAGACTATGAAAGCTTTCTTGAACATATGAAAATGTTTAAAAAATAAAATTACATATTATATGTATAAAAATGTTTATAATATGCTTATACAAAATAACAACTTATTAAATTTTCTATTTTTAATTTTACTGCAATACGAGATTTTGAGTACATAAGAGTGTGCAAAAGGGGAAATCTTGGACACTCTAGGGGTCTTTCTCCTAAAGCGACCAAGAATCCCCCTCTCATTTTTCATTATATTTTTTCTTTCTCTAGTTATCAACAACGCATTGGTGTATAACGAGGTCCATAAATATTAATATAATAATATGTATTACGTGTGTATTATCATTTATTTATATATACATATATAGACGATTGATATTACACATTCACTTAAATTTCATTTATGTTCTATAAACTACCATGCATAATACCTAATTATTATTGTAGATCCATTGATTTTGAATTGGTTTTTTCTTACGTTGATAATTAATTTTGTCGCCAAGTAAATCTTGCTTTTGAGTGTTGAGGCAGCGACTCCAAGATTTTAAATTTTAGCCTTCAGGTTTGAGTTTCATATATTTGGGGACATTAGTCTATTTAGATAATAATATCTTTTCTTAATTTGATTCATTATTATTAGTTGTGTTTAACTAAGTTTTGAAAATTGTACTTAATTAATTTTTAAATATTAATATATTGCATGATGTAATTAATTATTTTTCTTAAAAATAAATTAATGTTGCCGGTCAAGCTTTGTAAGCTCATCAATTTAGGGCATATTGAATTTGTGCTAATCCTAATGAAGAACTTATAGGGCTAATTTTAACTTCAACTTCTAAATTTACATGAATCACAACTTCTTCTTGGCCCATTATCATTTAGCTTAAGTACAACTTATTATAGGATCTAATACACGATGGTGTTTGAATAGATTTGTTTAAAATATTTTATAAGATGGTTTTTGAATAAAATGTTAGATTCTACTTTATTATAAATCTCTTAATATGTATGAAAAAAATAAAATTATAAAACTTATGAGATGTTAGTAAACTCACTTAACACCTTCCAAGAATTCAGGATTCAAAATAACTGATTAAAACTAAAAAAATTGATTAAAATCTTACAAATGACTTCCAAACTCCTCGTTTTTTTTTTTTTAACAAGAAAATATAAAATTATAATATTTAATTTTGAGAGTTAATAAGTTTCTCTCATGAATTTTTTTCAAACACTCTACAATATCTAATAAAACTCTAGAAATCTTATAAAATATTTTAAATTTTTATAAACTTACTCAAAACACCCTCCAATAACTCAGACTTCAGACTAGTTGGATTTGCTACCTATTGGTTTTTCATTTTCTTTTGCTACTTATTTGCTTTTTTTTTTTTTTAAAAGCACAATTTATGATACATTTACACACATGCAAGAGCTCTTTTTTCATTTTCTTTGCTACTTATTGCTACCTATTTGCTCTTTTTTTTTTTTAAAAAGCACAATTTATGATACATTTACACACATGCAAGAGCTCTTTACAAATCCCTATGCATTACTCAGGGATAAATTCAACATTGAGTTTTTTTTTTTTTTGTGGTGGGGGGCGGGTTTGGGGGGAGTTATTATTGTTAGTGAGAAAGTTTGGGCAATTTGACAACTGCGTAGTTCTAATTAATTTAAATTTTGATGGATTAACAAAGATAACAATAAGTATAACTAAAATCTAATTTTAGTAAAAAAATCTATGTTAACTTCAATTATTATTTTTCTATTGTTTACCTCCTAATATAAGTAAGTAATAAAATCAACTTGTGAAGCAAATCTTTATTGACTCTCACTTTGTTACATAAGAAAGCGTACAAGTAAACAAGTTTTATTTTCCGCAACTTTTTATTAGCATAAAATGAATTTTATAAGAGTAGAAGAGTATAAAAAACATAAGAGTAAAAGAGTATAAAAAAGTGTATAATATATATTCTTCAATGATTTTAATAGATTAAGGAAGTTGAAATTTGTAGGCCTATTACTCACTATTTACATCAAATTTTTGAAAAATCATTAGAGCATTAAATTTGAAAAATAGATGGACAAATAATTAAATAATGAAATTAATATTATAGTCGAGTTGGGGTGGCCAGTGGCCAAACATTAAAATACATATAAATTATTATATGAAAATACAGATGTATGTGTATATACATATTTATAGAACCAAATCTGGTGAGGGTCCTCTTAGGCCCGTCCATCTTTGGTATGATTTAACAGCGGAGAGTTTAATTTAAGATTTTTTTAAATACCTTAAATGATTTTTTTTGTTGCATGTCATAATTTCTTATATATGAGACTTGGCAATGGAAAGTTTAATTTCAAAATTCTTCCAAATACTTATAATTCTTATTATAGGTTAGAAAACACGATGCTCTCTTCAATATACATATAGGGATATACTTTCTTGTTCGCATTATATCGTCATTTGAATGAATAATTCTTAGTCTTATATATTAGGATCAATATAATGCTACTTTTTAGCCTTAATTCAGGTCGGATTTGAACATTAATAAATTAAGGATGTCTTGTTTTTAATAGTAATCCGTCCTGAAATTTTATTTAGCATTTACTTATACTTAACGATTTTCAAACACACAAATGATTAAATTACTTATAATCATATTGGATACGAAAAACAGCTTCTAATACTAAGAAGTTCCAATAGTGTATTGGGTTGGGGGCCCAATAGGCGCCTATACGAGGAAGGGAATTGCGAAGGCCCACAAAATTCAAACACCATCGGGGCGCGAGGGCATATCTGTCAATTCGTGTATCTTAAAATCCGTATTCCGACACAGCGTGAACCGTCAGATCCGAATTTCACAGCGGCTCCTCAAATTTCAAATTCTCAGTCCTCATCATCCCGCTCTGCTTTTCGTTTCTCAATTCTCACACACCACACTCACTGAGAGGGAGAGATCTGATAATTGTTCCATAACAGTAAACTTCACACACACACACGCTGTCTCTCCTAAGATGTCGATTCGACACGAGAAGGAGAAGGGAGTTAATGTGCAGGTTCTCCTTCGGTGCAGGTAATTGGTATTGCTGTGATGCTAGGGTTTCTGAATTTCTTTGCATTTTTCGTTTTTCTTTTTAATCTTGATTTTTTTTGGGGTTCATGATTAAAGTTGGTGATTTTGCAGGCCGTTCAGTGACGATGAATTGCGGAACAATGCGCCGCAGGTCGTGTCGTGCAGCGAGTACCAGAGAGAGGTCTCGGTTTCGCAGAACATCGCCGGCAAGCATATTGATAGGGTCTTTACGTTCGACAAGGTGGCTTTTCCTTTTCCTTGTTTTTTTTTCTTTTTTCCTGTAGATGTTTTCTTTATTATTTAATGATTTCTAGTAAAATTTGTTAGGACAAATTATTAGTATATGAGAATGGGATGAGGGAATCCATAAGCACAGTCAATTTTTTTTCCTAAGGTACTCTCACTATTTATTTTCAGAGTTTTAAATCGATGCTTGAGGAACTGAGCAATTGAAAGATTATTCTTTTAGTGGATGTTAGAGCTCTGATAGAGTGGGTGGATAAAAAAATAAGTGAAATTGACCACTCTTGAGTTCTGAATTATACTGCATCAGGATTGGGATTTTGTCAGAGCTACTGTGTGACTTGGACAAAAGGAAATGAAGTGGCAATCTATTTTTGTTCGAAAATTTTGAAATCTATTTTCCTATTCAGGTGTTCGGACCTAATGCCCAACAAAAGGATCTTTATGAGCAAGCAGTTGTTCCTATAGTGAATGAGGTTTTGGAAGGTTTTAACTGTACAATATTTGCCTATGGACAAACTGGCACAGGAAAAACTTATACCATGGAGGGTGAATGTAAGAGGTTTAAGGTACTGTAGTTCATACATTTTTACTCACCATCTTTGATTTTTACTTTGCCATTGATTTTGTTTTCCTTATATTGAAGGGCGGCCCATATGGAGAGTTGCCACCAGAAGCAGGAGTCATACCCAGAGCAGTAAAGCAAATTTTTGATACATTAGAGAGTCAAAATGCAGAATACAGTGTGAAAGTTACTTTCTTGGAGCTATATAATGAAGAAATCACCGACTTGCTAGCCCCTGAAGATTTGTCTAGAGTTGCCCAGGAGGACAAGCAGAAAAAGCAATTGCCACTCATGGAAGACGGGAAAGGTGGTGTTCTTGTCAGAGGACTAGAAGAGGAAATTGTGACAAGTGCCAGTGAGATTTTCACTTTACTTGAGAGGGGATCTGCTAAACGTCGAACTGCAGAAACCCTACTTAACAAACAATCAAGGTTTATTATGTTTCTGCCTGCAATTTGTTACGTACTTCTTTTGCTTTTCTGAAAATAAACCTTAATCTGATACGTTCTTGGATGTCAGTCGATCACATTCTCTCTTTTCCATAACAATACATATAAAGGAAGCAACACCTGAAGGCGAAGAACTGATAAAATGTGGCAAGTTGAATTTGGTTGATTTGGCTGGTTCAGAGAACATCTCTCGTTCCGGTGCAAGGGAGGTAATTCTTGATCCTGTGCTCAAGTAGTTATCAGTTTTACGAAGTAATGGTCTGTTCTTAAAGATTATCTTGTTTGAGATTATGTTAAATCTATTGACTTTCTTATTGACAATGCTGCTGGCCTACTTGCATCTTCCTGTATTATTGACTCTTCTGATTGATTCCATTTTGCATTATTTCCAGGGGAGGGCAAGAGAGGCTGGAGAAATAAATAAAAGTTTGCTAACATTAGGACGAGTGATTAACGCTCTTGTAGAGCATCTTGGACATGTTCCTTATAGGTTTAATCTCTAGTGATTATGTGAATTATTTTTTCTTTAAATTGCTTTCTCAATTATTAACTTTTGAATTCCTGCTAATTCTTTTAACAGGGACAGCAAGCTCACACGTTTACTTCGCGATTCGTTGGGTGGAAGAACAAAGACCTGTATTATTGCTACAGTATCACCAGCTGTGCACTGTCTTGAGGAAACCCTTAGCACATTAGATTATGCTCACAGGGCTAAGCATATAAAGAATAAACCTGAGGTTTGTTGCGTATTTTGCATTGTCTAACTGTGACATTGTTGCCTTCCTCCTGTTTGCTTGTTCTCATCGTTTTGCTCATGGGCGCCATAGGTTCTTGCATCTCTATTTGAGCTACCTAGCAGCTATTTTTTTTTGTCTTCCGTGATAAAGCTTATCATTATTGTTTAATACTGATGATTGCATTGTTTACTTTCATTTGCAATATCTAATATTCATGCCGGGCTCAAGTATGATCATTTGGGCCGCTAGGAGGGATTGGTCTGTTAGAAATAATGTCTTGTAAAAATTATATATCTTGCAATGAACCTCAGATGGTTAATGGACTGATGATTGAATTGTTTACTTTCTTTTGCAATATCTAATAATCATGCCGGGCTCAAATATGATCATTTGGGCCACTAGGAGGGATCACTCCGTTAGAAATAATGTTTTCTTGTAAAAATTATACATCTTGCAATGAACCTCACATGGTTAATAGATAGATGTAATTGTTCCATTGTTGATTGACATCAACTTCATTTCTTTGGCCTGTTTTTGTGAGATAACACATGAGAAGGTAATCTGGAGCAATTTTTTTGATGAAGGTGCTTACCACAACAGTTATGCTACTTTAAAACAGTGCAGCCTCAAGATCTTTTCCTTTAACTTGTAGGTTAATCAGAAGATGATGAAATCAACTCTGATTAAAGATCTCTATGGGGAAATAGAACGACTTAAAGCAGGTAAATTATTTTGGTCTGTGGTAAGATGTTTTGTTTTTGGCATACTGGTGCTTCTGTTTAAAGCTACACTATGTCAAATCACATTTATTCTCTCTCTCTCTCTGTCTCAAAAGAGGTTTATGCTGCACGGGAAAAGAACGGGGTCTACATCCCTAAGGAGCGATACTATCAGGAGGAGAGTGATAGAAAGGTGCTACACTTAGATGCTGCAATCCTTTAATTTTAATCAGCCTCTTGTTCTTTAGAGTCTTCTTGGCGAGGCTAAGAGTTATTATTTAGTTGAAAAAGTTGATCGATATTTCTGCTGATGAAGTGCTATATAATTTCTTGTAATGAACTTAAGATTTCAATTCTTTAGTCGTCACACATATTTTACCATTTTAGGCAATGGCTGATCAGATTGAACAAATGGGAGTGACAATAGAAAACCATCTGAAGGTCAGTTTACTTGATGGTCTTCATACCAGAGATATTAGAGATGACTATTTCTGACGGCTAAATTGTGTTAATGTTTGCTACACAGCAAATAGAGGAATTACAAGTGAAATATGATCGTCAGGTTGAACAATATACTGATTTGAGCAACAAACTTGATGCAACCCAAGTAAGCTACCTTTATTGAGTCAAGTAATGTTTTCAAATTGTATGCTAGTCTTATGTGGAGTTGTTTGCAGAAAGACTTGAACCAAACAAACAAGTTGTTGGCAAACACTGAGGACGAACTAAAACAATGCCAGTATTCTCTCAAGGAGCGGGATTTTATCATATCTGAGCAAATAAAAGCTGGTATTTTATGGCCTTGCTAGTAATTGGAATTTTCTTCGTGTGGTGTCTAAATATTGTTTCTGAATAAATTATTAGAAAATGCGCTGGTTCATCAAGCATGTGTATTGCGGGCTGATTTGGAAAAATCTCAGAAGGATAACGCCTCTCTGTTTCTTAAAATCGGCAAGTCTTTCTGTTGCCTTTTGAGTTTTAAAAATTCTAGTGAATCTGGAGGGGCAAAACTCAGTGCTTTTAATTGTTATTAATTTGCAGCCAGAGAGGACAAACTGAATACTGATAACAGATCAACTGTGAACAGTTTTCAGGCTGATCTTACCCAGCAGCTTGATACCCTTTGCAAGTTGCTGGCTGGATCTACGTCTCGACAAAGTGAGCACCTCCAATGTGTTGAGAATCTCTGTAATTCTTTTCTCAAAGTACATGATAAGGTAATTTTCTACCATTTAGCTGGTTGTAAAATCTTTTTCTTTCTGAATTTCGTGTACCTTTATATATTTGTCTTTCGCTCCAGTAAATTTGATTTTTGAGTTTGAAAACTATTGCCATTGAATTTATTGTTTCCCTGAAGCTATTCCCTCTTCTCTTATTCTTTTGTCAATTTGTATAATCATTGTTATTTGACAACATTGCTTGTAGGCTGCTGTAGAACTAAAGAATAAAGTAAGTGCTTCAAGGGCTTTGTGTATCTCTCATTTTGAGGCTGTTCAAAATGTTGTTAGGCTGCACAAAGCAGGTAGTAATGCTGCTTTGGATGAACTGTCAGCTTTGGCTTCTTCTTACTCTGACTCTATTGGAGGAGTAAGAAATCTTTTTAAAATTCCAGATTATTTTTTGGTGTTCATAGCTTTGCCTGGTATAATCTCACCCTTGTTACATCTATGATGTAGTTATTAGCTGCAGAGGCTGTTGAAGTGAATTCAGTTTTTGATGATCTTCAACAAACTCTATCAAGTCATCAAGGGGAAATGGCTCACTTAGCAAGAGAGCTTCGACAGGTTTGCATATAAACTCTAGTTATTCCTTTTGAGTCCCTTAAAAAAATTGTTGTTTTACCACTAAGCACTTTGTGCTCTATTTCTTCCTCATGGCTGATATATTAACTTGAGATTTTTCAGAGATTTAATGCTAGCATAGAGCACTTGATGAATACCTCAGAATCCCTTCATGGATTTCTTGAGAAGCTTTTGGAAGAATCAAAAAGGCTTGGAAGTCATGCAACTCAAGTTGATGAAGTTCAGACAAAGTGCATTGCTGAATTTCAGAAAGCTTATGAGGTTTGCTAAATTTGAAGTTAATGTCAATACCAAAGTGTGACTCTGTTTCTTTTAGCTTATATTAAGTTTGATTTTTGCAGGAACAGTCCAGGTCAGATGCGGCGAAGCTTATTTCTGATATGACCACTCTGGTTTCTGATTGCATGCGTCGTCAGAAAGAGATGGTTTGCTTTCTGGTTCTTCATCATTTATTTTTATTTTTGTATTTTCCCATTTCTTTAGGTATCTAATCTTGATAGCTGACAGGTGGATGCAAGGCTTGGTGATCTTAAGGATAGCGTAATTGGAAACAAGATGTTTTTGGATGGACATGTTTCATCAATGGACGGCATTACTTCTGATCTAAAAAGAAAATGGCGGGATTGCTTTATGCAAGCAGAAAGTAACTTTAAGGATAATGCCGATTTCTCTGCTGCTAAGCACTGTCGTATGGAGTTACTATTGCAGAAATGGTCAGAAATATGCCAATAATGCAATATTCTTCTCATGTCATCTCTTTACATCTAATTTTTCCAACTCTTTCTCCCTCTCTTCTCGCTTTCGATTGCTCTCTTCCTGTTTTGATCGTTGGTGCCCATTTTTATGGTTGCATTTGATATGTGTCGTTGATTAGTCTTGATTTTTTTAACTATTGCTTCTCAGTGTAAACACTACGGATACAGCTTTGAGGCAGTGGCAAAGAACCCAACAATCATTGAATGACATGGGAAGTCAGCATGCCTCTACAATTGCTTCACATGTTAGGTTTGTTAATTTACCCACGATGCCTTGTCTAATTCACTTGTCTTTTTGGCATGTTATGTTTTCTATGTCTCTATATGTTGACTTTCAATTCTATGAATTAGACGAATTACTGGGTTGGACAGTCTAGACAACTGACAATCTCAATGTACATGTATAAACTAGCCTTTGAGGCTGTCCGTTTTGAGTGAGAACTTAGTGCAACATGATATACATTTGCTTCTGGAATGCTTCTGTTTCAGGAGCATGACTGAGAGTAATGAGCAACATGATGTTGAGATTGAATCCGCTAGAGTTACAGTTGTGAGAGATACCAAAAAGAGTGGTGAAGACATCATTCATTTCATTGATGGTTAGTTTTTTTTAGATTTCTTTGTTTATTCTTTAAAGTTTTGTTCAAGTTTAAACACTATCTTTCATATTTCAAGATTTTTTTCCCTATATTCTTGCTGATATTGATTACCAGCATGTATAAAATCTCAATCGAATCTCAATGTTCACAATGGTTGCAATCACTGCTTTGTTGCATTAACTTGGTTTGTGAAGAGCCAAATTTTGTCATTTGTATTGATCCTCAATCACTTGGAGTGAAGGATGAACCAATGAGCATCCTCCCTCCTTTCTCTGTGCATGCATGTGAGATCATGAACTCGTAGCTGTGTATGTTGTTTTCTCTGTGCTCTTTCACTCTTAATTATTTGCCTTGGTTATGATTATTGCCCTCTCATCTAAATTGTGGACCAGTTCGTAGACGTATACTTAATAGTGGTAAAGGGCGTATAATATCATTAAACTTGAAAGGTGACCAACGATTTGTGTTGCCTGATTAGGTTGTTTTTATTTCCTGTACTGACTTAGTGTTCACATTTAATTTATATTTACAATCAAAAGGGGACCTTTACATCTTTCTTTTTTTCCTTATAATTATTAGGTGGCAGAGATTGACTTGTTAATATTTTACACTATTTCTATTATTTGAAGCCAAGAGAAGTCCATTCAACTAAAAGCATATACTATGGGCTTCGCTAAAAGCTTGAGCTGAGAATCAAAATTTCATCATTCATTTTCTTATGAGTAATTAATTATAATCTTGATGCTGTTTCTTCTGCTTTAATTATTAAGTTCTATATATTGGTTGTTATAGTGTTTCCTACGATATGTTATATGGGATGTTTGCGAAGAGATTGAATGGGATGCATGTCCTAATTTAAACACTATTTATTTAAATTCAGGCTTGTCAGACCAGGAGAAACTCTCTGTTTCTGAAATTCTGACAACTGCTAGAGCTCATTCAGAAACAATTGAGAACCTTAAGAGAGATCATTCAGAGCAGGCAGCTTGTATTGAAAAGCATACAATTGACACTTTCAGTCAAAAATACATGGTTCGTCCTACTTTATATATTGAGTAGATTTCGGATGTTGAAATACCACTGCTTAATTATTTTAAATATTAACTATTTCCAGTTTGTTACACTAACATGTTGCAATCTTGTGTTAAATTCTTTTCTGCTGCTTGGTGCTGGCTAATCTTGTGTTATAATTTATGCAAGTTTCTAAATATTTTCCAAGAAGCAAAAATAAAGCTTTTGTATGTTGTGGTTGATCAAAATAATGGCTTTCATTACTTTGGAATGTTTTCACTTTGACAATCTATAGTGGTTCTGAATCTTTGGTGAAATTTAAGATACAACAAAATGCTTTTATGACCTTTAGAATATCATAATATGTGATGTGGCTGAGGAATTCATAATGTCGTAATATTATTGTGTTATTATCCTTGTATCCTTCCATCCTTCTAGTTTTGCTTCAGGTGATGTCTTATAGCCTCAGGTACATTTTCTCATTCTACTATCTTGTGTCATAAAAGTTTGTCATTTTTAATAGTTTTGGATCTGCTCAAATTGTTATGGAATAGTAACTCTAGTACAATGATATGATTGCCCTTTTACAATACATTTTTGATTTTTTCTTTCTTAATGTTAGGATTATGAGCCAACGGGCTACACACCTATTAGATGTGAGCCAGATATTCCCAGCAAGGGCATTATTGATTCACTTCGCGCCATGCCTATGGAGGCCCTTCAAGAAGAATTTCGAGAAAACAATTCATATGAATCATTACCAGGGAAGGAACTAAAGCCCTCCGTTACTCGTGCACCACTTTCCCAGATCAACTAGCAACTGCAGTGTTGCTTGTTTTTGCACGATGCTTATCTAATTCTTGTATTTGTATTTTTCATGTATACATTACCCCAACCAGCAGAAATATGTGAAATGCTACGGCTGGTCTAGAGGCAGGTTAGTTCAAAGTTTTTAGGTGCAGATTGTTGTAGGCTCATCAAATTTAAATAGATCCCTTCTTGGGATTTAGTAAAGGTTGTAAACTTGTGATTGGTTTCTGAGTTTTATTAAAAAAGTGATTTATGTTATGTAAAATATTACCAGTTAGTTTAAGGAGTACGTTGTTTAATCTCAATATAAGGGTATCACTCGTTTTGATTGATGATATTTTTTTTTGTTTGTGTTGCTCACAAATGACCAATTTTCAGAACACTCGTCAGGTTTGAGGGATGGGATTCTTGTATTCAGATGAGACATTGAATAAAATAATTTGTCCCTTTGTAATTGGTCATCTTCAAGGTGCGTTTATCAGAGGAAGAGATTGGTACTGAGTAATATTATGTCAGACGAGTGTCACGGCTTGTCCTCTTTGCATGTAGTATTATGAGAAGAATTATAAATATTTTTCACTCGATTACTTCTAAAATTTGTTAGGTGCAAAAAGAATTTATTACCAAGAAGCGAAAATAAAACATTATGTTTGGATTGATTTTCATTTTGTAAAGTGTAAGATGTTCTTGGGTAAATGTAAAATTTGATCAATTAATTGTGTTGTCATATGAATTACAAGTAAAAATATAAAAAAAAAAAACGAAAATTGGTACCTGATATGTATTTGATATTTTATTTAGGAAAATTCTATTTAATTTGTATGTTTAAATATAAAATAAAAAACATTTTATAACAATAAAACATTATTCCATAAAATTACAGCGTATGATTCTGAAAAATACGGTGTAAATTTTGAAAATATAATTAAAAATTAATAAGTGAGCTTTCATAATAAAATTGTATCATGAATATATTTTCAAGAATGAACAAAACCAACATTTTTTCGAATTGAACCAATACTACTTTGAGGTAAAAACAAAACACCTTTCTTTTTGCTTAATTGAAATATTGGCTTTCATGGTGCTTGAACTGAAATTTCAAACCGATTCCCACATCAAACAAACTCAAAAGCATAATTTTCGCAAACCCTGTACCCAAAATCGGATCATTATGCAATGTACCAGGTCTCGAAATCCTATCTTTCTTCACCCGACAAGTGGAAAATATTTCCCAAGTCCATGGCTAAGTAATTTGTCAATGAACTTATTCAAAAGCCTTATACACATTAGACAGGGCTTTAGCTGGTGGCTCTGCATTATTTTCTGGAATTACTGGGAAAGATCCAGTTCTTGGAGTGTTATAGTTGGTGGGTATGCTTAAATATAGTGATTATGTGAATTTCTATAGCACTTATAGGAGATAATTGCAATCTTGCCTTTTGTTTATAAGGAGGGTTTACAGGGATGCAACATACTTGCAAATGGGTAGATTGATGTATTGCGTAAAGTATGGTTTTCATTCATGTGTGTGTGCGAGAAATGTATTGGAGACGCAACACAGCTGTTTGATGGAATGTCGAATAGAAACTTGTTTGATGGAATGTCGAATAGGGACTTGTTAGTTGGACTGTGATGATCGGGGCGTGTATTGAATATGGGAATGGGCATGAGGAGCTGGACTTTTGATCGGATGAGAGTAATGCCGGTTAAGGACGCAATGTTGAATGTTGACCTCAACGTGTGTGCTAAGTTGGGGGTGATGCATAAGGCAAGGATTGTGCATGGTTTCAGTGATAATGGAAATTTCGCTGGACGTGATATTGGGGGCTGCTTTGGTTGGTATTTATGAAAAGTGTAAGAGTGTTGCAAGGGTGATGTTTCATAGGATGAGAGAAAAGAATGTTATACAATTGAGGGTATCATGGTGAAGGCCAGAAAGCTCTCGACTTGTTGCATATAATGTTGGGAATGGGATCCTACCTAGCTAAAAGGAGCACATTAAAGTTTTGCTCTTGTATGTTTGCAGTCATTCAGGGTTTGTTGAAGATGGCCTTAATCTTTTCTTATTAATGCAAGAGGCGTATAGTGTAGGAGACTATACGCATTCCCTTCCAAAGGAGATATACAAGGAATTAATGTATTTGAGCTAGAAATTGGTTATGCATCAAAAAATATTTTACGCTGCATGACATTGACGAGGAACTGAATTTGGGAGTCTTATACCCCTATGAAAGTTGGGTATTGCATTTCGAGAAATTGGCATGTCAGAGGGAACGCACGCTGGAATTGCAAAAAGATCTTTGGGTTTGATGTCTGTCACATGTTTGTCAAATGGGGTGATTGTTGTCCGTGATGCACAAGAAGGAAGGGTGATTGTTCTATCAGAGATTACTGATGAAATGGTATATTATTCTTTGGTAAGCAAAAAGTATTCTTTTCATTCTTCATTTCTTTATACTTCGTTATTTTCTGCTCCATGCAACTTTATTATAGTTCAGAAATGCAAAGCTGTTTCATAGGTTGTCTAAATAAACTATAGGAGTTCCCTTAAATGTACATCTTGTTTTCTTCAGAGGCATTTCTGAAAATATTGACCATTGTAAACTACGAAACATCCCTTATCATATTCAAGACATGTTGTAGGCCTTGGATCAAATCTAGTAAAAAAAGCTAACTTCAAATGTAATCTTTCAACTTTTGTGAAAAAGAAAAACATTTTCTCCACTTCTATTTAAAAATTCGGGAAAAAGAATTTGAAAGAAAAACCTTAGTAAAAATAAAATTATTCATGCATACCGCATATAAGAATATACTAACAAATTTTGTACAAACTTTTATCTAAGTTAGAGTTGTTTAATTAACATCTAGTTGTTACATTCTTGTTAATTTTAATAAAATATTAGAGTTATAGCTACATTTAGGGAAAAAATTGAAACACTACCAAACACATGAAAAATTAAGGAAAATATTTTTGTCGCCTTTTCTTTTTGTTTTAGTTTTGGCACCTTGCCCTTTTCTTTTCCTTACCAAAACCCAAGATCCGAACTTTGCCTTTGTGTGTAACTAAACTTGTTGGCCCAACCTTTTGACTACCATGAATTTATAAATTTCCGTAGATGAGTAAGAAAGGTCAATTTCCACCTTCCAGCCTTGAATACAATTCAAAGCAACCACCTTCCCTTCTCTCCATAATCAATTTAATGCTCCCTTTGAAGTCAACTTTTATCCTATTTATTCTTCCAAATAAAAAAAATGAAACTTTTTCATATGTTTAAATTGTTTTCTCATGAA
Organism: Paulownia fortunei; assembly: GCA_019321725.1. Lineage (NCBI taxonomy): Eukaryota > Viridiplantae > Streptophyta > Magnoliopsida > Lamiales > Paulowniaceae > Paulownia > Paulownia fortunei. The sequence goes on along the minus strand of JAGSPU010000054.1, from coordinate 691,900 downwards.
TTGCTGGTTTAGGAAAACCTAATCCATATGATTAAAGACAAAATCCATCCAAGTATTCATTAGAACTTTGAAAATGTAAACTTAATTCTCAAATCTGTACAAGAATTCTTCTAACTTCAAAACAAGCTGCTGAATAGCATAAAAATGGAAAAGAAACAAGCCGCTTAAAGCATAAAATGGAAAAGAAACTAAGTAAATCGTCGTCTCTTTCTCCATCTCATAAATTAGTCCATCTCTCAATGGTTCATCTGCAGAGGTCTGCTCATGCTCCAGGCATTCAAACGGTCAATTTTGACAGTCTCAGTGCCATTGTTGAATGCGTACAAATGTGCACTTCCATATATTGCTAGAGTAGGATAAACCCTAGATGTAATGCAAGTCTTTCCTCTGGCGCCAAAACTCTCCACGACAGAATTATCAATCTACAAGAAATAGCCATAATTAAAACCTTATACCTTAATCAGAGAAAGGTAAAGTAGGCTGATAATCAAGTATATGAAATATGCATACCAAACTCCTGAGAGAGAGCTTCTTTTCTTTCAAGTCTACGTTGACAAATCCTGCAAATGAGGGTCTGTATGCATCCTTCCCATCCTTCATGAAGGACTTACCATCCTTTAAGGTGGACCTGTCAGGAAAGATTAAATAAGAAAAAAATAGACAGTCTTCTACTAGAGTCATAAATCATACCAAATGAAGACGGATCAAGATTCAAACAATGATGGTCTCTCAGTTAGATGCAGATTTTGATAACACAAGAAACCGTGCGGATATCAGATTAATAGCTAAATCTATGCAAGAACATACCTTGATGCATCAGAGCACATAAGAACTAGATGCTTGTCTTGAGCCTTGAAAACTCTGAAAAATACAGGGGTGTATTCCTCCAGGTTTTCTGAAGCCAATGTCAAGAGCCCAAATGGTCCTAATCCACCTTGAACTGTTGAACCCTTTTGGCTGCAAAGCTTTTGTGCATCATATCTATCCCAGCTTGGATCAAAGGGCTCAGCCTTGTCCAAGCTATTGAACGAGAAGGTTACATCGACATCAGCCTGCCATGTATGTAAATCATGCCTAATTAGTCTACCTCTACAGCTTCAACAGCATAACAATAAAGCATATGTATTTGTAGCATATATGGTGAAAAATAATACCTGTGCAGCTGTTATTCCTTTGATTTTGACCTTTTCTCCCTTCGTGAGCTTCTGATTGCTCAATTCCACCTTGTTCCGTCTTAGAGTTTCTACTTCCTCAATAGGCCATTGCAGCAATTGCTTGCCATTGGGATCAAGCACAATTGTACGTGGGATAAGCTGAAAGAAAAGCATAAGGAAAAAAAAAAGTGAGATTGGTATAATTGCATGTGAAAATCAGGAATTCCAAGTGAATTGCCTTTGATCAACAAGATACCTGGATACCAGCCCAACCCTTCTTGACATCATTCTCAGTAGTATCAGATTCATTTGCCCAACCCCACAAGATCCTTCTGTTCTTTCTAGGGTCAAAGAAGGACTTGGAGGCATAAAAGTTGCCATAGTCATACCGCAAGCCATTCCAGCCATCAATCATGTCTTTATCGGGTATGTACCTATCCTTTTCAGGGAAATATGAACCTAGGGTGTAATACTCATATCTGGTGACATCAAGACTCGCCTTTAACACATGCTTGACATTTGGGCTTATAACAGAAGTATCCAACCCATTTTTACCAGAAATTGATACAGGGTAGAAATCGGGGCATTCCCAATTTCCAGTCCCAGCAGAAGAATGCAATGGATGCTTGGCCTTGACCCAGTGCATGAAATCCCTGCTCCTGTACAAATATGAAATCCCTCTGTGCTTCCTCCTGCTGCCTATCGCAATTCTCCAGCGGCCATCTCGGCCCAACCAAGCTGTTGTTGGATCACGGAACGAGGTCTTGTTAATGGACTCATCAGCAACAATCAACGGGTTGTTATCGGGCTTGATCCACTCACGAAGATATGGGTCGGATAGATTTGCGGGCACAGCATAGTTTTGGACCTGTGTGTTATTCTCATCAACAATTCCAGTGTAGAGGATAATGGGCTTATTTCCTGGCAGAATTGTGGCTGAACCAGACCAACAGCCATATATATCAAAGGGCTTGGATGGGTAAATGGCATGCTCTACTTTTTTCCAGTTAATCAAGTCTTTTGACACAGAATGGGCCCAAACTATATTGCCCCAAACAGCACCTTTGGGGTTGTACTGATAAAAGAGGTGATAGATTCCATTGTAATACATTGGTCCTGTTTAAAAGAGGGTATGTTTCAGGAAATAAAGTATCAGAAATTGCCATTAAATTAATTGTGAAAAAAATAAAATGACAAGGCTTAGAAGAAAAAAGAAAGAAAGAGCAGTACTCACCATTTGGATCTGATGTTGATTAATTCATTGTATCACCCACCAGGGTACATGAAAAAGAAACATATCAAGTCATCAATAAAACAGTCAAATTCAAAGACTATATACATTAATACCTAATTGTTCCAACTAGTGAGCATGATGCCTAACAAACTCTTTATCAAGTATTTATTCTCTAATAAATTTACAAAAAGTTCAAAAGCCAGAATCTGTTCTGAGCCCTGATAAAGACATCACACATGGAACGTCAGAAATGTAATAAGGTAAAAATTAAGCCACCCTTAGAATACTTTTATAGTTGGAATACAGGAAAAATTGAGGTTGAGGAAACATTTTCTTTCAGTAGATTAAGAAAGCCATTTTCAGAACTACCCAAAACTAAACAAAGCCAAGACTAAAGAAAATTCAAAGCAGAAGCACCAGTCTATTTCAAGTAATCTTATTTCCACTGCACAGACACAAACTATATCAGAAACTAGCAACTTTCATACATAGAACAATGCAAGAATCTTTTCAAAGCAAATGTACCCTTTTTTTCTTTTATTCCATTAGAAAAAGATGTTGGGAATTAAATAGACCTAACCTTCCCAAGTATCGTAGTAAAACTGAATTCCATTTCCATCATATGTGTGGGATAATGACGTCTCACTGTCGTCAGTACCCATAAGAAAAGTCCCTTTTATTTACTTCTCATTTCTCCCTATTCCTCATCCGTCGTTTTAAAAGTGGAAAATTGAAAAAGAATTCTGCAAGTTGTCCGGGGACCATGGAATAGTTTCTGAGTTCACATTAATGCATGCATGCAAATTGCAAAACAAACAGAGACATAGTTGACTATAAATTCTACTGTCAATAAGAGCTTTTACACTCTTATGGCTTCCAGTTTGGGGGGACTGTTGACATGGTCGAATTAAAGCCACTTAAAGTCTCGAAATATCTACATGCAATAGACCTACTCATTATCGCCTTCAAGAAACCGTGAATAAGGGGGCATAAATTAAATGCGGTTCACGCACACAAAGACGATGACGTTTTTAAGTTTAACGTGCACCAAAATCTGTCACATGCCTATTGCCCACATATTGATGATTAATAGTACATATTTCTTCCGAGGCATGGAAATCAAATGTGTATATTGAATCAAGGGTGTCATCAATGTTGATTTAGTACTTTGCACCTTTTTTGCAATTAAACTGAACTGCATGGGACAAGTATCTGATCATTGATCAAATATACATGAGTTGAGGCGATACATGAACACTAAAATAGCACATTTTGGCCCCCATCCCAACCTTAAAATATGCCATATATAATCAAGAAAGGCCAAACAAATTATCTTTACACAAAGTTTGACTTAATCTGATTGAGACACCAATCCCAAAACCTTAAGATTTCAATACCATATTATGTATTATATCTACACATGCATTCATATATCACAATTTTACTTTTTTACTCACAAATCTGAAAAAAAAAAAAAAAAACTTATACAAAGAAAGTATATGATATATATATATATAAATAGAGAGAGAGAGACAGAGAGAGATATGAACAGGAATTACCATTAATCCAATGTTTGGTGGGTTGAAAATGATATCCAGTTCTGTGTTGTTCACTGACATTAACGGCAGGCACAGATTGTAAGTGCATGAAAACCTTATGGGATGCTTCGACGCCATTAATGTTGAACAATGTTACACAACATAACAACAAAACTGGCAAAGCCCAACTAACACTCTTTGAAAACTCCATTGGGCTTTGATAGCAGAGAACAAACGTATTCAAGAAAAAGAACAATGTGTGCAGTGATGAAAATCGAGGAAGAAAGTGAGACGTATTTATAGGCGAAAAAAAAACCTGATGGGGGGTTTTGGTGGGGGTGGGGGCCTGCTTGAAAAGAGAAAAGAGAAAAGAGGAGAGAGATTATAGATGTTTTGGTGGATGAAAAACTCGGGTTTTATTTGTTGATAAGAATAGTCTATGGATAAGAAAATAAAATTGATGGTGATTGGGTTAACTGTGAGATTTTCTTTGCAAATTTATTCAACCGTTCCTCTATTTTTTCTCCTAGGATTTTGTGGATTGTGAGAATTAATGACGTGTTTTTCACCTACGCGGGATTTCCACTTTACAATTTTGACAAAGCGTCTTTGACGAGAATTAATGTTTTTACTAACTAAGGATGATTAATTACTGTAACATCATTGGTTCAAATACTGATCAGATTAGTTTCTTGGGGCCAGACGACAATAAACTTTATTTGTCTGTTCTATGTGAATTAATTGACAGTTCTTATGCGGTCTGCTATGACCTAGAAAGTGGACTAATTAAACCACACAAAAATTGAAGTTTGAACAAATAATAATAATCATAATAATGATAATTATATTAATCGTAATATAACATTAATGATGACAAATATAATTAGGAGGGCTGATGATAAATACTTCAAATTTTTTTTTATTTTATATATAGAATTCTTGATGAAAATATGGAGGAAAAAGCAGCTTAAATCTTTTATTTTTGAAAAGTATCCCAGAAATATAAATCCAAGATAACATCAATTCGGGCCAGTAGTCAAAGAGGAATTCTAATAAAATAAGGATTTGAATTCGAGTTAACTTGAAGAATTGATAATCAGTATAGTACTATAAATCATCGTAATTTTCTCAACATTGTCACCGTACAATTCTATTTACAATAGAGATCATAGTTGATAAGACAATAAATTCAACTAAATGGTAAAAAAATAAAAATAAAATTAAATAAATCACGAGAAATTGTGTTTTACGAGTCATTTTCAATAAGAGCAGAAATCACAGACCATCTTAAATTACTGAAAAAAATCGGATGAATGATTCAGCATGGTGGCAATTTATTGAAGTATTGTCCTCCATGCTACAACTTGTGACGAAAATTCAACTTTCAATAATGTTAGTTAAAATAGGGGGAAAAATGGGCAGAAAATGATGTGGACAGGAGAGAAAAAAAAAATGAATCAAAATTGTATAGGTTGAAAATCATCAATTAATTGTTATAATAAGTAGTATTTATGGGATAAAGTTGTGCTACTTTTTATTGCAGTCATAAAAAAGTCACGTGCTTTTCTTCTGTTTGTTAGTAGAGGTGGGCAAGCTCTCTAGCTGCCTTAATTAGTAATAAATAATTTTCAATAACTCGTGCATTTTCTTAAGAGGTATAAATAAATCAAGACAAGTTGAATATGTTATTATTTTAATTTATTTTAATTTTTATTAAATTTTAAAATTTATATTTCAATTTCATTTTATTGTTAATTCAACTGCTTTGAACTAGTTTTTAAACGAATTGAATATGAATTAAAGTTAAATCAAGTTTGAGCTCAGTTTCAATTATATAGAACGAAAAAATATATTCAAATTTGATTTATTATAATTAACAAACAAAATTCAAATGAGATTTTAACAATTGATTTCGATTCGAATATCAAGTAATTTAACTTATTTTTCATGTTATTAGTTATGACAATAAATATTGTTGTACATGCTGTATTTAATGTATATACATTGAATGCAATATCCCTCTACAAATATCTTTTTTGCATAATAAAAACTTAATTTATACTCAATACACTATACATTGGCTATATCATGAATTCGATTACAATAAATCTTTGTTTAAACGGTAAGATTGACGTGTAATTATATTGTATGCTTGATATAGAGTTGAGATTGTATTTATTTAGTTTTAGATATCTCAATATAATTAATTATTTTTTAAAAGAAAACGTGCTATAATTTTTTTCAAAACACTAGAGTTGGTCAGTACACCACCCAATAAAAAATCTAATAGATTACGTAACGTACTTTTGATAATTTCCTTTTCTATTAAGTGCAATAATTAATGAAATAAAAGGTGGGAAGAAAATTCCAAACTAGAAAGATCTCGTGATGTGATTATCTTGATTTGGTGGGGAAGCTCTTTATTTTAATTTTTGATTAAGATAATTAGCACATATCGTTGACATATCCAAAATATGAGTGGAATATCCGATTTCTCATGTTTGTCAACGCGCTTACAGATTAAGTTTAATTTTATTTAAAACTTAATAATCAATTTTATATTATATTCTTTCTTTCTGAAAATTAGGGATCGAATTAAAAAATAAAAATAAATGCTCTATATCGCTGACTAATCAATCATAAATTTTTACTTTTTCTTGATATGAGAAAGGATTTATTCATTAAAACTTATCCAAATGAATATCTTTCACGATTTTCTTACCAAATTAAGAAAAATTAAAAAAAAAAAAAGGTTGGAGGCTAATCATTGAGATAGTATTAGTCCTACTTCAAATCCGAATAGGATTTTTAACTGCAAATTTTATTATATCACATATAATATTAAATTAATTATTGCTATATATATACTTTGTGATTATAATATTAGATGTAATATATAATTAATATAATTTAATATAAGATGAAAAAGGTTTATAATAGAAAATCATATTCGAATTCTTGACCTTGGCCAGGGCTGAAATCCCGGCCAAAAATTATTTCATCACAATGGCTATAAGCAAAAAGGTGCTCTATATATGAATATTTTTGGGATGCACTTCAGATTCTCTGTACACCAAGCATATATTATAGCATCGAGTGTATATTTAAAAAATATTTTATATATTTGATATATATATTTTACATAAAATACAAGATAAGACCAAAATTTAGAACAAATCAATGATGGTCATGTATTGTAAGTGACACTTTTTTCCGGCATGTCTAGTATCTGAATTACTCGAGTTATTTTCACTAAGGTTGTGTCTCGATTGAAGGACCTAGAAGCGAATAATTTTAAATTTATAGTAATAAATTCATCTGATTTGTTTGATCAATTTTAAATTATAATGTATTTTAAATTCTTAACTATCCAATTTGAGTTATTTTTATCATCATTGTGGTGTATTTGAGTCATTCTGAATTTTTTTGACTTTATATTCCTTATTCAAGTCCAAATCCCTTCATACAGGTACAATTATAAATTTGGTAAACTTTTTAATGAAATTACACAAAAAGGGACTGCCACACTCATGTTACTAAAATTTGGTTATTAAATAAGGAAATTTTTACTAGGACTTGGGTGAATTCAAATCAATCACATCGTAAATAAATTTATATTTATATTATGGTTGGTTTACAATCCAGCAATATTGCATCTTCACTTTGATCCTTTACGCATTCACTTAGCAATTTTAGTCCTGCTTCTTCCTAAAAAAATTTAACATATAGCTTATTTTTATTTATACTAAGTACTTTTAAATACGTAATTATGTTTAAAATATATAAATATTTAAAAAATATTTATATCTAAAAACATACAAACATCTAAAATAAATATATCATGGTTAATTTCATATTTTTATGAGAATATATTGAAATAACATTAATATTGAAGAACAGTACTAATATATTAGGTATAACTAAGCCATAATGGAGAAATGTTATTATGTAATTAAACTCAAGTAAAAAAAGTAATCAAGTTGTTGATGACAAGCGGTTGTTGAAATTAGCCATGTCACCTATTTCCTTTCCAAAATGTTTGTCAAGTCAGCACTAAAGCCAATTTTCCCTCCTTTTGTAAAATTACCATCAATTTCAACGTGACGTTTACCAATCATTTTTAAATTTTTTTGAATCGGTGAATTGAGAATTAGTCAGTATTTGTTTTAAAGTATACAAAAATGTTTTTAATTTTTTTTCAATAAAAAATTTAAAATTTTCGACTAAAATGATCAAAAAGTTGTTGTTTAATCAAAAGATGTAGGACTAAAACCGTTACTTGGATATATAAAGGATTTAAAGTGAAAACATGCCAATTTACAGGGCCACAAATACAATTTTTCCCTACAATTACTATATAAATAATTGAGTGATCAAATAAGATGTTAGAACTTTATAAGTTGTTTTTTAAAAAGTAAGGAAATCATAACTTAAAAGATGTTTGACTAAACTTATTTAGAAGATCTTATAAACTTTTACATTTTATAATATATTTTTGAAGTTTATAAAATATTAAATTTTATTTTAAAAATAAATTGTTGAAGTGGTTGGATAAATTAAGATTATAGTGCTTTTAAAATATTAGTAATTATAATTTTATAATTAAAATTAAAGAAATTAAAGAAATTTGTTAAAATAAGATTTTATTTTGAAAATAAGTTAGGATTTTTTATTTTTTTTAAAAACAACTTATAAGATTCTAACATTTTATTTAGGAAGCTTGTAAGCTCTTTTTATAAAAAAATTACCAAACATCTTAAAACTTACGTAATCTGATTTTATCTAAATATTTCAATAACTTATGCTTAAATAAGATCTAACATCTTATAAGATCAAAAATATCTTATAAACTCCAAAAACATCATAAAAGATATTAAAAATTCTAAGATTTTTTAAATAAATTTTACCAAACACCCTCCATATCCGAACAAAAATTTAAATGGGGACCGAATTTAGGTACCACCACATAATTATAAGGGTTCAAGATTGACAATTCCACAACAAATATTCCTCGAGCATGTTCCAAAACTTATGACTTGTACACATCAAATGTAAAGATATATATAGGGTTACACGTTGCCGTTGGAGGTAGTACCATGACATGTCCAAGAATACCAAAGTGCCTACCTTAGATTCTTGTGACATCTAACTTTATGTGCCACTATGCAAATTCTTATTGAGGGTAAGAGCCCCACAACACCACATTCTTTGGGACAAAAGACAAACCACATGAAGAGGAAAAGAAATCGTTCTCATTCTTGTGAAAGTGAACTCCACAACCACAAGTATATTGAGGGATCTCTTTCCTTCCTTCCTATTTGCTCTACCATTTTGTGTGGAAGTAGGCTAGGTGTCCCATCCCCCCTAACACTTTTTGGTCTTTACCTTGCTTCTATTTTCTTTTTCTTTTCTTTTTTGTTTGTAGTTGGTATTATTTTTAATGTACTTTTTGAAGAGCTCATGCTCTAAATCAGTAACTTTTCATTAGGAAGAAGAAGTGAATCTTGTTAATTGTTCTTACATCCTACATTGTATTTGGGTGGTATTCATACCCAATTCAGCAAGTTCACTTACTTTACTCAATTGTGTTATAGCGTTTTAGTCAATTTTTTTATTTCGGATAAATCATAAAAAAAATCTTGATTATAAAAAAAATCAGTTATTTTTTAAAATTATAAATATCTCATTGAGGTTTATCTTTATTTTATAAGCGCAATTTGTCAAATAAAAACAAACATTGAGGAGATATTTATAATTTACAAATTTAAATGAATTTTTTTATAAAGGATTCAGACCTTAAAAGTAATTTTTTATAATTAACCCTTTTATTTATGTGCATATACCATGGAACTTTCTAATTACAACTTCATGATTGCAATCAAATATTTAATTAGTAGGAACTTGGAAGGTAGGGGATTAACCCGAAGTATCTTTATTTAACTAGAAAAAGTTCCAAGCTTTATGATATGAACAACTTTTGTGGTAAATAAATAGTTAGTGAATAAGGGGAAGGTATGTTTGTAATCATAAGAGTTTATTATTATTATTATTATTATTATAAAATGTCCAGATTAAGCTTAGCTATTGCATAAAGCACGAGGTCCATCATCGTAATCCCTCAGCCAAAAAATTACTTTGTCGCAGAGGTGATTGATTCACGAATAATTATTATAAATAGATTCAAAATAAATCACCTTTTGATTAAAAAGATAATATGTAGGGCTATAACTTTAATGTGTTATCTAATGTACAGTTGTACACTAGATTATGCAAATACAGGTAGAAATTAAAGGTATAGATTAATTAACATTGTGTAATTCTACATCCATAGAACTGGCTATCAATACTAGGTGGACTTGACAACTACTTAGAGAATGATTATGACACGTCACAATTGACATATGAAATTGGCAAATACAATAGCAAATGTCTCCAATATTCTATTTCCCTTTTTCTTTTTGCAGAAATTTGATGCCTTTCCTTGGTCTATCCTAGTAGGGAACTTTTATTGAGTGGAAAATAAGGACTGAAGTGGAGGTGTGAAGGATGAAAACTGGGCTCTTAGATATGCAATCTTTGATGAGGACCACTATGCACTGGAAGCATAGCAGGAAGGAGACTTAGTGGAAAATGCATACCAAAGTCTGTTCACCACTTCTGTTTTGATGGATTCATGGATTTCACGTTTGTGCTAAGCCTTGCTATTTCTATTTCTGTACCAATCCATCTTTTTATACTTGTGAAGTTTTTGGGATATTGTTTCTAGACTCTTATTTCTTCTTTTTTATTTTTTCTTTCAACGCGATGCATGACGTTGTTCGTAAAATATTTTGTAAACCGCAAGTCCACGGTGTCAAGTTTTAATACAATGGTGAGTTGAGTATCGTATCCACAGGAATTATAATAAAAAATTGCATTAAGTACCGTAGTTCAAATAATCCTAATTTTATCTAAAAGATCGAATGATGATTGAAAAACAAAGTAAAGTAAGATAAAAATACAAAGACAAGAGTAGAGTTTTTAGAAATAATATAACAAATACATTATGAACAAGATATTCTAGAGGAATGACTCACCTCATTATTGCCCATGTTCTTCCTTCCAAAATATATCAATTTAAGTCAACAACACATGTATGTTAAGAATTCCTAAACTCATCATTTCCATCTCTTGAGTGCCGAATTAACTATGAGTTCCAACATGAATTTCAATATCTCTATAAAAATTTAAAAATAAAATTTTACAAAAGTTCAATGAATTCTTTTTCAAAATTTCAGAGGTTTCATAAGTTTCTCAACTCTATGATTCATAAGTTGTGTTATCCCTATAATCATGTATAATCTTACCTCTCTCGAGTGCCAAATATCATACGTCAAACAATCTCAATTAGTAATCAATTAATCAAGATGAAATACTAAACAAAATGAATAACTTGAACTAATATTATTTGAAATTCAAAACATATAATCAAATAAGATTACATCATCCTTTAGAAAGAAATGTTTAGTTCACCATGACGAATATAACTTCAAGAAATAAATAAGAAAGAACATAAAAATTATTCGTCAATTTATGAATTGGAAGGAATGGTTGAAACTCTAAAAATGACTCTTTGTCTCCAAGAATGTCCTGTTTTGATTTGCAGAAAATGGAATGAATCTTGTCTCCTAGCACCCCCCAATGGTCTCCCTTGGTTCCAAGAACCAATCCTCCCTCTCTTTTGGTTGATATTGATCTTCCCCTTTTAAACTTTTTTGCAATGATTATCTCCCTAAGTCTTCCAAAAGAAACCTTAAAATCCTTCCACTTTTCTTGGCTTTTCTTCAAAAGAAACCTGAAATCATTCCCTTTTTCTTGGCTTTTTCTCATTTTTCTCTCCACCAATTTAGTGTATCCACTAGAGCATCACATGGGTAATGATGTATAAGTGTATTTAATGTGTATATCTTATAAAAATATCAAAATTCATGATCCATTGCCACTTGTCATAAAGAAAACGCATCAGCATCTTTTTGGTTAACGCCTAGGCGCCCTGTTTTGGTGCCTAGGCATCGTGCATTTTGTCCTGACAGCCTTCATTCAGTACTTTTGACACTGTTTAGCCTATTACAACTATGTTTTGACCTGTCTTGACTTTCCATAGGCACTTGAATCAACTAAATATGACATATGTAGAGAGAGTTATGACTTAAATACCAAAATATTTCATACTAGATAATTTCAGCCCATTGCTGATTTTTGAACTCAGTTTTTCTTATTGAAATTGACCGAATTGGATTTTGTGATAAACATAGAAGTTGTAGATCTATATCTTGGCGTTTCCATGGATCAAGAATCAAGTTGATATGAAATTAGGGCCGGGAGTTATAATTGAAATACAAAAACTGCCATTAGTAGCACCACAATTCAAATTTTTCAACGTTTCAACCAAATTTTTGATTTCTTTCTATTTTCTTCTTTTATTGTCATTACCTATAAGATTTCAAAATAAATGCATAAAAATATAATAAAAACGCTTGAAAATAAACTAAATATTAATCAAAAGACATATGAATTGTTGGTATAAAATCAACTTATCAGACGTCTAGGCAGACGTGCTTTTGTTTTAATGGCTTCAGACGCAACTTAATTGAGCCTTATTTCTAGTGAAGAATTAATTATACTTCTAGGTTAAACATCTTAGTATTATATTACTCAAGCGGGTATATCTTTGTTATTACATTTTTTCAACTATATAATAACAATCTAAATCAATTAAGATGTAAAAAAAAAAAAATAGAAAACGCAATAACAAATGCTTTGTATCATTTTTTGGACATATTTTCATTTTCAAAATTTTCTCCTAAAATAAAACAAAATATATATATATTTTTCAATATATTTTACTCTTAATATACGCATTCTCCAATATATTTTATCAAAACACATTTTTAAATGACAAATCAAATCTAGGGATGTAAGTACAGTGCAAATTTTCCATATTCGACCAAATGCATTTTTGGCCACGAAATTAGTTCCCTTTCAATAAATCTAATTTAATTTATTTGGTATGATAATTCATCAATTAGGAAGAAGGGTTTTACTACTTCAGTTTTGGTAGAAAAACTGTAGTAGATAAGTTTAACTAGAAAAACGTCTCAAGAATTAAAAAAGCAAAGTGCTGCCCAACGTGTTTATGACTTTTGTGGGCATAGTCAAATATCTTCTCATATCGGCATTTAGTACCAAAATATTCAAATGATCATTCATCAACCATTCAAATGCATGCATCGTTATTCAACAATTAATGACGTCATTTCATTGTAATTCAAGGTGATGAAGACTATATAGGGCAGAAGAAATGCATATAATCTTGTTTTATTTAAAAAAGAAATCTTTTAGGCCTATAAAATACAACTTCATATTATCAATTATTCGTAAATGAATTTTACGTTCGATTTGTTAAGTATATAAACAAATTATCTAATTCTTTAAATAACTTATTGTGTGAATTTTTTAAAATATTTGACAACATAATAGCTTCAAAGCCGTAATATTTCTTTTGTTCTTTGTTATTGCTTGTTAAATTATTTACTATTTGATTAAAAAGAAATAACCAATTTAGCTCAATAAGAGTTTGCGAAAGTCTTCAAGTTTGGGCTTAGTTTATGGTAATGTTTTTGTTGGGTTGTTAAGCAATTATTCAAGAATGACGTCGGTGGAAGCATCCCACGTAATTTGCAATCCCTGCGGTCGGCTGTGGAGTACAAGTTCGCATGTTCCTCTTTGCTTTATTATGTCAAATCAATATGGTGGGGGTAAATCTTGTACAGTCCGGATGAGCAAAATCAAATCCTAAGATCCATCATTCTTGCTACTCTATCTGGTGTTGTATATTATATAAAATTTAAAAGATTCTTAGGTGGATTCCTACGGCAAATCATTCAGGAAGCGCCACAGTTTGAATAGTTCAACTCATCATCGTCAACCCGTTCTACTTATAAAAATGGGTCAACTTGGAGTTTTGATTTCCGGGCGCATCTCAATGAAGCAGTGCGTATCATCCTACTTATTTAAAGTTTAAAAAATAAATATTCAGATTAAAAATAAAGTTTGCTGCCCGCAACTTCATACAAGTACACTAAACCTTATTATTTAAACCTTATTATTTAAAAAAATAAGAAGTCATTACAAAATTTCCATAAATGAACTTGCGAAAGGATTATTGTTGAAACCTTATAAAATAGATTGCGAACATGTGTTTAATTATATCGGGTCGCGGCGAAAGAATAACCCTCCCAAGGGAGTTCATCGGCATGCATAGCACGCACTCGCCTCTAATCCATAATTCTATTTAACACAGTTTTTATATTAAAATTGTGCAATTTTTGTATTAAGTTTAAACTTTAACTATAATTCATCTATTTCAAAATTTACTCTAAAAGGAATATTCTTTGTATAGTCCTTTTGTATCCCATTTACTGTAATTATGTTATTTCATCATATATCTACTTATAATTTTGTTAGCATATTAATAAATTTCCATATTCAATCTATATTTTTACATTTAGCCAATTTAAATAATATTTAATTAATATAATATAATTAACACCTAGGATATGATACAAATTTTTAAAGATATTGGAGGATTCAGAATTGATCTACTCAATTATTAAAAAATTATTTTAATTTATATTTTATTTTATTTTACTATTAATATTATTTACAACTCAAGTAATGTGGGGTCATAAAAATATTATATTATTCTCGCATTTCTCTTCATGTATTTATTTATCTTATTTTAATTTTTTATTTTTGTATGACATATTATTAAGAATAAATTTTAAATTACTTATGATTGTTTAACATAAATAATAAAAATACAAATAAAAAAAATTAAATTATATTGATAAAATTTATGTAACATATAAGATTTAAAAATAAGTGTTTTTGTTGAAATATATAAACAAATGCTACCTCAAGAGTGTTGCCAAATTTGGTGCAATACTGATCAAGGCACTAAAATAGCGCTCCAAATAGCACTTGCGTTGGAACAAATTTGTATCAATTTAAAGTAACTTTGGAGATGTTCCTGGTCATAGAATATGTATGCATAGGAGAAGTTGAATAGTGTTGAAAAATATCAAGTTTCTTATTCTTTATTTTTTTTAGTCTTTTTCCTTTTAGGGTTTATAAGTGTTTATCAGTAAACAAAATTATAATGAAATGACATGTCCTCAAAAGAAAACTTATTAAAAAAATTAGAACTAAGGTATATACGAAATAAATCTCCTTAAAATATAATACTTCTATAAGAATTAATATAATACGATGCTAATTTATCAGAAAATCAAAATTTGATTGTATTCTTCTTCAAATAGAAACAAGAAACTCAAAATTAATAAATATTATTTAGCAAGAATATAGAGGAGGAAGAGAGAATAAAATTCGAATTGATTATGGGATGACCCAAAATACAACAATTTTACAAGAATTAGTATAGCAATTTGATGAACCAAAACTTGATTGTATTATTGTTTAAGGAAGAATAAGAAGCTCAAAAATAGTCAAAGATTGTTTAGCAAGAATATAAATGACGAGCATAAAATAAAATTAATTAACTTGAATTGATTTTAGGATGAAAAAAATGGAACGAGGGATTCTATTTATAAAATTTCGGGTGTCTAATTAGATCGCTTCTTTTACAATAAAAGGATGCTGGACGCAATCTGAGTAGTTCAGATCACATCTATCTGCAATAATCATCGCAACCACGCATGCATATGAAGTGCAAAGTGTGTCCTACAGGACCCAAGGTGATGTGCACATGTGTGATTTCTTGCAGACTCGCAACATAAGGAGTTCTACAACTTTACTCATTTTTCTATTATATTTTTTTATCAAGTTATTCATAACTAATTTCCTTATTGAACCCAAAGTGCGCCTTAAAGCACCCAACATGAATTTTGCGATGTGTACGTGCAAATGTGTGGATTCCATAAGATTAGCTAAAGGTAGTAAAAAGTACACTAAGCTGCACCATAAAGAGTTCTACAACTTTTCTCATCTTTCACGGATATTTTTTTATAAACTAGTCGAACTTCATTTTTTTTATATGTGATACATTTCTACACTAAAAGACATTCTTTAAAGTTTGGAAACTTTTTTATTTTTACACACAAGCTTTACCCCTATAATTCCAACATGATGTTGAATCATCATTTGTAGATTATAATGGAAAAAAATTATAAGACTGTATACTGCTTTCAAATTTTCACAATTGAGCTCGTTAAGTTTTGCAAGGATGTAGTATTGATATTTTGTTTTTACATTATTTGTCAAAACTCACCTATTTCCAGTGAAAAAGAAAAAAGAAAGGATAAATTACTTATTTCTTTAGTTATATGATGTCTGTATTTTTCATCTTGTATATATTAAAATTTTCTTCTATTTTGGTTTTGAAGAAAAAATAAATTATATATTTATACAGATATACTTATGAACTGTATTTATTGTTTTATACATCTATTTCATCTTTTCAATGATACTCAATTACATTCAAAATATACTTAAAAACTCATCCTTATTTTATCAAAAAAGAAAAGTGATGGAATTAAATTATCTATATCTGTCCCGATTTTTTCCCCACCAAAATCCAAGATCTATACACAGCATAAACGTGGATCCATTGGCCCACCATTTGGACATAAGTCTGATTGGGCTGAGTCCTGAGAATGCTGAATATTCATATAGAATAAGTGAAAATTTCTTGAACTAAGATACCCTTAGAGCTGTAGAATAGTAGTAAACCTACTTTACATCACTTCTGCATATGGGAGTATCCTAGGTATCCAACACAACTTAAAGGAAAGATTGAAAAGTTACAACCATGAGAAAAAATGTGTTTGTATGTAGGATACCCCAAAGGCACAAGAGGAAGTTTGTTTAATAATCCTTAAGATAAGAAAGTGATTATATCAACAAATGCTATTTTTCTTAAAAATGATTATATGAAAATTTTTAAATCTCGTAATAAAGTTATACTAGATGAGTTACTTTCTGGTGAGATTAGACCACAACTAATAAGAGTTTTTGGACAACATACCAAGAGGACCACCAACTCTTATCAAAATATCATCCTACCTCGACGTAGGAGGAGGTATGTTAGACCATCAGCTTGCTATAGAGAGGACAAAGGGACACAAGTTACTATCTCCAACAATAGTGAGGATGATCCATTAGTATTCAAGCATACAATAAAAGATTCTAATAAGATAAGTGGCAAGAGGCTATAAACCAAGATATGGAGTCTATGTACTCCAATTATGTCTGGCAACTTGTGGATCCACTTGAGCATGTCAGGTCCAGTGGGTGTAAATAAATCTTTAAGAGGAAGAGAGACGTAAATGGAAAAGTAGAGACTTTCAAAACAAGACTAATGACGAAGGGTTATACTTAGAAAGAGAGACTCGATTATGAGAAAACATTCTTATTAAAATTTAAGTGCAAATTTTTTATTGAAATTTAATTTTAAATTTTAAAACTTTAAGTTAATGCATCTTTTTATTTATTTTATAAATCTATTATAATTAGAATATTAGATAATTTAAATTTTAGTTAATAATATTTTTTTCAAATTTAAGTTAATTTTTTTTATTAAATTGAAAAATTAACAATATTTTTTTTTCAAATTTAATTTCAAAATTTCTTATTCAAATTTAAGACTTCAAATCCTTTTTTACTTTAAAAAATTATAATTTTGTAAAATTAAATTTTAATTAATAAATAATAATTTTTCAAAACATAACTTAAAGTTAAAAAAAAAAAAAACAAGGGTCAGAACCTGTTCGGAATACTTTATTTAGCTCTCTATAATTATTGCATAACTATAATTTATCATCCTTTTTTTCAAGAACAACACAGGCACTCCTAAAGAAAGCAACTAGGGTGAATGAAACCCTCATCAAGTAATTCTTATAATTGAACTTTTAAATCTTTTAACTTCATTGGTGCTATCTGTATGGTGTTTTAGAAATGGGGGTAGTCTTTTGTGTTGCTGGGAAGGCCCTTATTTCTTCTCGCTGTTGGTTCACACTACCAATGGACTTTTGCCCTTTATGGATGGTCTTTTCTTAGAAAAATTGTGTAGCCTTTAATATTTCAATCTTGGCGAGTTATACTTTGGAGGTCTCAGTTACTAGATTTCAAGACAATAATAATTATCTATGTCTAGAAATTTACTATAATATATGAATGATTGTGATTGTTATGCTATTGTAGCTATTTGATTTATACTAGTAGTAATATTGTGTAGTCTCAGTCTCTATATGCATAAATTCTACACATGTCTAGCGACTTCTGCATGCGATTTCCAAGCGTAAAACTTTTTTCTTAAACATTAGTTTTTTTTTTGCACAGCATTAACACAAAAAATGGCTATAGAAGGAAGAAGGATTTGACTGAAGTAATTAGAGAGGGGTACAGTTGCACAACTAAAGAAAAAAGAGATTTACCTTGATTGATTTGTTGAGCAAAATATTGCAGAAAGCTATTTCTTGAACCGACACCACCGCAGCCTAGCCTTTTTTTCCTTTTTTTTAGAAGAAAATGTCACGATATGACATCCATTTTTGTCAATTTTCTTAATAAATAGGGTGACTGTTTTGTCTATGATCCGCCATTATTTTATGGTTAGATAAGGATGTATTACGTACAGAATTGTGTGATAAAATATTCCGAGCAAAAAAGTCAAAAATTCATACAATTGGAATACGTTTCGGTGCAAGAACAATCTTTTAGCATACTGTTATAGTTAGCACTCATGTTTTCAAAATCGAAAACAATCGATCGGTTCAATTAATTCAATCGAAAATTAAAGATTGGTCCGATTCGATTAAATACATTAAATCATTTGACCGATTAAAAATGGTTAAAATCGATTTGACTGGTTTTTATCTTTTTCTTTTTTTATTTTTTTTAAAAATTTAAATTTGATATTTTGTTATATTTATGTGATTATTTAGATTTTATATTTTGTCAAATATTTTTTTAGATAATTATTTATTTTTTTTACATTTAAAATATATTACATAACGATTAGTTTATTATATTATCATTTTACATAATATAATAAGAAAATATGATTAATTTTATTAAATCGGTCCGACTGCCAGTTGAATCGATCCGATCGATTGAATCATTAATTATTAGCAAGATCGATTTGATCACCAACTCAATTATGAAAATACCGATTAATACCATAACACTAATTTATTGCTATTACCACATTGACATTTGTATGCCCTTGTTGTTTTGTCTTTTATGAGTCTTGCTCTTATCAATGCCATAACTTGGTAATGTCTCAATTATAAATGTAAACTATTTCCTTAGAAAATAATGTCTATTGGGTGCTATTGCTTAGTGATGATGTCGGAAATTTTTATTTACACTAACCATTTTTGTATTAAACAGTAGTAATAAAGCATTGAGAGGTGCTACGCTAGATAAAGCAACACCCCTACTAATGTTTAATTGTTTTGTATATTATAGGTCAAAATCGTTAATCCACAATACAAACACAATAATTTTATTTAATTTTAAATTTTTATCCTCATCACTTAGATTTTTCGAAAACTTCAATTCGTGAACTAAAAGATTTCAACTATTACGTACCACATATGGCAACCTCGGTATTAAATTTTTTAGTAGGTGGTCTATTTGACGAACTCGATCATTTAAAAAAAATATAGCACGTGAGATAATTTTTTTTTTCACAAAAAAAATAAATAATTAATTACATTAAAATACCAAAAATTAATTTAATAGAATCCAGCTCTAAACCAATCATATATACAACTTCATGGAAAAAAATATTATTAAATACTCTTAATTAACGAACTGTAGAGCTCATTGGCGTAGCATGCATGAGCTGTTGATAAATTACTTATTACTAATTAAGGTGGCCAGAAAGCTTGCCCACCCTACTAACAAAAAGAAGAAAAGCAGCCCGACTTTTCAAAGTTGAATTTTTGCTAACATAATTGAAAGTTGAATTTTACAAACAACACTTCAAATGGATTGCCACCATGCTGAATCATTAATCTGATTTTCGTTATACTTTTTCATTTTTCCATCTTTTTGACAATTCTTTTTTTTTTCTCTAAAAATGGTCGGTGATTTCTACTCTTTATTGAAAATGAATCGTAAAACATAAATTCGAGTGTTTTGTTTTTTTCTTTTTTGTTTTTTTCCTTTTCAACCATGATCTCTATGGTAAATAGAATTGGACCATAACAATGTTGAGAAAATTACGATGATTTATAGTGCTATATGGTAACTGAATCTCAAAACAAATCCTTATTTTATTAGAATTCATCTTTGACTTTGATGGTGTTAAAACTAAACGAGTTCATCTTTCACACGCTTTTCGTTACGGTCAAGTTGATGTCATCTTGAGTTTATATATCTGTCATACTTTTTTAAATAAAATAAAAAATATGTTATATACTCAGGATGGAGGCAAGCAGACCACATAAAACTGTCAATTAATTCACTTAGAACTGATAAACAAGTGTCTTGTCGACTGCCCCCAAGAAAGTAATTTTATTAGGATTTGAACCAATGATTTTATAATAATTAATTATTTTGGAAATCTTGTCCATATGGTAAACTTGGATTGAGGTTCATAATCAAGAATTATGGAATTTGAGTCTCTTAGTTCATATTTCATGAATTTAAAATAATTAATGAATGATGTAATTATATATAATTTATAATCCAAAATTTATACAAGGAAAAAAACATATTAATTCTCTCTCACAAGTCACAACCCACCAAATCCAAGGAGAAAAAGGACATAAATTCTATCTCACAACCCACAAAATCCTAGGAGAAAAAATAGAGGAATGGTTGAATAGTTTGCAAAACAACCGCAAGGTTATCCCAGTCATTATCAATTATATATCTTATCCATTGACTACTCTTATCAGTCAATAAACCCGGGTCTTTTCATCCACTAATACATCTACAATCTCTCCTCTTTTACAAGCAGCCCCTACCCCCCACCCCCCGACCCCAAACCCGATCAGATTTTTTTGGCCTATAAATACCCTCACTTTCTTCCTTGATTGTCATAACCGCATACATTATTCTTTTTCTTGAATAAGTTATTCTCTACTGTCAAAGCCCAATGGAGTTTTCAAAGAGTGTTATTTGGGCTTTGCCAGTTTTGTTGTTATGTTATCTAGCATTGTTCAACAATGGCGTCGAAGCATCCCATAAGGTTTTCATGCATTTACAATCTGTCCCTGCCGTTAATGTGAGGGAAGAACACAGAACTGGATATCATTTTCAGCCTACCAAACATTGGATTAATGGTAATTCCTATTTATCTACCTACCTACCTATCAATCTCTCTTTCTGTGTACTATCATATTGAGGATATGATATATTACTGTAGAATTTGAATGTGTTTATCGATACAATATATAATGTGGTTGTCTGTGTATGTGAACCACATTTATGCCCTCTTATTCACGATTTCTTGAGGGCAATAATAAGTAGGTGTATTGCTAAGTGGCTTTATTTCGACAATTTCAAGCCATATAAGAGTGTGAAAGCTCTTATTGACAGTAGAATTTACAACTTTATAGTCAATTATATGTCTGTTGGTTTTGCAATTTGCATGCATGCATTAATGTGAACTCAGAAAAACTATTCCATGGTCCCCGGACAACACTTGCAGAATTCTTTTTTTCAATTTCCACTTTTAACACGAGGGGGAAAAGGAATGAAGAATAGGGGTGAAATGAAAAGTAAATAAAGGGTCTTTTCTTATGGGTACTTGATGACAGTGATACGTCATTATCTCATACATATGATGGAATTCAGTTTTATACGATACTTGTGATGTTAGGTCTATTTAATTTCCTACATCCTTTTCTAATGGAAAAGAGGAGGTGGGGTGGGGGGTGGGGGCGGTACATTCGCTTTGAAAGGATTCTTGCATTGTTCTGTGTATAAAAACTGCTAGTTTCTGATATAGTTTGTCAGTAAAGTGAAAATAAGATTACTTGAATAGAATTGTGGGAATACTACATGATAAGAGTTTGTGAGTATGAAAACTGCTAGTTTCGCTTTGAATTTGACTGTTTCATTGATGACTTGATATGTTTCTTTCTCATGTGCTCCGGTGGGTTGATACAATGAATCAACATCAGACCCAAATGGTGAGTATTGCTCTTTCTTTTTTCTTCTAAGCCTTGTCATTTATTATTTTCGCAATTAATTTTTCATACTTTATTTCCTGAAACTTACCCTCTTCTTAACAGGACCATTGTATCATAATGGAATCTATCACCTCTTTTATCAGTACAACCCCAAAGGTGCTGTCTGGGGCAATATAGTTTGGGCCCATTCAGTGTCGAAGGATTTGATTAACTGGAAAAAAGTAGAGCATGCCATTTACCCGTCAAAGCCCTTTGATAAATATGGCTGTTGGTCTGGTTCAGCCACAGTCCTCCCTGGAAACAAGCCCATTATCCTCTACACTGGAATCGTTGATAAGAATAACACACAGGTCCAAAACTATGCTGTGCCGGCAAATCTATCAGACCCATATCTTCGTGAGTGGATCAAGCCCGATAACAACCCGTTGGTTGTTGCTGATGAATCCGTTAACAAGACCTCGTTCCGTGATCCAACAACAGCTTGGTTGGGCCGAGATGGCCACTGGAGAATTGCAATAGGCAGCAGGAGGAAGAACAGAGGGATTTCATATTTGTACAGGAGCAGGGATTTCTTGCACTGGGTCAAGGCTAAGCATCCATTGCATTCTTCTGCTGGGACTGGGAATTGGGAATGCCCCGATTTCTACCCTGTATCAGTTTCTGGTAAAAATGGGTTGGACACTTCTGTTATGGGCACAAATGTCAAGCAAGTGTTAAAGGTGAGTCTTGATGTCACCAGATATGAGTATTACACCCTAGGTTCATATTTTCCTGAAAAGGATAGGTACATTCCTGATAAAGAGATGGTTGATGGCTGGAATGGCTTGAGGTATGACTATGGCAACTTTTATGCCTCCAAGTCCTTCTTTGACCCTAGCAAGAATAGAAGGATCTTGTGGGGTTGGGCAAATGAGTCTGATACTACTGACAATGATGTCAAGAAGGGTTGGGCTGGTATCCAGGTATTTTGTTTATCAAAAGCAATTTCACTTGGTATTCCTGATTTTCACATGCAATTATACCGATCTCACGGTTTTTCCTTATGGTTTTCTTTTCAGCTTATCCCCCGTACAGTTGTGCTTGATCCCAGTGGCAAGCAATTGCGGCAATGGCCTATTGAGGAAGTAGAAACTCTAAGACGGAACAAGGTGGAATTGAGCAACCAGAAGCTCACGAAGGGAGAAAAGGTCGAAATCAAAGGAATAACAGCTGCACAGGTATTATTTTTCTCCATATACACTACAACCACATATGCTTTATTGTTATGATGTTGAAGCTGTAGAGGTAGACTAATTAGGAATGATTTACATACATGGCAGGCTGATGTCGATGTAAACTTCTCGTTCGATAGCTTGGACAAGGTTGAGCCCTTTGATCCAAGCTGGGATAGATATGATGCACAAAAGCTTTGCAGCCAAAAGGGTTCTACAGTTCAAGGTGGATTAGGACCATTTGGGCTCTTGACATTGGCTTCAGCAAACCTGGAGGAGTACACCCCCGTCTTTTTCAGAGTTTTCAAGGCTCAAGACAAGCATCTAGTTCTTATGTGCTCTGATGCATCCAGGTATGTTCTTGCATAGATTTAGTTGTTCTGATATCCACACGGTTGCTTTTGTTATCAAAATCTGCATCTAACTGATCGAGACACCATCATTGTTTGAATCTTGATCTCTCTTCATCTGGTATGGTTTATGACTCTAGTAAAAGACACTCAATTTTTTTCTTATTTAATCTTTCTTGACAGGTCCACCTTAATGGATGGTAAGTCCTTCATGAAGGATGGGAAGGATGCATACAGGCCCTCATTTGCAGGATTCGTAGATGTAGACTTGAAAGAAAAGAAGCTCTCTCTCAGGAGTTTGGTATGCATATTTCATACTTCTTGATTATCAGTCTATTTGACCTTTCTCTGATTAAGGTAAAAGGTTTTAATCATGGCTATATCTTTGTAGATTGATAATTCTGTCGTGGAGAGTTTTGGTGCCGGAGGAAAGACTTGCATTACATCTAGGGTTTATCCTACTCTAGCAATATATGGAAATGCCCATTTATACGCATTCAACAATGGCACTGAGACTGTCAAAATTGACAGTTTGAATGCCTGGAGCATGAGCAGGCCTCTGCAGATGAACCATTGAGAAATGGACTATTTTTTGTCAGATGCAGAAAGAGAAAAACACTAATTTTCTTATAAGTTTCTTTTCCATTTTTCTGCTGTTCTTTCAAAGTTAGAAGAACTCCTGTACAGATTTGTAAATGAAGTGTACATTTTCAAAGTTCTTATCTAATTCTTCAATGGGTTTTGTCTTTAAAGTTTAACCATACGGATTGGGTTTTCCTAAACCAGCAATTCATAAGAAACCTTTTTAAATAATATGATTTTTTTTTTCTTTTTGATGAATAAGTAGGATGAACTGTATTGAAGGCTGGAAAATGGTTGCCATTTCTTAGTGTAAATTCATGGTAGTCAAAAGGTGGGGCCAACAAGTTTAGTTTAACACAAATCCTAAGTTTGGACTTTAAGTTTTGGACAGGAAAAGAAACGAAAAAAATTAAAAATTAAAATATAAAATATAATCATTTGAAGCGAATAAAAGATTTTATTTTTTTTTAATTTCCTGCTAATATCTAAAAAAAATCCCTAGAAATAGCTGTAACTCTAATATTTTATTAGAATTAAAAACAATGTAAAAACTAGATGTTAATTTAAAAAACTCTTAGATAAAAATTCTTACAAATTGTTAGTGTTCTTAAATACGTTAGGTATACATAAATAATTTTTATTAAATTTGATATTCTTTCGTTCAAATTCTTATTCCAGTATATAGTTTCATTATTTAGTCAATTTACCACATACGATGATCATTATTGTCCTATTTAGTATAATTCACCTTGTTCTTGTAAAATTTGAAAAAAATCTCAGGTGGAGATTTGAATTCAATTTTAGAAACATACAATTCGTAAGCACACTTGGGCGGTGCATTTTTTGCAAGAAAATACCTACATCTCTATTTTCTAACATAATCTTAGAATTAACAAAAACATATATTAATCAAATAGACAAATAGTTTGACTATTATCAAATTTTAAGAGGAGTTAATACTATTTTGTTCAGGCTCCCTCTCAACCCTTTGTTTTATAATTTGATCAATTTTTGAAGTACTTTAGTACTCTATTTTTTATCATTAACATAGTATTTGTCTATAGCAATTTCAACCAGAAATTGGAAAAAAAAATATTCTTGAGACGATATTTAAATCCAATTTTAGAAACATACAGGCTTAACTTGGTAATCAATTTTTTCAATTTAATTTTTTTTCCATTTCAAAATCTTATTTCACCCTATTCTTTTCTTTAAAAAAAATACGGTCTTACACTAAGTTGTATATGAATTACTAATATAATTTTTTAAATAATTGTCAAAAGCAAACCAAAAAATTTGTCTCACTATTCCTAGTCTTACTAAACTTTTACCTTATAGATCCTACTTTAGATCTGTCGACTTTACAACTTAAATAATTTTTTTGTTATTAAAAGAATTTAAGATTTTTTAGATTGGTAAGATTTTCATGTATTTTTCTGGAATTTCATTACAGCCAAATTCGGGAAACTGTTTTCCCGAAATATTAAACTATTCCCCCATTTTAAGTAGAACCAAACGGATTTTAAATCAAAAGTGGGGAAAAAAATGTTCTTCTTTTCCACGAAAGTTGAAAGATTTACATTTGAAATTTAGCTTTTTAACTAAATTTGATCCAGGGCTTGCAGCAACATGTCTGGAATATGACAAGGGATCTTCAATAATTTATAATCATCAATATTTCCAGAAAAGTCTCTGAACAAAACAAGATATGCATTTTAAGGGAACACCTGAAAGTTTATTTCGACAAGCTTTGAAACAACTTTGCTTTTCTGAACTATAATACAGTCGCATGGAGCAGAAAAATAATGAAGTTTGAAGAAATGAGCAATGGAAAGATTACATTTTGCTCACCAAAAAATAATATACCATATATCAGTAATCTCTGCAAGAACAATCACAGTAATACTATTATGTATTTTTTTATTAGCGTATTTAAATAATAAATAAATATTTTATTTTATAAAAAATAGAATAATTATCTATCGATACGTCAAACACCAAACAATCTCCCCTTCCTTAGAGTGCATCAGGTACAACAATCACTCCAATTGATAAACGTGTGACAGACATCAAACCCAAACACTTTTTGCAATTCCAATGGGAGTTCCCTCTGCTGTGCCAATTAGTTAGAATGCGAAACCCCACTGTCATTACAGGGTATAAGAGTCCCTAACTTCATAATTCGGTTATTTTATTTTATTTTTTATATTTTATATCATATTATATATTATAAATACATATTAAGTATATAAAATATTTTTTAAAATATACTTGTCATTGATTTCATACACATGATGTCAATACATTAAATAAATTACAAAATACAACTTCAGTTTCCTTGATTGTTATGCAATGTAAATCTGAGGCATAACCAGCCAGCTCCAAATTTCTTGCTCAATTACTGAAAAATAAAAAAGATGAAGAAAATGTATTTCTGTGTATATTAATGTATTGCTCAAATAAAGGGATATTTTATACAAGTATAAAATAATATCTACCCAAATTTAAGGAGCTAGTTATACATGAAACGATTTAATTTTGTATCTATAACATAGAAATTATAAGTTGTGAACTGTACAAAATATTTAGCAAGATTAACTCTATAAATTATGGCAAATTTAATCTCAACATTCCCCTCAAGTTCGAGCATGTATGTCAAGGATGTTCAACTTGCTTATTAATATCTTGAAAACACTTCGTCCTAGAGCATTAGTAAAAATATATGCCAACTGGAGAGATGAGGGAACAAATTTGGTGACAATTTGTCCTGCTTGGATCTTTTCTCTTATAACATGGCAATCAAGTTCTATATGCTTTGTACGATTCATGATATATAGGATTCGCAACAATATGAAATGCAGCTTGGTTATCACAAAATAATATAGCAGGTTTCAAGTGAACTTGCATATTATTAAACAAGTATCTAAGCCAAGTAAGCTCACATGTTGCAGCAGCCATAGACCTATACTCAACTTCAGTAGATGACCTCGAGACAGTCTTTTGTTCTTTTTTTTTTTTTTTTTTTTGTATTCAATGAAATTAGAGAGTCTCCTAGAAATATGCAATAACCCGACGTCAATCTCCTTGTCATAGGACAATTGCCCAATTCGCATCACAATAAGCTCTTAGTTGCAGAGAACTATTAGACGAGAAAAGTAAACCGAGTCCTGGATTGTTCTTTAAATATCTCACAACACGAAGAGCTGCATCCCATTGAGGTTTCCTTGGTGTGTGCATAAACTGACTCAAAATATTGACAGAGTACATGATATCCAGTTTAGTGATTGTAAGATAGATTAAGCATCCCACTAGTCTTCTGTAGCGTGAAGCATCATTTAACAATTCACCTTGATCATCTGTAAGTTTTAGATTTTGCTCCATGGTTTCAATAGGTTGAGCTCTAAGAAGACCAACTGAGATATGACAATCTCAGACTTTGATCTTGCCACTTCCAATCCGAGAAAATATTTGAGATTACCAAGGTCTTTAATGTGGAACTGTTTGTGAAGAAAAAACTTGAGATTATGAATAACCTTTTCATTGTTTCCTGTAATGATCATATCATCCACATAAATAACAACCATGGTTAGAGTTGAGCCCTTTTTTTGGCACAAAAAAAGAATGATCTAAAAGAGATTGAGAGAAACCATCCAATTTTATGGCTTCTGAAATTTAGAGTACTAATTTCTAGGTGTCTGTTTAAGTCCATAAAGGGACTTGTGAAGTCGACATACAACCTTCTCCCCGTCGTCCCCCTGTCGACAGAGCCCTGGAGGTGGTGTCATATACACTTTCTCATGTAAATCACCATGAAGGAAAGCGTTATTGACATCCATTTGGAATAACGGCCAATTGAGAACAGTTGCCAATGCAAGTATACAACAGACTCTGGTAAGTTTAGCAACTGGGCAAAGGTCTCATGATAGTCCAAGCCTTATTTCTGAGTGAATCCCTTGGCTACTAAACAGGCTTTGTATCGTTCCACAGAGCCATCAGATTTATACTTACTACCTATGGGACGATGGTTGGAAGATAATGGAAAAGAGGCCATGTCTTCTGATTTTGAAGAGCAGTGAGCTAATTTTTCATTACGTCACACCACTTTGGATCATGTAATGCCTGTTCATAAGTTGTAGGCTCAACAATTTTAGAAATTGTGTTAACAAATAACTAATGAGAGGAAAGAATCTCAAGGGACGAGTTAGAGGTTGAGAATGGAAGAGAAATTGGAGTATCAGTAAAGTCAGCTAATATGGTTCGTTGAAGATTTGATGGTGAAGTTGGAGCAGGAGTGGAAAAATGAAAGGTATTTTCATTGAAAATAACATCCCTGCTAGTGAAGAATTGATGAGTTTTAAGATCATAAACTTGATATGTTTTTTTACCAGAAAAATATCCAACAAAGATGCATTGGCTAGCTCTTGGTGAAAATTTGGTCAAGTGTGGCAAAGTGGTGGTGTAACATAGGCAGCCAAAAGTTCGTAGATGAGTGTATGTGGGAGTTCATATAGAGATTTATGGTGCAAATGTGGGGTAGGGAGGCTATTTATGATATAAGTGGCACTGAGTAAACTTTCACCCCAAAAACTCAATGGGAAATTGGCATGAAATCTCAAAGCACGACCAACATTAAGAAGATGTTGATGCTTACATTCAACAATACCGTTTTGTTGAGGTGTATGAGAACAGGAACTTTGAAATATGATGCCAAGAGAAGAGAAAAATGGCTTTAAAGAAGTGAATTCTAGACCATTATCACTCCGTATGCATTTAACTTTGACAGCTAAATTGAGTGTTAACAAAGGTGATGAATGTTTTTAACAAGCCTTGAGTTTCAGATTTAAATTTCATAAGAAATATCTATGTAAAGCAAGTGTAATCATCCACAATAGTTTAAAAATAATGTGCACCACAATGAGTTTCAATTTTTTGAGAATCCCAAATATCATAATGTATAAGATTAAAAGAATGAGTACTTTGAATAGAGCTTGGAGAAAAAGATAATCGGGTTTGTTTCGTCAAAGGACAAACATCACATGAATGATGAGAATCATAAACAAATGATGGAATTATTTTTGATAGAAATTGAGATGATAATTTTGATGGATGCCTCAGTTTTTTATGCCAAATTGCTGCAGATGGGAAGGAGAATTGATATGAATTTGGTGAAGGTGATGAAGATGGATGCTGTTGCAACTCAGATTTCGCATAAGATAGTACAATCCCTTACTCTGCTTCCCTAGGCCAATCATCCTCTTCGTAGCTAGGTCATGCAATACACAAAAAGTAGGAAAGAAATAAATGGAACAATTGAGAGCAGATGTGAGTTGACTGACAGAAAGAAGGTTCACATGAAATGAGAGTGCACATAGAACATCATGAACATGTAAGTTTTGTGAAATATGTACAGAACCAACACTTGTGATTTTGGCATAAGATCCATTGGTAAGGTAACTTGAGAAAACATAGGAACATTGGTTTTATCAGCGATTGAGGTAGCTATATGGTTTGTAGCCCCACTATTAATGATCCAATTAGAAGACTTGAAATTTTGATATGTAGATGAGGAAGAAAATGGAGTAGAAATGCCTGTATAATTGGTTGAGATGGTAGATTTTTCATTTCGTAAAAAGGCTTTAATTTGTGAAAACTCTTCAAGAGTAAATTGAAGAGCTTGACAGGAATATGTGCAGTTTTGATAACTTAGTAAGATGATTCAACTCTTGTTTGGTTTGCAGAAATCTTTTGAGCTAGATTAGGAGGTTTAACATCCTTGTCATGAAGTTTATGTTCCATAGGAAATCCATTCAAATACCTCTCCACTTTATGTATAGTTCCATCACAGTAAGTGCAATGAAGACGTTTCTTAGATCCTTGTGGCTTTGAATCAGATTATTTGAAATTTGGTGAGAACTTGACATTCATGGCATGAACCTGTTCAGTAACTTTGAGTTCTGCTAGTTCTCTTTGTTTTTCTTCCTCACATAAAAGTGAATACGCTTTCTTAAGAGTTGGTAGAGGGTGCATAAGCATAATTTGCCCTCTAACAACTAGATAAGTCTCATTTAGACCTATAAGGAACTGTCCAAATCTCACTTCTTCTTCTTTATCTGTCAGTTGTTTGAGTCCCCCACAGGTGCATGGAACAATTGGACTACACATCTTCAACCCAACCCATAGCGTTTTTATCTTGGTGTAATATGTGAAGATGGAATCCTGATTTTTTTTCAATTCCACAATGGAACGTTGAATTTGATAGTGATGAGAAAAAAATCACCTTGTGAAAATCTTTCTTGAAGGTCTAACCAGATTTCAGAAGGAGTTTCCACATAGAGGGCCCTATTTGCAAGTTCTTAATTCAAAGAGTTAAGAATCCATGAGAGTACCATATCATTGCAATGTTGCCACCGGGCATATTTAGGATCAGATTCCTCTGGTGTAGATATAGTGCCTTTGATATATCCCAATTTATTTTTGGCACTGAGGCTTACGAACATAGAACATCTCCACATAGCATAGTTGGTTCCATTAAGAACTTTTGGTACAAGAGTCATGCTAGGATGATCTGAGGCATGAAGAAAAAGAGGATCGAATGGATCAATGGGAGAAGTGGACATGGTTTGATGAGTGATAGTGTTTTGGTGTTCTTGATTGGTAGTGTTTATGATGTTTTGGTGTTCTTGGACGTCATTTAGTGAATCATCCATAAAAAAAAAAATTATGAAAACTTTGATAGAAGTGTTAATATCTACGCTTTTACCATGAAAAATAAAAAATGATGAAAAAAATATATTTCTGTCTATATTGATAACTGATAGTTACAAAAATATTTTATACAAGTATAGAATAATATCTATATAAATTAAAGAGTTATACATGGAAGGATTTAATTTTGTCCTTATAACATAAAAATTACAAGTTATGATCTGTAAAAAATATTTTAATAAGATTAACTCCATAAATTATTACAAATTCAATTTCAACAAATACATTAATTTCTTGTATGCCTCCTTTGAAAGGAATGCGTGTACACTATAATATTCATAGGGATCAATAGTTAAACAATCTTAATCTAGTGGACCCAAAATAAAATCTAATCTAAAAGACATCTTGTTTTGTATTGGATTAAACAGATTTTGATCATACCTAAAAAGATCCCCTCCGGTTGCAAACCCTTACACAATAACCTGGTAGATTTATTGTGGCAGATTTTTTTAAAATTTCCGGCCAGAAAGTCCTCAATAATTCATTTCCACCTACAACAAAAAGTTGCGACCATTCTTGCTGCAGCCTATTTTAAGTTCATCTCAACTCATTCTTCTCTTTATTACAACCAACATTCTTGCTGCAGCCTATTTTAAGTTAAACTCAACCGATTCTTCTCTTTATTACCACCAACCTTTCTTAGACTTTTCGAAAACTTCTATTTTGTGAATTCAAAGATTCAACTACTATGGCGACCTCAGTAGGCTATGACAGGATGAAGGAAGTAAAAGAATTCGACGAATCCAAAATGGGAGTCAAAGGCCTCTCTGATTCCGGCGTCTCCACCATTCCCAGAATTTTCCTCCACCCCCGGACTCTCTTTCCGGCCTTCACAATCCCTCCTCTTCATCCATCGAAATCCCCGTCATCGACCTCTCCCACGTCGATTTCAATCCCCGTCGACCGAAATAGTACAACAAATCCGTGACGCCGCAAAAACATGGGGTTTCTTCCAAGTAATCAACCACGGAATACCTGTTTCAGTTCTCGATCAGACAGAGCAGCCGAAGGAGGTGAAGTCCAAATTCTACTCGCGCGAAGAGATGCGAGGAGTCATGTACGCCAGCAACAACGACTTGTACCGGGCGGAGGTCGCATGCTGGCACGACTCGCTGCAGGTGTGGACGGGGCCTGAGGCGGCGCCGGCCGAGGAGATACCACAGATATGCAGATGAGGTGGTGGAGTGGGACGCGCAGGTGAAAAATGTGGCGGACAAAGTGATGGAGCTGTTGGCTTTAGGCCTGGAATTGGGCGCCGGAAAGTTTAAGGAACTAACATTTTCCGAAACAAGAGTGATGGTGGGGCACATATACCCGTATTGTCCTCAGCCCGATTTGACGCTGGGGATTACGCCGCATACGGATCCTGGAATCATCACGGTTTTGCTTCAGAATGAAATCCAGGGGCTGCAGGTGAAGCATGGGGATGAATGGGTTGACGTGAAGCCCATTCCAGGAGGACTTATTATTAATATTGGAGATTTTCTTCAGGTAATTGTCATTTTTCAACTTCCAGACAGCACACTAGTAATTGAATTTGACAGCACTAATAATCATGGTAAACTTGGTCATATTTCTTTGCAGATTGTTTCGAATGGAGAATATAAAAGTGTTCAACACCGAGTTTTGGCTAACTCATGCAGGGAGCCGAGGGTCTCACTGGTGACGTTCTTCAATCTAACCAAATGGAGAGAGTCTGGTTGCTATGGACCCCTACCAGAATTATTGACGGCGGAAAAGCCAGCTATATATCGAGATTTTACAATACAAGAATTTCATGAGAATTTTTACAGCAAAGGAATAGATACCAAATCTCTTATCGAGAAAATCAAATTGTGATATCTTTGTTTGCAATTGATCAGTGTGCTGAAATAAATAATGTAGAAAAGGAACTTGACTTCTGCTTTTTCCTTTTCACGTTTGCCGACATTATATGCTTGTTTAAAATATTTTTTTGTTTGGATTATCTAATGGAGTGAAAAGCAAAAATAAATCAAGCGGAAATCACACTTTCCCATCTTAACTATTTGTGTTTTTATACATTGATAATTAAATATTTTTTTTTTATACTTTACCATTTCAATTTCACAAATTCTGCATGTTGCCACCTCAAACTCATTACCGGTAAAATATTCTACCACATTTTATCACGTATCTTGCATACGGGAATTTTGAGGGCAAAACAAGATTTGACCAATAGATATTGTGGGCAAACTTGTCATCTTATCCACTTACCCACTAACTTTTATTTAGGCAAGATTAAATAGAATTACAGAAGAAGTCTTTTTCATTCTTGTGCTCTCTATTCTTGAAGTAAAAATGTGGAAGCAAACCATAGAATTTACCATGGAAGAGATATGTCGTTATAGAAGAAATTCAACCAAAAAAATATCTTGAATTAACCTCAACCTAGAAAGGAGGTATGTTACTTGTGAAAAATTTTCGAGCAAGAGGAATTTTAGAAACCCAAGTTCCATTTTAGTTTTTGTTGTGAAAATCACCAAAAAATTACTAGAAAATTTCATGAACGTTTCACTTAAATCTCTTAATTTCTGAGTAAAAAATGAATCTTTCATAGCTATAATTTGATTTTGAATGTTCACTGGATTTTAGTAAAATACTATAAATAATTTATAATTTATGAAATTAATTTTTAATTTTTAAATATAATTTCGAGTTTCTAAAATATTTTTTAATTTCTAAGACCAATTTATATTTTGAAAAATATTTTATAATTCTGAAGCCTTTTCTAATTTTCAGAAAGTATTTGTGTAAGGTAGAAAATGACTTATGAATATTGAATTAATATTGAATTATGAAACGAAATTTTAATTTCTGAAATAATTTGTAATTTAAGAAGTTTGAGGTTGTACTTACTTTGTATGAATTGATCCTCCAATGTGCACTAGAGCTCGACAAATTATTCTGATACTATTGAAACAAGTTAACAGGCTTGAAGACGATTTGAGAAAAGAGATCAAGAGAGAAGTGGTTGTGGGGGCATTGAAAATATCTTGGACTATTATGTACCTCTTTAAGTGATTGAAATGATGACATTATTTTATATAAGAATGATTATAACATAGTGTAATAGTTTTAGAAAAGAATTAGAACATAGACAAATTTTAATTTTCAAATGTTATGTGAATTTTGGCCATAATCCAATTTTTCACGTAATATGTATATATTGTATCAATGAATGGATTTCACTTTTATGTAAAGTATTATCAAGTGTATCTCACTAATAATTTTTTAATATGTAATCTCATTTCAATGTAACAAAAAGCACAGTTACAAGACAATAGTTGAAATAATAATTTTTCAGCACAGTGTCAAAAAGATATTATTTCATTCCAAATGTGATCATTACAACTTGAAAATTGCAAATATGACCAAAAAGCAATATTGGTCAATCCGTTCAAACAATCTATCATGCACTATCTCCAAATGCTAAAACTATTGTTAAAAGCTAAACTTGTTTATACACATCAATATCTACAAATGTAACAGAAAGCAATCCCCAAAAGCTAAAGCTCCACTTCACAACTTGTTCATACACATCAACTTCCACAAATATCACCAAAAACTATCCCAAAATATAAAGCTACACTTCACAAAATGTGTTCAAAAACTAGAAAATTACTAAAAGATAAACCGACCCCAATGTTACATTTGAGTACAAATTGGTATTTCTTCTTCTTCTTCTTCTTCTATATAAATTTTCTTGGATTCATTGGTCTTGTAGCGAAGAACTTGACATTTTGTGTTATGTTGTTGTTTCCTGGAGGTCTCCATACAGGCCTAGTTAAAGCATTAGAATTGGAGACTTGTTGATCATTAGTATTGCTGATTGTTTTTCCTTTACCCTTATTCTATGAAGTTGCATCCTTTTTTTTATTTTTATTTTGTTTCTTGAGTCTTTGCAATTGAATTATTTATTTTGCTTATTGCCACTTGAGAGCAAACTGCATCTTGTGCAAGTTTTTTGTTTACCTATGTACCAAATGTTAGACAAATAAGTTAAGATATTATGTATAAATGCATAATACACTAAAGAACAATCCATACCTTCAACTTTGTCTTCACACTTAGTGTTTTTTCTTTCTCTATAATAGTATAAACAAATGGATACATAAAGTTGTTGCCATCTATTCCTACAGCACTTAAAAGTATCCCACCAACAAAAATTTTCAAATGGCAACCATCAAAACATATGACAGCCCTACACCCCTCAAGCAACCTTTTTTTTAAAGCACCTTAACAAATGTAAAACCTCTTAAACATTGGCTATTCCCAAACTGTCTACATTTTTTTTCATAGTTATACTTGGATTTGACTTCTTAATTTCATCAGCATAGGACCAGACCATGGCATATTGTTCATAGTCAGACCTACTACGCATTTTAAACATTTTTTTCTTTGCTTTGTGCAATTGACTCTTGTTAAATACCAGTTTCATGTCTTTTTAAATGATTGTCATCATAGAATCCATTGGCCATTTAGGATCAGTCCAAATTTTATCCTTGTACAAATTAGCCATTTAGAATTTGCACGAGGCATCTCTATTGCCTAAGACATTTGTGTTTGCCATTATATGTTTTTATTTGCACAGTGTCCTCATTTTGTATCTTAGAAGCATAAATAACTCATGAACAGGTTTTATGTTTATTTTTTGCTTGCACTTTGAACTTATCATTTATTATAAATATTATATCCCTTCCTTGTTTAATTGAGTGTTGCCTTACTGCTTGCCTAAATGTTGCAGTGTCACCAAAACACATGCCTAATTCAAGTTTAGGATCATTAATATATATCCTTGTGTTGAATATTGGATGACCATTATGCATATTATTTCCTTCAGAACTGATGTGACTGAATAAATCATTTTCTACTTGTTCACTAGATGTTGCAGCTTGCAACTTTGACATATATAGGCCACCACACTCTACATCTGTATCAATACTATCATCAAACAGTGCATCATCATCAGATACGTCACATTCACTATCAACAAATATCTCATTTATGTCAAAATATGAAGCTATTGATTATCGATCCTCAATTTCATTATTGTCTATGTCATCAACTATATCATAATTCACTTTCATTATTATCATCCACTGGTCCCTCACCCACATAATCAGTTTGGTTCATATTGGTCTCATAGATGTTTATGCTATCTTTATTATCACCAACAAAATTAAGAGGCTCATCAACAGTAGGAAAGTCTTTGGTAAGTTTTTAAAAACTCTCATATTCACTACAAGATACACTAATTTTTCTATGTTGTACAAACACCGCAACCATCCTATTTACATCAATAAAGCTCACTAAATTAAAAACATTATTATCATTTTGTATTAATATCAAATCATTGTAATCATTGACCCACCCTTATTGCAATGAAAATATTTAAATTCATTTATGTCTATCTCATTAGCTATACTATTTAACTCAATCAATGACATTTCATCAAGATAAAATAATCAATGTATACAATCTCTGCAACTATATAAAATTTTCTTCCTAAAATAGCAAACAACCCAGAGTGATGCATTCTTATAGTGAAATTCTCAGAATGAGAACCTGATAGGGTGGAAAGAATAAAAAAAAAAATAATTCAGATATTTTAAAATTTGTATGAGCACAATAACATAAAAAAATAACACTATAACATTCATAGTAAACTGTAACAATACTATAACATGTTTTGAAAAATTAAAATAAGAAAAAAACTTAAATAATCGAACAAAAAAACAATCTTTCAATAAAAAATTATCGACCCAACAATTATGAAGTCATTATTAAAAACTCATTTAAGTATTCAAAATTACTTACCATAATTAGGAAAAATGCTTCCAAATGGTATGATAGAATCACCATTCTTTTGTATTTTCCACACCATTGAAAGGGATTTCAAATTTCACCGATAAATTAGTGTTTAGTTTGGAAGATTAGTATTTGATTTTTTTCACCTTTGACTACTAAAAATAAACTCTAAATTATCGATTGTTGGTATGTGTTAGGAATTTCGACATGAAAGACATATGACCAATTTCAAGGGAAATTGAGATGTCCACTTGAATAAACAATTTTGCCCTTAAGATTTTCAAGGCACATGATAGGATTTAAGTAAAATATTCCACCAGTAATGAGTTCTATGGCAATATGCAAAACTCTAAAGTTGAAATGATAAGGTTTAACAAAAAAAAATATTGTTTGGCAATGTGTAAAAACATAAATAGTTAAGATGGCAAAGTGTAATTTCCCCATAAATAAATGAAATTTACTTTCCAAATAGCATTATCCTTTCTTAAAAATATATACATGCTAGGCGAATTTTCAATTTCAGGGGTAAGTTATCTAATATTTATAAAGCTTGGGTCATGTAGCTAGTTTTGTATAATCAAGTGAAAACATAATTATGACAATAATATGGAACACATACGAAATTAATAATCCCAAAATTGTTACCCGTTTCCAAGACACTGCATGATATAACAATCTTTCTGATATTTTGTTAATTTAGAGTTAAGCGATTGAAGAGCACACTTCATCGATTGTGTATGCACACGAACCGTGACATAAAATTAATCTTAACTGCCTGTATAAAACATTTTGCAAATGGAATTTTCTCTGGGCATCCTCTTCTAAGTTTTGGCTGGGCTTCAAATCGTAAAACTGCAAAATTATTTCTTTAAGAGCTGTTGCTTAACACAAATAGTTGACAATCGAATGTCGCCATTCAGATTATGAATTATAACAAAAGTAGCAGCTTTTGATGCATATATACATACGATTGTAACATCAGAGAACAAACAAATTTGCATAGTTTTTCTCTGCAGACTACCAAATTGAGCGAATAACAAACTCACCTAACCTGTTGAAACAAATACCCGACTTTTTAGCCGCCTATGCATCGTCAACATTGTCATGCTATAAGTAGAGACTACATACATTTGGCCAACATAATACGGATTCACATAGATTGATAATAAACAACCTACAGTATCGCTTCATTAGAAGTTAAAAAATGCAAAGGTCACCTCACAAATGTAACAAACAAAAAACTCCACAAGCCCAAAGATTACACCTCAAAGGGTAAAAGTCATGCACCATCCATGAAAATCAACTGCAACAGAATGAATCCAGCTGACAAAGTTGAATGGAATTTGATTTAGGGAATAATAACACCCTCTTTCGCACTTTATGGCAACAGAGGCTTGAAGTAAATTCCCAACAGAAAAAAAACATAAAAAATATAATATTTCAAAAAGCTAATAACAGGTACAAATAATATTTCCAGCGACTGCAAGTCAGATTGCGCCCAGATGACAAATCAGACAAACAGTTTAAATTTCATTCCACAGAGCCATTTCATCGCAATCATAAAAACATATAGAAATCATGCAGGACTCAAGAAATTGATCTTATCAAGCAACAAAACTTTCGAAGGGTCACAATTTTCAACACCACAAGAACCAACATCATGCTCAGTGACCTTGCACAATAGAAGAATTAGCTAACACTAAATATTCATATAAAACACAAGATAATATGCATGTTCCAGAAAACTCACTATCTCTTAATTGTTCATGTTCAGATGATCAAACATCAGAATCAATCATGTTTAAAATAAGAATTGTTCAAACACACTAATAACAAAATCTCTGACATCAGAAAAACATCCCAACCACAACTGCAAGTACTCTTGACAAGATGACAAGTTACAGCCTCCTTCCCCTTCTGCCACCCTTTCTCCGAGTGCTGTCGGTTGGAATTGGAGTCACATCCTCTGCAAGGAGAGAAAAACAGCAAGTTCAATTAAACTGACAAGAATTCAGTCATGGACAAAAAATCCATCAATGACAACAAACTACCACAAATGTTTCACGACAATTATAAATTTGGTAAACTTTTTAATGAATTACACAAAAAGGGACTGCCACACTCATGTTACTAAAATTTGGTTATCAAATAGGGAAATTTTTACTAGGACTTGGGTGAATTCAAATCAATCACATCGTAAATAAATTTATATTTATATTATGGTTGGTTTACAATCCAGCAATATTGCATCTTCACTTTGATCCTTTATGCATTCACTTAGCAATTTTAGTCCTGCTTCTTCCTAAAAAAATTTAACATATATCTTATTTTTATTTATACTAAGTACTTTTAAATACGTAATTATGTTTAAAATATATAAAATATTTAAAAAATATTTATATCTAAAACATACAAACATCTAAAATAAATATATTATGGTTAATTTCATATTTTTATGAGAATATATTGAAATAACATTAATATTGAAGAACAGTACTAATATATTAGGTATAACTAAGCCATAATGGAGAAATGTTATTATGTAATTAAACTCAAGTAAAAAAGTAATCAAGTTGTTGATGACAAGCGGTTGTTGAAATTAGCCATGTCCCCTATTTCCTTTCCAAAGTGTTTGTCAAGTCAGCACTAAAGCCAATTTTCCCTCCTTTTGTAAAATTACCCTCAATTTCAACGTGACGTTTACCAATCATTTTTAAATTTTTTTGAATCGGTGAATTGAGAATTAGTCAGTATTTGTTTTAAAGTATACAAAAATGTTTTTAATTTTTTTTCAATAAAAAATTTAAAATTTTCGACTAAAATGATCAAAGTTGTTGTTTCAAAAGATGTAGGACTAAAACCGTTACTTGGATATATAAAGGATTTAAAGTGAAAACATGCCAATTTACAGGGCCACAAATACAATTTTTCCCTACAATTACTATATAAATAATTGAGTGATCAAATAAGATGTTAGAACTTTATAAGTTGTTTTTTAAAAAGTAAGGAAATCATAACTTAAAAGATGTTTGACTAAACTTATTTAGAAGATCTTATAAACTTTTACATTTTATAATATATTTTTGGAGTTTATAAAATATTAAATTTTATTTTAAAAATAAATTGTTGAAGTGGTTGGATAAATTAAGATTATAGTGCTTTTAAAATGTTAGTAATTATAATTTTATAATTAAAATTATCAAAATTAAAGAAGTTTGTTAAAATAAGATTTTATTTTGAAAATAAGTTAAGATTTCATTTTTTTTTTAAAAACAACTTATAAGATTCTAACATTTTATTTAGGAAGCTTGTAAGCTCTTTTTATAAAAAAATTACCAAACATCTTAAAACTTCGTAATCTGATTTTATCTAAATATTTCAATAACTTATGCTTAAATAAGATCTAACATCTTATAAGATCAAAAATATCTTATAAACTCCAAAAACATCATATAAGATATTAAAAATTCTAAGATTTTTTAAATAAATTTTACCAAACACCCTCCATATCCGAACAAAAATTTAAATGGGGACCGAATTTAGGTACCACCACATAATTATAAGGGTTCAAGATTGACAATTCCACAACAAATATTCCTCGAGCATGTTCCAAAACTTATGACTTGTACACATCAAATGTAAAGATATATATAGGGTTACACGTTGCCGTTGGAGGTAGTACCATGACATGTCCAAGAATACCAAAGTGCCTACCTTAGATTCTTGTGACATCTAACTTTATGTGCCACTATGCAAATTCTTATTGAGGGTAAGAGCCCCACAACACCACATTCTTTGGGACAAAAGACAAACCACATGAAGAGGAAAAGAAATCATTCTCATTCTTGTGAAAGTGAACTCCACAACCACAAGTATATTGAGGGATCTCTTTCCTTCCTTCCTATTTGCTCTAAGAAGACCAACTGAGATATGACAATCTCAGACTTTGATCTTGCCACTTCCAATCCGAGAAAATATTTGAGATTACCAAGGTCTTTAATGTGGAACTGTTTGTGAAGAAAAAACTTGAGATTATGAATAACCTTTTCATTGTTTCCTGTAATGATCATATCATCCACATAAATAACAACCATGGTTAGAGTTGAGCCCTTTTTTTGGCACAAAAAAAGAATGATCTAAAAAGATTGAGAGAAACCATCCAATTTTATGGCTTCTGAAATTTAGAGTACTAATTTCTAGGTGTCTGTTTAAGTCCATAAAGGGACTTGTGAAGTCGACATACAACCTTCTCCCCCGGTCGTCCCCCTGTCGACAGAGCCCTGGAGGTGGTGTCATATACACTTTCTCATGTAAATCACCATGAAGGAAAGCGTTATTGACATCCATTTGGAATAACGGCCAATTGAGAACAGTTGCCAATGCAAGTATACAACAGACTCTGGTAAGTTTAGCAACTGGGCAAAGGTCTCATGATAGTCCAAGCCTTATTTCTGAGTGAATCCCTTGGCTACTAAACAGGCTTTGTATCGTTCCACAGAGCCATCAGATTTATACTTACTACCTATGGGACGATGGTTGGAAGATAATGGAAAAGAGGCCATGTCTTCTGATTTTGAAGAGCAGTGAGCTAATTTTTCATTACGTCACACCACTTTGGATCATGTAATGCCTGTTCATAAGTTGTAGGCTCAACAATTTTAGAAATTGTGTTAACAAATAACTAATGAGAGGAAAGAATCTCAAGGGACGAGTTAGAGGTTGAGAATGGAAGAGAAATTGGAGTATCAGTAAAGTCAGCTAATATGGTTCGTTGAAGATTTGATGGTGAAGTTGGAGCAGGAGTGGAAAAATGAAAGGTATTTTCATTGAAAATAACATCCCTGCTAGTGAAGAATTGATGAGTTTTAAGATCATAAACTTGATATGTTTTTTACCAGAAAAATATCCAACAAAGATGCATTGGCTAGCTCTTGGTGAAAATTTGGTCAAGTGTGGCAAAGTGGTGGTGTAACATAGGCAGCCAAAAGTTCGTAGATGAGTGTATGTGGGAGTTCATATAGAGATTTATGGTGCAAATGTGGGGTAGGGAGGCTATTTATGATATAAGTGGCACTGAGTAAACTTTCACCCCAAAAACTCAATGGGAAATTGGCATGAAATCTCAAAGCACGACCAACATTAAGAAGATGTTGATGCTTACATTCAACAATACCGTTTTGTTGAGGTGTATGAGAACAGGAACTTTGAAATATGATGCCAAGAGAAGAGAAAAATGGCTTTAAAGAAGTGAATTCTAGACCATTATCACTCCGTATGCATTTAACTTTGACAGCTAAATTGAGTGTTAACAAAGGTGATGAATGTTTTTAACAAGCCTTGAGTTTCAGATTTAAATTTCATAAGAAATATCTATGTAAAGCAAGTGTAATCATCCACAATAGTTAAAAATAATGTGCACCACAATGAGTTTCAATTTTTTGAGAATCCCAAATATCATAATGTATAAGATTAAAAGAATGAGTACTTTGAATAGAGCTTGGAGAAAAAGATAATCGGGTTTGTTCGTCAAAGGACAAACATCACATGAATGATGAGAATCATAAACAAATGATGGAATTATTTTTGATAGAAATTGAGATGATAATTTTGATGGATGCCTCAGTTTTTTATGCCAAATTGCTGCAGATGGGAAGGAGAATTGATATGAATTTGGTGAAGGTGATGAAGATGGATGCTGTTGCAACTCAGATTTTCGCATAAGATAGTACAATCCCTTACTCTGCTTCCCTAGGCCAATCATCCTCTTCGTAGCTAGGTCATGCAATACACAAAAAGTAGGAAAGAAATAAATGGAACAATTGAGAGCAGATGTGAGTTGACTGACAGAAAGAAGGTTCACATGAAATGAGAGTGCACATAGAACATCATGAACATGTAAGTTTTGTGAAATATGTACAGAACCAACACTTGTGATTTTGGCATAAGATCCATTGGTAAGGTAACTTGAGAAAACATAGGAACATTGGTTTTATCAGCGATTGAGGTAGCTATATGGTTTGTAGCCCCACTATTAATGATCCAATTAGAAGACTTGAAATTTTGATATGTAGATGAGGAAGAAAATGGAGTAGAAATGCCTGTATAATTGGTTGAGATGGTAGATTTTTCATTTCGTAAAAAGGCTTTAATTTGTGAAAACTCTTCAAGAGTAAATTGAAGAGCTTGACAGGAATATGTGCAGTTTTGATAACTTAGTAAGATGATTCAACTCTTGTTTGGTTTGCAGAAATCTTTTGAGCTAGATTAGGAGGTTTAACATCCTTGTCATGAAGTTTATGTTCCATAGGAAATCCATTCAAATACCTCTCCACTTTATGTATAGTTCCATCACAGTAAGTGCAATGAAGACGTTTCTTAGATCCTTGTGGCTTTGAATCAGATTATTTGAAATTTGGTGAGAACTTGACATTCATGGCATGAACCTGTTCAGTAACTTTGAGTTCTGCTAGTTCTCTTTGTTTTTCTTCCTCACATAAAAGTGAATACGCTTTCTTAAGAGTTGGTAGAGGGTGCATAAGCATAATTTGCCCTCTAACAACTAGATAAGTCTCATTTAGACCTATAAGGAACTGTCCAAATCTCACTTCTTCTTCTTTATCTGTCAGTTGTTTGAGTCCCCCACAGGTGCATGGAACAATTGGACTACACATCTTCAACCCAACCCATAGCGTTTTTATCTTGGTGTAATATGTGAAGATGGAATCCTGATTTTTTTTCAATTCCACAATGGAACGTTGAATTTGATAGTGATGAGAAAAAAATCACCTTGTGAAAATCTTTCTTGAAGGTCTAACCAGATTTCAGAAGGAGTTTCCACATAGAGGGCCCTATTTGCAAGTTCTTAATTCAAAGAGTTAAGAATCCATGAGAGTACCATATCATTGCAATGTTGCCACCGGGCATATTTAGGATCAGATTCCTCTGGTGTAGATATAGTGCCTTTGATATATCCCAATTTATTTTTGGCACTGAGGCTTACGAACATAGAACATCTCCACATAGCATAGTTGGTTCCATTAAGAACTTTTGGTACAAGAGTCATGCTAGGATGATCTGAGGCATGAAGAAAAAGAGGATCGAATGGATCAATGGGAGAAGTGGACATGGTTTGATGAGTGATAGTGTTTTGGTGTTCTTGATTGGTAGTGTTTATGATGTTTTGGTGTTCTTGGACGTCATTTAGTGAATCATCCATAAAAAAAAAAATTATGAAAACTTTGATAGAAGTGTTAATATCTACGCTTTTATACCATGAAAAATAAAAAATGATGAAAAAAATATATTTCTGTCTATATTGATAACTGATAGTTACAAAAATATTTTATACAAGTATAGAATAATATCTATATAAATTTAAAGAGTTATACATGGAA
The DNA here is from genome assembly GCA_019321725.1 of Paulownia fortunei. Lineage (NCBI taxonomy): Eukaryota > Viridiplantae > Streptophyta > Magnoliopsida > Lamiales > Paulowniaceae > Paulownia > Paulownia fortunei. Next base: position 647,637 of record JAGSPU010000054.1, on the reverse strand, counting down.
GGATTTAATTTTGTCCTTATAACATAAAAATTACAAGTTATGATCTGTAAAAAATATTTTAATAAGATTAACTCCATAAATTATTACAAATTCAATTTCAACAAATACATTAATTTCTTGTATGCCTCCTTTGAAAGGAATGCGTGTACACTATAATATTCATAGGGATCAATAGTTAAACAATCTTAATCTAGTGGACCCAAAATAAAATCTAATCTAAAAGGACATCTTGTTTTGTATTGGATTAAACAGATTTTGATCATGCCTAAAAAGATCCCCTCCGGTTGCAAACCCTTACACAATAACCTGGTAGATTTATTGTGGCAGATTTTTTTAAAATTTCCGGCCAGAAAGTCCTCAATAATTCATTTCCACCTACAACAAAAAGTTGCGACCATTCTTGCTGCAGCCTATTTTAAGTTCATCCAACTCATTCTTCTCTTTATTACCACCAACCATTCTTGCTGCAGCCTATTTTAAGTTAAACTCAACCGATTCTTCTCTCTATTACCACCAACCTTTCTTAGACTTTTCGAAAACTTCTATTTTGTGAATTCAAAGATTTCAACTACTATGGCGACCTCAGTAGGCTATGACAGGATGAAGGAAGTAAAAGAATTCGACGAATCCAAAATGGGAGTCAAAGGCCTCTCTGATTCCGGCGTCTCCACCATTCCCAGAATTTTCCTCCACCCCCCGGACTCTCTTTCCGGCCTTCACAATCCCTCCTCTTCATCCATCGAAATCCCCGTCATCGACCTCTCCCACGTCGATTTCAATCCCCGTCGACCCGAAATAGTACAACAAATCCGTGACGCCGCAAAAACATGGGGTTTCTTCCAAGTAATCAACCACGGAATACCTGTTTCAGTTCTCGATAAGACCATTTCCGCCGTTAAATCATTCCACGAGCAGCCGAAGGAGGTGAAGTCCAAATTCTACTCGCGCGAAGAGATGCGAGGAGTCATGTACGCCAGCAACAACGACTTGTACCGGGCGGAGGTCGCATGCTGGCACGACTCGCTGCAGGTGTGGACGGGGCCTGAGGCGGCGCCGGCCGAGGAGATACCACAGATATGCCGGAATGAGGTGGTGGAGTGGGACGCGCAGGTGAAAAATGTGGCGGACAAAGTGATGGAGCTGTTGGCTTTAGGCCTGGAATTGGGCGCCGGAAAGTTTAAGGAACTAACATTTTCCGAAACAAGAGTGATGGTGGGGCACATATACCCGTATTGTCCTCAGCCCGATTTGACGCTGGGGATTACGCCGCATACGGATCCTGGAATCATCACGGTTTTGCTTCAGAATGAAATCCAGGGGCTGCAGGTGAAGCATGGGGATGAATGGGTTGACGTGAAGCCCATTCCAGGAGGACTTATTATTAATATTGGAGATTTTCTTCAGGTAATTGTCATTTTTCAACTTCCAGACAGCACACTAGTAATTGAATTTGACAGCACTAATAATCATGGTAAACTTGGTCATATTTCTTTGCAGATTGTTTCGAATGGAGAATATAAAAGTGTTCAACACCGAGTTTTGGCTAACTCATGCAGGGAGCCGAGGGTCTCACTGGTGACGTTCTTCAATCTAACCAAATGGAGAGAGTCTGGTTGCTATGGACCCCTACCAGAATTATTGACGGCGGAAAAGCCAGCTATATATCGAGATTTTACAATACAAGAATTTCATGAGAATTTTTACAGCAAAGGAATAGATACCAAATCTCTTATCGAGAAAATCAAATTGTGATATCTTTGTTTGCAATTGATCAGTGTGCTGAAATAAATAATGTAGAAAAGGAACTTGACTTCTGCTTTTTCCTTTTCACGTTTGCCGACATTATATGCTTGTTTAAAATATTTTTTTGTTTGGATTATCTAATGGAGTGAAAAGCAAAAATAAATCAAGCGGAAATCACACTTTCCCATCTTAACTATTTGTGTTTTTATACATTGATAATTAAATATTTTTTTTTTATACTTTACCATTTCAATTTCACAAATTCTGCATGTTGCCACCTCAAACTCATTACCGGTAAAATATTCTACCCACATTTTATCACGTATCTTGCATACGGGAATTTTGAGGGCAAAACAAGATTTGACCAATAGATATTGTGGGCAAACTTGTCATCTTATCCACTTACCCACTAACTTTTATTTAGGCAAGATTAAATAGATTACAGAAGAAGTCTTTTTCATTCTTGTGCTCTCTATTCTTGAAGTAAAAATGTGGAAGCAAACCATAGAATTTACCATGGAAGAGATATGTCGTTATAGAAGAAATTCAACCAAAAAAATATCTTGAATTAACCTCAACCTAGAAAGGAGGTATGTTACTTGTGAAAAATTTTCGAGCAAGAGGAATTTTAGAAACCCAAGTTCCATTTTAGTTTTTGTTGTGAAAATCACCAAAAAATTACTAGAAAATTTCATGAACGTTTCACTTAAATCTCTTAATTTCTGAGTAAAAAATGAATCTTTCATAGCTATAATTTGATTTTGAATGTTCACTGGATTTTAGTAAAATACTATAAATAATTTATAATTTATGAAATTAATTTTTAATTTTTAAATATAATTTCGAGTTTCTAAAAATATTTTTTAATTTCTAAGACCAATTTATATTTTGAAAAATATTTTATAATTCTGAAGCCTTTTCTAATTTTCAGAAAGTATTTGTGTAAGGTAGAAAATGACTTATGAATATTGAATTAATATTGAATTATGAAACGAAATTTTAATTTCTGAAATAATTTGTAATTTAAGAAGTTTGAGGTTGTACTTACTTTGTATGAATTGATCCTCCAATGTGCACTAGAGCTCGACAAATTATTCTGATACTATTGAAACAAGTTAACAGGCTTGAAGACGATTTGAGAAAAGAGATCAAGAGAGAAGTGGTTGTGGGGGCATTGAAAATATCTTGGACTATTATGTACCTCTTTAAGTGATTGAAATGATGACATTATTTTATATAAGAATGATTATAACATAGTGTAATAGTTTTAGAAAAGAATTAGAACATAGACAAATTTTAATTTTCAAATGTTATGTGAATTTTGGCCATAATCCAATTTTTCACGTAATATGTATATATTGTATCAATGAATGGATTTCACTTTTATGTAAAGTATTATCAAGTGTATCTCACTAATAATTTTTTAATATGTAATCTCATTTCAATGTAACAAAAAGCACAGTTACAAGACAATAGTTGAAATAATAATTTTTCAGCACAGTGTCAAAAAGATATTATTTCATTCCAAATGTGATCATTACAACTTGAAAATTGCAAATATGACCAAAAAGCAATATTGGTCAATCCGTTCAAACAATCTATCATGTACAACTATCTCCAAATGCTAAAACTATTGTTAAAAGCTAAACTTGTTTATACACATCAATATCTACAAATGTAACAGAAAGCAATCCCCAAAAGCTAAAGCTCCACTTCACAACTTGTTCATACACATCAACTTCCACAAATATCACCAAAAACTATCCCAAAATATAAAGCTACACTTCACAAAATGTGTTCAAAAACTAGAAAATTACTAAAAGATAAACCGACCCCAATGTTACATTTGAGTACAAATTGGTATTTCTTCTTCTTCTTCTTCTTCTATATAAATTTTCTTGGATTCATTGGTCTTGGTAGCGAAGAACTTGACATTTTGTGTTATGTTGTTGTTTCCTGGAGGTCTCCATACAGGCCTAGTTAAAGCATTAGAATTGGAGACTTGTTGATCATTAGTATTGCTGATTGTTTTTCCTTTACCCTTATTCTATGAAGTTGCATCCTTTTTTTTATTTTTATTTTTGTTTCTTGAGTCTTTGCAATTGAATTATTTATTTTGCTTATTGCCACTTGAGAGCAAACTGCATCTTGTGCAAGTTTTTTGTTTACCTATGTACCAAATGTTAGACAAATAAGTTAAGATATTATGTATAAATGCATAATACACTAAAGAACAATCCATACCTTCAACTTTGTCTTCACACTTAGTGTTTTTTCTTTCTCTATAATAGTATAAACAAATGGATACATAAAGTTGTTGCCATCTATTCCTACAGCACTTAAAAGTATCCCACCAACAAAAATTTTCAAATGGCAACCATCAAAACATATGACAGCCCTACACCCCTCAAGCAACCTTTTTTTTAAAGCACCTTAACAAATGTAAAACCTCTTAAACATTGGCTATTCCCAAACTGTCTACATTTTTTTTTCATAGTTATACTTGGATTTGACTTCTTAATTTCATCAGCATAGGACCAGACCATGGCATATTGTTCATAGTCAGACCTACTACGCATTTTAAACATTTTTTTCTTTGCTTTGTGCAATTGACTCTTGTTAAATACCAGTTTCATGTCTTTTTAAATGATTGTCATCATAGAATCCATTGGCCATTTAGGATCAGTCCAAATTTTATCCTTGTACAAATTAGCCATTTAGAATTTGCACGAGGCATCTCTATTGCCTAAGACATTTGTGTTTGCCATTATATGTTTTTATTTGCACAGTGTCCTCATTTTGTATCTTAGAAGCATAAATAACTCATGAACAGGTTTTATGTTTATTTTTTGCTTGCACTTTGAACTTATCATTTATTATAAATATTATATCCCTTCCTTGTTTAATTGAGTGTTGCCTTACTGCTTGCCTAAATGTTGCAGTGTCACCAAAACACATGCCTAATTCAAGTTTAGGATCATTAATATATATCCTTGTGTTGAATATTGGATGACCATTATGCATATTATTTCCTTCAGAACTGATGTGACTGAATAAATCATTTTCTACTTGTTCACTAGATGTTGCAGCTTGCAACTTTGACATATATAGGCCACCACACTCTACATCTGTATCAATACTATCATCAAACAGTGCATCATCATCAGATACGTCACATTCACTATCAACAAATATCTCATTTATGTCAAAATATGAAGCTATTGATTATCGATCCTCAATTTCATTATTGTCTATGTCATCAACTATATCATAATTCACTTTCATTATTATCATCCACTGGTCCCTCACCCACATAATCAGTTTGGTTCATATTGGTCTCATAGATGTTTATGCTATCTTTATTATCACCAACAAAATTAAGAGGCTCATCAACAGTAGGAAAGTCTTTGGTAAGTTTTTAAAAACTCTCATATTCACTACAAGATACACTAATTTTTCTATGTTGTACAAACACCGCAACCATCCTATTTACATCAATAAAGCTCACTAAATTAAAAACATTATTATCATTTTGTATTAATATCAAATCATTGTAATCATTGACCCCACCCTTATTGCAATGAAAATATTTAAATTCATTTATGTCTATCTCATTAGCTATACTATTTAACTCAATCAATGACATTTCATCAAGATAAAAATAATCAATGTATACAATCTCTGCAACTATATAAAATTTTCTTCCTAAAATAGCAAACAACCCAGAGTGATGCATTCTTATAGTGAAATTCTCAGAATGAGAACCTGATAGGGTGGAAAGAATAAAAAAAAAAATAATTCAGATATTTTAAAATTTGTATGAGCACAATAACATAAAAAAATAACACTATAACATTCATAGTAAACTGTAACAATACTATAACATGTTTTGAAAAATTAAAATAAGAAAAAAACTTAAATAATCGAACAAAAAAACAATCTTTCAATAAAAAATTATCGACCCAACAAATTATGAAGTCATTATTAAAAACTCATTTAAGTATTCAAAATTACTTACCATAATTAGGAAAAATGCTTCCAAATGGTATGATAGAATCACCATTCTTTTGTATTTTCCACACCATTGAAAGGGATTTCAAATTTCACCGATAAATTAGTGTTTAGTTTGGAAGATTAGTATTTGATTTTTTTCACCTTTGACTACTAAAAATAAACTCTAAATTATCGATTGTTGGTATGTGTTAGGAATTTCGACATGAAAGACATATGACCAATTTCAAGGGGAAATTGAGATGTCCACTTGAATAAACAATTTTGCCCTTAAGATTTTCAAGGCACATGATAGGATTTAAGTAAAATATTCCACCAGTAATGAGTTCTATGGCAATATGCAAAACTCTAAAGTTGAAATGATAAGGTTTAACAAAAAAAAATATTGTTTGGCAATGTGTAAAAACATAAATAGTTAAGATGGCAAAGTGTAATTTCCCCATAAATAAATGAAATTTACTTTCCAAATAGCATTATCCTTTCTTAAAAATATATACATGCTAGGCGAATTTTCAATTTCAGGGGTAAGTTATCTAATATTTATAAAGCTTGGGTCATGTAGCTAGTTTTGTATAATCAAGTGAAAACATAATTATGACAATAATATGGAACACATACGAAATTAATAATCCCAAAATTGTTACCCGTTTCCAAGACACTGCATGATATAACAATCTTTCTGATATTTTGTTAATTTAGAGTTAAGCGATTGAAGAGCACACTTCATCGATTGTGTATGCACACGAACCGTGACATAAAATTAATCTTAACTGCCTGTATAAAACATTTTGCAAATGGAATTTTCTCTGGGCATCCTCTTCTAAGTTTTGGCTGGGCTTCAAATCGTAAAACTGCAAAATTATTTCTTTAAGAGCTGTTGCTTAACACAAATAGTTGACAATCGAATGTCGCCATTCAGATTATGAATTATAACAAAAGTAGCAGCTTTTGATGCATATATACATACGATTGTAACATCAGAGAACAAACAAATTTGCATAGTTTTTCTCTGCAGACTACCAAATTGAGCGAATAACAAACTCACCTAACCTGTTGAAACAAATACCCGACTTTTTAGCCGCCTATGCATCGTCAACATTGTCATGCTATAAGTAGAGACTACATACATTTGGCCAACATAATACGGATTCACATAGATTGATAATAAACAACCTACAGTATCGCTTCATTAGAAGTTAAAAAATGCAAAGGTCACCTCACAAATGTAACAAACAAAAAACTCCACAAGCCCAAAGATTACACCTCAAAGGGTAAAAGTCATGCACCATCCATGAAAATCAACTGCAACAGAATGAATCCAGCTGACAAAGTTGAATGGAATTTGATTTAGGGAATAATAACACCCTCTTTCGCACTTTATGGCAACAGAGGCTTGAAGTAAATTCCCAACAGAAAAAAAACATAAAAAATATAATATTTCAAAAAGCTAATAACAGGTACAAATAATATTTCCAGCGACTGCAAGTCAGATTGCGCCCCAGATGACAAATCAGACAAACAGTTTAAATTTCATTCCACAGAGCCATTTCATCGCAATCATAAAAAACATATAGAAATCATGCAGGACTCAAGAAATTGATCTTATCAAGCAACAAAACTTTCGAAGGGTCACAATTTTCAACACCACAAGAACCAACATCATGCTCAGTGACCTTGCACAATAGAAGAATTAGCTAACACTAAATATTCATATAAAACACAAGATAATATGCATGTTCCAGAAAACTCACTATCTCTTAATTGTTCATGTTCAGATGATCAAACATCAGAATCAATCATGTTTAAAATAAGAATTGTTCAAACACTACATAACAAAATCTCTGACATCAGAAAAACATCCCAACCACAACTGCAAGTACTCTTGACAAGATGACAAGTTACAGCCTCCTTCCCCTTCTGCCACCCTTTCTCCGAGTGCTGTCGGTTGGAATTGGAGTCACATCCTCTGCAAGGAGAGAAAAACAGCAAGTTCAATTAAACTGACAAGAATTCAGTCATGGACAAAAAAATCCATCAATGACAACAAACTACCACAAATGTTTCACGACAATTATAAATTTGGTAAACTTTTTAATGAAATTACACAAAAAGGGACTGCCACACTCATGTTACTAAAATTTGGTTATCAAATAGGGAAATTTTTACTAGGACTTGGGTGAATTCAAATCAATCACATCGTAAATAAATTTATATTTATATTATGGTTGGTTTACAATCCAGCAATATTGCATCTTCACTTTGATCCTTTATGCATTCACTTAGCAATTTTAGTCCTGCTTCTTCCTAAAAAAAATTTAACATATATCTTATTTTTATTTATACTAAGTACTTTTAAATACGTAATTATGTTTAAAATATATAAATATTTAAAAAATATTTATATCTAAAAACATACAAACATCTAAAATAAATATATTATGGTTAATTTCATATTTTTATGAGAATATATTGAAATAACATTAATATTGAAGAACAGTACTAATATATTAGGTATAACTAAGCCATAATGGAGAAATGTTATTATGTAATTAAACTCAAGTAAAAAAAGTAATCAAGTTGTTGATGACAAGCGGTTGTTGAAATTAGCCATGTCCCTATTTCCTTTCCAAAGTGTTTGTCAAGTCAGCACTAAAGCCAATTTTCCCTCCTTTTGTAAAATTACCCTCAATTTCAACGTGACGTTTACCAATCATTTTTAAATTTTTTTGAATCGGTGAATTGAGAATTAGTCAGTATTTGTTTTAAAGTATACAAAAATGTTTTTAATTTTTTTTCAATAAAAAATTTAAAATTTTCGACTAAAATGATCAAAGTTGTTGTTTAATCAAAAGATGTAGGACTAAAACCGTTACTTGGATATATAAAGGATTTAAAGTGAAAACATGCCAATTTACAGGGCCACAAATACAATTTTTCCCTACAATTACTATATAAATAATTGAGTGATCAAATAAGATGTTAGAACTTTATAAGTTGTTTTTTAAAAAGTAAGGAAATCATAACTTAAAAGATGTTTGACTAAACTTATTTAGAAGATCTTATAAACTTTTTACATTTTATAATATATTTTTGGAGTTTATAAAATATTAAATTTTATTTTAAAAAATAAATTGTTGAAGTGGTTGGATAATTAAGATTATAGTGCTTTTAAAATGTTAGTAATTATAATTTTATAATTAAAATTATCAAAATTAAAGAAGTTTGTTAAAATAAGATTTTATTTTGAAAATAAGTTAAGATTTCATTTTTTTTTTAAAAACAACTTATAAGATTCTAACATTTTATTTAGGAAGCTTGTAAGCTCTTTTTATAAAAAAATTACCAAACATCTTAAAACTTCGTAATCTGATTTTATCTAAATATTTCAATAACTTATGCTTAAATAAGATCTAACATCTTATAATCAAAAATATCTTATAAACTCCAAAAAACATCATATAATATTAAAAATTCTAAGATTTTTAAATAAATTTTACCAAACACCCTCCATATCCGAACAAAAATTTAAATGGGGACCGAATTTAGGTACCACCACATAATTATAAGGGTTCAAGATTGACAATTCCACAACAAATATTCCTCGAGCATGTTCCAAAACTTATGACTTGTACACATCAAATGTAAAGATATATATAGGGTTACACGTTGCCGTTGGAGGTATACCATGACATGTCCAAGAATACCAAAGTGCCTACCTTAGATTCTTGTGACATCTAACTTTATGTGCCACTATGCAAATTCTTATTGAGGGTAAGAGCCCCACAACACCACATTCTTTGGGACAAAAGACAAACCACATGAAGAGGAAAAGAAATCATTCTCATTCTTGTGAAAGTGAACTCCACAACCACAAGTATATTGAGGGATCTCTTTCCTTCCTTCCTATTTGCTCTAAGAAGACCAACTGAGATATGACAATCTCAGACTTTGATCTTGCCACTTCCAATCCGAGAAAATATTTGAGATTACCAAGGTCTTTAATGTGGAACTGTTTGTGAAGAAAAAACTTGAGATTATGAATAACCTTTTCATTGTTTCCTGTAATGATCATATCATCCACATAAATAACAACCATGGTTAGAGTTGAGCCCTTTTTTTGGCACAAAAAAAGAATGATCTAAAAGAGATTGAGAGAAACCATCCAATTTTATGGCTTCTGAAATTTAGAGTACTAATTTCTAGGTGTCTGTTTAAGTCCATAAAGGGACTTGTGAAGTCGACATACAACCTTCTCCCCCGGTCGTCCCCCTGTCGACAGAGCCCTGGAGGTGGTGTCATATACACTTTCTCATGTAAATCACCATGAAGGAAAGCGTTATTGACATCCATTTGGAATAACGGCCAATTGAGAACAGTTGCCAATGCAAGTATACAACAGACTCTGGTAAGTTTAGCAACTGGGCAAAGGTCTCATGATAGTCCAAGCCTTATTTCTGAGTGAATCCCTTGGCTACTAAACAGGCTTTGTATCGTTCCACAGAGCCATCAGATTTATACTTACTACCTATGGGACGATGGTTGGAAGATAATGGAAAAGAGGCCATGTCTTCTGATTTGAAGAGCAGTGAGCTAATTTTTCATTACGTCACACCACTTTGGATCATGTAATGCCTGTTCATAAGTTGTAGGCTCAACAATTTTAGAAATTGTGTTAACAAATAACTAATGAGAGGAAAGAATCTCAAGGGACGAGTTAGAGGTTGAGAATGGAAGAGAAATTGGAGTATCAGTAAAGTCAGCTAATATGGTTCGTTGAAGATTTGATGGTGAAGTTGGAGCAGGAGTGGAAAAATGAAAGGTATTTTCATTGAAAATAACATCCCTGCTAGTGAAGAATTGATGAGTTTTAAGATCATAAACTTGATATGTTTTTTTACCAGAAAAATATCCAACAAAGATGCATTGGCTAGCTCTTGGTGAAAATTTGGTCAAGTGTGGCAAAGTGGTGGTGTAACATAGGCAGCCAAAAGTTCGTAGATGAGTGTATGTGGGAGTTCATATAGAGATTTATGGTGCAAATGTGGGGTAGGGAGGCTATTTATGATATAAGTGGCACTGAGTAAACTTTCACCCCAAAAACTCAATGGGAAATTGGCATGAAATCTCAAAGCACGACCAACATTAAGAAGATGTTGATGCTTACATTCAACAATACCGTTTTGTTGAGGTGTATGAGAACAGGAACTTTGAAATATGATGCCAAGAGAAGAGAAAAATGGCTTTAAAGAAGTGAATTCTAGACCATTATCACTCCGTATGCATTTAACTTTGACAGCTAAATTGAGTGTTAACAAAGGTGATGAATGTTTTTAACAAGCCTTGAGTTTCAGATTTAAATTTCATAAGAAATATCTATGTAAAGCAAGTGTAATCATCCACAATAGTTAAAAATAATGTGCACCACAATGAGTTTCAATTTTTTGAGAATCCCAAATATCATAATGTATAAGATTAAAAGAATGAGTACTTTGAATAGAGCTTGGAGAAAAAGATAATCGGGTTTGTTTCGTCAAAGGACAAACATCACATGAATGATGAGAATCATAAACAAATGATGGAATTATTTTTGATAGAAATTGAGATGATAATTTTGATGGATGCCTCAGTTTTTTATGCCAAATTGCTGCAGATGGGAAGGAGAATTGATATGAATTTGGTGAAGGTGATGAAGATGGATGCTGTTGCAACTCAGATTTTCGCATAAGATAGTACAATCCCTTACTCTGCTTCCCTAGGCCAATCATCCTCTTCGTAGCTAGGTCATGCAATACACAAAAAGTAGGAAGAAATAAATGGAACAATTGAGAGCAGATGTGAGTTGACTGACAGAAAGAAGGTTCACATGAAATGAGAGTGCACATAGAACATCATGAACATGTAAGTTTTGTGAAATATGTACAGAACCAACACTTGTGATTTTGGCATAAGATCCATTGGTAAGGTAACTTGAGAAAACATAGGAACATTGGTTTTATCAGCGATTGAGGTAGCTATATGGTTTGTAGCCCCACTATTAATGATCCAATTAGAAGACTTGAAATTTTGATATGTAGATGAGGAAAAAATGGAGTAGAAATGCCTGTATAATTGGTTGAGATGGTAGATTTTTCATTTCGTAAAAAGGCTTTAATTTGTGAAAACTCTTCAAGAGTAAATTGAAGAGCTTGACAGGAATATGTGCAGTTTTGATAACTTAGTAAGATGATTCAACTCTTGTTTGGTTTGCAGAAATCTTTTGAGCTAGATTAGGAGGTTTAACATCCTTGTCATGAAGTTTATGTTCCATAGGAAATCCATTCAAATACCTCTCCACTTTATGTATAGTTCCATCACAGTAAGTGCAATGAAGACGTTTCTTAGATCCTTGTGGCTTTGAATCAGATTATTTGAAATTTGGTGAGAACTTGACATTCATGGCATGAACCTGTTCAGTAACTTTGAGTTCTGCTAGTTCTCTTTGTTTTTCTTCCTCACATAAAAGTGAATACGCTTTCTTAAGAGTTGGTAGAGGGTGCATAAGCATAATTTGCCCTCTAACAACTAGATAAGTCTCATTTAGACCTATAAGGAACTGTCCAAATCTCACTTCTTCTTCTTTATCTGTCAGTTGTTTGAGTCCCCCACAGGTGCATGGAACAATTGGACTACACATCTTCAACCCAACCCATAGCGTTTTTATCTTGGTGTAATATGTGAAGATGGAATCCTGATTTTTTTTCAATTCCACAATGGAACGTTGAATTTGATAGTGATGAGAAAAAAATCACCTTGTGAAAATCTTTCTTGAAGGTCTAACCAGATTTCAGAAGGAGTTTCCACATAGAGGGCCCTATTTGCAAGTTCTTAATTCAAAGAGTTAAGAATCCATGAGAGTACCATATCATTGCAATGTTGCCACCGGGCATATTTAGGATCAGATTCCTCTGGTGTAGATATAGTGCCTTTGATATATCCCAATTTATTTTTGGCACTGAGGCTTACGAACATAGAACATCTCCACATAGCATAGTTGGTTCCATTAAGAACTTTTGGTACAAGAGTCATGCTAGGATGATCTGAGGCATGAAGAAAAAGAGGATCGAATGGATCAATGGGAGAAGTGGACATGGTTTGATGAGTGATAGTGTTTTGGTGTTCTTGATTGGTAGTGTTTATGATGTTTTGGTGTTCTTGGACGTCATTTAGTGATCATCCATAAAAAAAAAAATTATGAAAACTTTGATAGAAGTGTTAATATCTACGCTTTTATACCATGAAAAATAAAAAATGATGAAAAAAATATATTTCTGTCTATATTGATAACTGATAGTTACAAAAATATTTTATACAAGTATAGAATAATATCTATATAAATTTAAAGAGTTATACATGGAAGGATTTAATTTTGTCCTTATAACATAAAAATTACAAGTTATGATCTGTAAAAAATATTTTAATAAGATTAACTCCATAAATTATTACAAATTCAATTTCAACAAATACATTAATTTCTTGTATGCCTCCTTTGAAAGGAATGCGTGTACACTATAATATTCATAGGGATCAATAGTTAAACAATCTTAATCTAGTGGACCCAAAATAAAATCTAATCTAAAAGGACATCTTGTTTTGTATTGGATTAAACAGATTTTGATCATGCCTAAAAGATCCCCTCCGGTTGCAAACCCTTACACAATAACCTGGTAGATTTATTGTGGCAGATTTTTTTAAAATTTCCGGCCAGAAAGTCCTCAATAATTCATTTCCACCTACAACAAAAAGTTGCGACCATTCTTGCTGCAGCCTATTTTAAGTTCATCCCAACTCATTCTTCTCTTTATTACCACCAACCATTCTTGCTGCAGCCTATTTTAAGTTAAACTCAACCGATTCTTCTCTCTATTACCACCAACCTTTCTTAGACTTTTCGAAAACTTCTATTTTGTGAATTCAAAGATTTCAACTACTATGGCGACCTCAGTAGGCTATGACAGGATGAAGGAAGTAAAAGAATTCGACGAATCCAAAATGGGAGTCAAAGGCCTCTCTGATTCCGGCGTCTCCACCATTCCCAGAATTTTCCTCCACCCCCCGGACTCTCTTTCCGGCCTTCACAATCCCTCCTCTTCATCCATCGAAATCCCCGTCATCGACCTCTCCCACGTCGATTTCAATCCCCGTCGACCCGAAATAGTACAACAAATCCGTGACGCCGCAAAAACATGGGGTTTCTTCCAAGTAATCAACCACGGAATACCTGTTTCAGTTCTCGATAAGACCATTTCCGCCGTTAAATCATTCCACGAGCAGCCGAAGGAGGTGAAGTCCAAATTCTACTCGCGCGAAGAGATGCGAGGAGTCATGTACGCCAGCAACAACGACTTGTACCGGGCGGAGGTCGCATGCTGGCACGACTCGCTGCAGGTGTGGACGGGGCCTGAGGCGGCGCCGGCCGAGGAGATACCACAGATATGCCGGAATGAGGTGGTGGAGTGGGACGCGCAGGTGAAAAATGTGGCGGACAAAGTGATGGAGCTGTTGGCTTTAGGCCTGGAATTGGGCGCCGGAAAGTTTAAGGAACTAACATTTTCCGAAACAAGAGTGATGGTGGGGCACATATACCCGTATTGTCCTCAGCCCGATTTGACGCTGGGGATTACGCCGCATACGGATCCTGGAATCATCACGGTTTTGCTTCAGAATGAAATCCAGGGGCTGCAGGTGAAGCATGGGGATGAATGGGTTGACGTGAAGCCCATTCCAGGAGGACTTATTATTAATATTGGAGATTTTCTTCAGGTAATTGTCATTTTTCAACTTCCAGACAGCACACTAGTAATTGAATTTGACAGCACTAATAATCATGGTAAACTTGGTCATATTTCTTTGCAGATTGTTTCGAATGGAGAATATAAAAGTGTTCAACACCGAGTTTTGGCTAACTCATGCAGGGAGCCGAGGGTCTCACTGGTGACGTTCTTCAATCTAACCAAATGGAGAGAGTCTGGTTGCTATGGACCCCTACCAGAATTATTGACGGCGGAAAAGCCAGCTATATATCGAGATTTTACAATACAAGAATTTCATGAGAATTTTTACAGCAAAGGAATAGATACCAAATCTCTTATCGAGAAAATCAAATTGTGATATCTTTGTTTGCAATTGATCAGTGTGCTGAAATAAATAATGTAGAAAAGGAACTTGACTTCTGCTTTTTTCCTTTTCACGTTTGCCGACATTATATGCTTGTTTAAAATATTTTTTTGTTTGGATTATCTAATGGAGTGAAAAGCAAAAATAAATCAAGCGGAAATCACACTTTCCCATCTTAACTATTTGTGTTTTTATACATTGATAATTAAATATTTTTTTATACTTTACCATTTCAATTCACAAATTCTGCATGTTGCCACCTCAAACTCATTACCGGTAAAATATTCTACCCACATTTTATCACGTATCTTGCATACGGAATTTTGAGGGCAAAACAAGATTTGACCAATAGATATTGTGGGCAAACTTGTCATCTTATCCACTTACCCACTAACTTTTATTTAGGCAAGATTAAATAGAATTACAGAAGAAGTCTTTTTCATTCTTGTGCTCTCTATTCTTGAAGTAAAAATGTGGAAGCAAAACCATAGAATTTACCATGGAAGAGATATGTCGTTATAGAAGAAATTCAACCAAAAAAATATCTTGAATTAACCTCAACCTAGAAAGGAGGTATGTTACTTGTGAAAAATTTTCGAGCAAGAGGAATTTTAGAAACCCAAGTTCCATTTTAGTTTTTGTTGTGAAAATCACCAAAAAATTACTAGAAAATTTCATGAACGTTTCACTTAAATCTCTTAATTTCTGAGTAAAAAATGAATCTTTCATAGCTATAATTTGATTTTGAATGTTCACTGGATTTTAGTAAAATACTATAAATAATTTATAATTTATGAAATTAATTTTTAATTTTTAAATATAATTTCGAGTTTCTAAAAATATTTTTTAATTTCTAAGACCAATTTATATTTTGAAAAATATTTTATAATTCTGAAGCCTTTTCTAATTTTCAGAAAGTATTTGTGTAAGGTAGAAAATGACTTATGAATATTGAATTAATATTGAATTATGAAACGAAATTTTAATTTCTGAAATAATTTGTAATTTAAGAAGTTTGAGGTTGTACTTACTTTGTATGAATTGATCCTCCAATGTGCACTAGAGCTCGACAAATTATTCTGATACTATTGAAACAAGTTAACAGGCTTGAAGACGATTTGAGAAAAGAGATCAAGAGAGAAGTGGTTGTGGGGGCATTGAAAATATCTTGGACTATTATGTACCTCTTTAAGTGATTGAAATGATGACATTATTTTATATAAGAATGATTATAACATAGTGTAATAGTTTTAGAAAAGAATTAGAACATAGACAAATTTTAATTTTCAAATGTTATGTGAATTTTGGCCATAATCCAATTTTTCACGTAATATGTATATATTGTATCAATGAATGGATTTCACTTTTATGTAAAGTATTATCAAGTGTATCTCACTAATAATTTTTTAATATGTAATCTCATTTCAATGTAACAAAAAGCACAGTTACAAGACAATAGTTGAAATAATAATTTTTCAGCACAGTGTCAAAAAGATATTATTTCATTCCAAATGTGATCATTACAACTTGAAAATTGCAAATATGACCAAAAAGCAATATTGGTCAATCCGTTCAAACAATCTATCATGTACAACTATCTCCAAATGCTAAAACTATTGTTAAAAGCTAAACTTGTTTATACACATCAATATCTACAAATGTAACAGAAAGCAATCCCCAAAAGCTAAAGCTCCACTTCACAACTTGTTCATACACATCAACTTCCACAAATATCACCAAAAACTATCCCAAAATATAAAGCTACACTTCACAAAATGTGTTCAAAAACTAGAAAATTACTAAAAGATAAACCGACCCCAATGTTACATTTGAGTACAAATTGGTATTTCTTCTTCTTCTTCTTCTTCTATATAAATTTTCTTGGATTCATTGGTCTTGGTAGCGAAGAACTTGACATTTTGTGTTATGTTGTTGTTTCCTGGAGGTCTCCATACAGGCCTAGTTAAAGCATTAGAATTGGAGACTTGTTGATCATTAGTATTGCTGATTGTTTTTCCTTTACCCTTATTCTATGAAGTTGCATCCTTTTTTTTATTTTTATTTTTGTTTCTTGAGTCTTTGCAATTGAATTATTTATTTTGCTTATTGCCACTTGAGAGCAAACTGCATCTTGTGCAAGTTTTTTGTTTACCTATGTACCAAATGTTAGACAAATAAGTTAAGATATTATGTATAAATGCATAATACACTAAAGAACAATCCATACCTTCAACTTTGTCTTCACACTTAGTGTTTTTTCTTTCTCTATAATAGTATAAACAAATGGATACATAAAGTTGTTGCCATCTATTCCTACAGCACTTAAAAGTATCCCACCAACAAAAATTTTCAAATGGCAACCATCAAAACATATGACAGCCCTACACCCCTCAAGCAACCTTTTTTTTAAAGCACCTTAACAAATGTAAAACCTCTTAAACATTGGCTATTCCCAAACTGTCTACATTTTTTTTCATAGTTATACTTGGATTTGACTTCTTAATTTCATCAGCATAGGACCAGACCATGGCATATTGTTCATAGTCAGACCTACTACGCATTTTAAACATTTTTTTCTTTGCTTTGTGCAATTGACTCTTGTTAAATACCAGTTTCATGTCTTTTTAAATGATTGTCATCATAGAATCCATTGGCCATTTAGGATCAGTCCAAATTTTATCCTTGTACAAATTAGCCATTTAGAATTTGCACGAGGCATCTCTATTGCCTAAGACATTTGTGTTTGCCATTATATGTTTTTATTTGCACAGTGTCCTCATTTTGTATCTTAGAAGCATAAATAACTCATGAACAGGTTTTATGTTTATTTTTTGCTTGCACTTTGAACTTATCATTTATTATAAATATTATATCCCTTCCTTGTTTAATTGAGTGTTGCCTTACTGCTTGCCTAAATGTTGCAGTGTCACCAAAACACATGCCTAATTCAAGTTTAGGATCATTAATATATATCCTTGTGTTGAATATTGGATGACCATTATGCATATTATTTCCTTCAGAACTGATGTGACTGAATAAATCATTTTCTACTTGTTCACTAGATGTTGCAGCTTGCAACTTTGACATATATAGGCCACCACACTCTACATCTGTATCAATACTATCATCAAACAGTGCATCATCATCAGATACGTCACATTCACTATCAACAAATATCTCATTTATGTCAAAATATGAAGCTATTGATTATCGATCCTCAATTTCATTATTGTCTATGTCATCAACTATATCATAATTCACTTTCATTATTATCATCCACTGGTCCCTCACCCACATAATCAGTTTGGTTCATATTGGTCTCATAGATGTTTATGCTATCTTTATTATCACCAACAAAATTAAGAGGCTCATCAACAGTAGGAAAGTCTTTGGTAAGTTTTTAAAAACTCTCATATTCACTACAAGATACACTAATTTTTCTATGTTGTACAAACACCGCAACCATCCTATTTACATCAATAAAGCTCACTAAATTAAAAACATTATTATCATTTTGTATTAATATCAAATCATTGTAATCATTGACCCCACCCTTATTGCAATGAAAATATTTAAATTCATTTATGTCTATCTCATTAGCTATACTATTTAACTCAATCAATGACATTTCATCAAGATAAAAATAATCAATGTATACAATCTCTGCAACTATATAAAATTTTCTTCCTAAAATAGCAAACAACCCAGAGTGATGCATTCTTATAGTGAAATTCTCAGAATGAGAACCTGATAGGGTGGAAAGAATAAAAAAAAAAATAATTCAGATATTTTAAAATTTGTATGAGCACAATAACATAAAAAAATAACACTATAACATTCATAGTAAACTGTAACAATACTATAACATGTTTTGAAAAATTAAAATAAGAAAAAAACTTAAATAATCGAACAAAAAAACAATCTTTCAATAAAAAATTATCGACCCAACAAATTATGAAGTCATTATTAAAAACTCATTTAAGTATTCAAAATTACTTACCATAATTAGGAAAAATGCTTCCAAATGGTATGATAGAATCACCATTCTTTTGTATTTTCCACACCATTGAAAGGGATTTCAAATTTCACCGATAAATTAGTGTTTAGTTTGGAAGATTAGTATTTGATTTTTTTCACCTTTGACTACTAAAAATAAACTCTAAATTATCGATTGTTGGTATGTGTTAGGAATTTCGACATGAAAGACATATGACCAATTTCAAGGGGAAATTGAGATGTCCACTTGAATAAACAATTTTGCCCTTAAGATTTTCAAGGCACATGATAGGATTTAAGTAAAATATTCCACCAGTAATGAGTTCTATGGCAATATGCAAAACTCTAAAGTTGAAATGATAAGGTTTAACAAAAAAAAATATTGTTTGGCAATGTGTAAAAACATAAATAGTTAAGATGGCAAAGTGTAATTTCCCCATAAATAAATGAAATTTACTTTCCAAATAGCATTATCCTTTCTTAAAAATATATACATGCTAGGCGAATTTTCAATTTCAGGGGTAAGTTATCTAATATTTATAAAGCTTGGGTCATGTAGCTAGTTTTGTATAATCAAGTGAAAACATAATTATGACAATAATATGGAACACATACGAAATTAATAATCCCAAAATTGTTACCCGTTTCCAAGACACTGCATGATATAACAATCTTTCTGATATTTTGTTAATTTAGAGTTAAGCGATTGAAGAGCACACTTCATCGATTGTGTATGCACACGAACCGTGACATAAAATTAATCTTAACTGCCTGTATAAAACATTTTGCAAATGGAATTTTCTCTGGGCATCCTCTTCTAAGTTTTGGCTGGGCTTCAAATCGTAAAACTGCAAAATTATTTCTTTAAGAGCTGTTGCTTAACACAAATAGTTGACAATCGAATGTCGCCATTCAGATTATGAATTATAACAAAAGTAGCAGCTTTTGATGCATATATACATACGATTGTAACATCAGAGAACAAACAAATTTGCATAGTTTTTCTCTGCAGACTACCAAATTGAGCGAATAACAAACTCACCTAACCTGTTGAAACAAATACCCGACTTTTTAGCCGCCTATGCATCGTCAACATTGTCATGCTATAAGTAGAGACTACATACATTTGGCCAACATAATACGGATTCACATAGATTGATAATAAACAACCTACAGTATCGCTTCATTAGAAGTTAAAAAATGCAAAGGTCACCTCACAAATGTAACAAACAAAAAACTCCACAAGCCCAAAGATTACACCTCAAAGGGTAAAAGTCATGCACCATCCATGAAAATCAACTGCAACAGAATGAATCCAGCTGACAAAGTTGAATGGAATTTGATTTAGGGAATAATAACACCCTCTTTCGCACTTTATGGCAACAGAGGCTTGAAGTAAATTCCCAACAGAAAAAAAACATAAAAAATATAATATTTCAAAAAGCTAATAACAGGTACAAATAATATTTCCAGCGACTGCAAGTCAGATTGCGCCCCAGATGACAAATCAGACAAACAGTTTAAATTTCATTCCACAGAGCCATTTCATCGCAATCATAAAAAACATATAGAAATCATGCAGGACTCAAGAAATTGATCTTATCAAGCAACAAAACTTTCGAAGGGTCACAATTTTCAACACCACAAGAACCAACATCATGCTCAGTGACCTTGCACAATAGAAGAATTAGCTAACACTAAATATTCATATAAAACACAAGATAATATGCATGTTCCAGAAAACTCACTATCTCTTAATTGTTCATGTTCAGATGATCAAACATCAGAATCAATCATGTTTAAAATAAGAATTGTTCAAACACTACATAACAAAATCTCTGACATCAGAAAAACATCCCAACCACAACTGCAAGTACTCTTGACAAGATGACAAGTTACAGCCTCCTTCCCCTTCTGCCACCCTTTCTCCGAGTGCTGTCGGTTGGAATTGGAGTCACATCCTCTGCAAGGAGAGAAAAACAGCAAGTTCAATTAAACTGACAAGAATTCAGTCATGGACAAAAAAATCCATCAATGACAACAAACTACCACAAATGTTTCACGACAATTATAAATTTGGTAAACTTTTTAATGAAATTACACAAAAAGGGACTGCCACACTCATGTTACTAAAATTTGGTTATCAAATAGGGAAATTTTTACTAGGACTTGGGTGAATTCAAATCAATCACATCGTAAATAAATTTATATTTATATTATGGTTGGTTTACAATCCAGCAATATTGCATCTTCACTTTGATCCTTTATGCATTCACTTAGCAATTTTAGTCCTGCTTCTTCCTAAAAAAATTTAACATATATCTTATTTTTATTTATACTAAGTACTTTTAAATACGTAATTATGTTTAAAATATATAAATATTTAAAAAATATTTATATCTAAAAACATACAAACATCTAAAATAAATATATTATGGTTAATTTCATATTTTTATGAGAATATATTGAAATAACATTAATATTGAAGAACAGTACTAATATATTAGGTATAACTAAGCCATAATGGAGAAATGTTATTATGTAATTAAACTCAAGTAAAAAAGTAATCAAGTTGTTGATGACAAGCGGTTGTTGAAATTAGCCATGTCCCCTATTTCCTTTCCAAAGTGTTTGTCAAGTCAGCACTAAAGCCAATTTTCCCTCCTTTTGTAAAATTACCCTCAATTTCAACGTGACGTTTACCAATCATTTTTAAATTTTTTTGAATCGGTGAATTGAGAATTAGTCAGTATTTGTTTTAAAGTATACAAAAATGTTTTTAATTTTTTTTCAATAAAAAATTTAAAATTTTCGACTAAAATGATCAAAGTTGTTGTTTAATCAAAAGATGTAGGACTAAAACCGTTACTTGGATATATAAAGGATTTAAAGTGAAAACATGCCAATTTACAGGGCCACAAATACAATTTTTCCCTACAATTACTATATAAATAATTGAGTGATCAAATAAGATGTTAGAACTTTATAAGTTGTTTTTTAAAAAGTAAGGAAATCATAACTTAAAAGATGTTTGACTAAACTTATTTAGAAGATCTTATAAACTTTTACATTTTATAATATATTTTTGGAGTTTATAAAATATTAAATTTTATTTTAAAAATAAATTGTTGAAGTGGTTGGATAAATTAAGATTATAGTGCTTTTAAAATGTTAGTAATTATAATTTTATAATTAAAATTATCAAAATTAAAGAAGTTTGTTAAAATAAGATTTTATTTTGAAAATAAGTTAAGATTTCATTTTTTTTTTAAAAACAACTTATAAGATTCTAACATTTTATTTAGGAAGCTTGTAAGCTCTTTTTATAAAAAAATTACCAAACATCTTAAAACTTCGTAATCTGATTTTATCTAAATATTTCAATAACTTATGCTTAAATAAGATCTAACATCTTATAAGATCAAAAATATCTTATAAACTCCAAAAATCATATAAGATATTAAAAATTCTAAGATTTTTTAAATAAATTTTACCAAACACCCTCCATATCCGAACAAAAATTTAAATGGGGACCGAATTTAGGTACCACCACATAATTATAAGGGTTCAAGATTGACAATTCCACAACAAATATTCCTCGAGCATGTTCCAAAACTTATGACTTGTACACATCAAATGTAAAGATATATATAGGGTTACACGTTGCCGTTGGAGGTAGTACCATGACATGTCCAAGAATACCAAAGTGCCTACCTTAGATTCTTGTGACATCTAACTTTATGTGCCACTATGCAAATTCTTATTGAGGGTAAGAGCCCCACACACCACATTCTTTGGGACAAAAGACAAACCACATGAAGAGGAAAAGAAATCATTCTCATTCTTGTGAAAGTGAACTCCACAACCACAAGTATATTGAGGGATCTCTTTCCTTCCTTCCTATTTGCTCTAAGAAGACCAACTGAGATATGACAATCTCAGACTTTGATCTTGCCACTTCCAATCCGAGAAAATATTTGAGATTACCAAGGTCTTTAATGTGGAACTGTTTGTGAAGAAAAAACTTGAGATTATGAATAACCTTTTCATTGTTTCCTGTAATGATCATATCATCCACATAAATAACAACCATGGTTAGAGTTGAGCCCTTTTTTTGGCACAAAAAAAGAATGATCTAAAAGAGATTGAGAGAAACCATCCAATTTTATGGCTTCTGAAATTTAGAGTACTAATTTCTAGGTGTCTGTTTAAGTCCATAAAGGGACTTGTGAAGTCGACATACAACCTTCTCCCCCGGTCGTCCCCCTGTCGACAGAGCCCTGGAGGTGGTGTCATATACACTTTCTCATGTAAATCACCATGAAGGAAAGCGTTATTGACATCCATTTGGAATAACGGCCAATTGAGAACAGTTGCCAATGCAAGTATACAACAGACTCTGGTAAGTTTAGCAACTGGGCAAAGGTCTCATGATAGTCCAAGCCTTATTTCTGAGTGAATCCCTTGGCTACTAAACAGGCTTTGTATCGTTCCACAGAGCCATCAGATTTATACTTACTACCTATGGGACGATGGTTGGAAGATAATGGAAAAGAGGCCATGTCTTCTGATTTTGAAGAGCAGTGAGCTAATTTTTCATTACGTCACACCACTTTGGATCATGTAATGCCTGTTCATAAGTTGTAGGCTCAACAATTTTAGAAATTGTGTTAACAAATAACTAATGAGAGGAAAGAATCTCAAGGGACGAGTTAGAGGTTGAGAATGGAAGAGAAATTGGAGTATCAGTAAAGTCAGCTAATATGGTTCGTTGAAGATTTGATGGTGAAGTTGGAGCAGGAGTGGAAAAATGAAAGGTATTTTCATTGAAAATAACATCCCTGCTAGTGAAGAATTGATGAGTTTTAAGATCATAAACTTGATATGTTTTTTTACCAGAAAAATATCCAACAAAGATGCATTGGCTAGCTCTTGGTGAAAATTTGGTCAAGTGTGGCAAAGTGGTGGTGTAACATAGGCAGCCAAAAGTTCGTAGATGAGTGTATGTGGGAGTTCATATAGAGATTTATGGTGCAAATGTGGGGTAGGGAGGCTATTTATGATATAAGTGGCACTGAGTAAACTTTCACCCCAAAAACTCAATGGGAAATTGGCATGAAATCTCAAAGCACGACCAACATTAAGAAGATGTTGATGCTTACATTCAACAATACCGTTTTGTTGAGGTGTATGAGAACAGGAACTTTGAAATATGATGCCAAGAGAAGAGAAAAATGGCTTTAAAGAAGTGAATTCTAGACCATTATCACTCCGTATGCATTTAACTTTGACAGCTAAATTGAGTGTTAACAAAGGTGATGAATGTTTTTAACAAGCCTTGAGTTTCAGATTTAAATTTCATAAGAAATATCTATGTAAAGCAAGTGTAATCATCCACAATAGTTAAAAATAATGTGCACCACAATGAGTTTCAATTTTTTGAGAATCCCAAATATCATAATGTATAAGATTAAAAGAATGAGTACTTTGAATAGAGCTTGGAGAAAAAGATAATCGGGTTTGTTTCGTCAAAGGACAAACATCACATGAATGATGAGAATCATAAACAAATGATGGAATTATTTTTGATAGAAATTGAGATGATAATTTTGATGGATGCCTCAGTTTTTTATGCCAAATTGCTGCAGATGGGAAGGAGAATTGATATGAATTTGGTGAAGGTGATGAAGATGGATGCTGTTGCAACTCAGATTTTCGCATAAGATAGTACAATCCCTTACTCTGCTTCCCTAGGCCAATCATCCTCTTCGTAGCTAGGTCATGCAATACACAAAAAGTAGGAAAGAAATAAATGGAACAATTGAGAGCAGATGTGAGTTGACTGACAGAAAGAAGGTTCACATGAAATGAGAGTGCACATAGAACATCATGAACATGTAAGTTTTGTGAAATATGTACAGAACCAACACTTGTGATTTTGGCATAAGATCCATTGGTAAGGTAACTTGAGAAAACATAGGAACATTGGTTTTATCAGCGATTGAGGTAGCTATATGGTTTGTAGCCCCACTATTAATGATCCAATTAGAAGACTTGAAATTTTGATATGTAGATGAGGAAGAAAATGGAGTAGAAATGCCTGTATAATTGGTTGAGATGGTAGATTTTTCATTTCGTAAAAAAGGCTTTAATTTGTGAAAACTCTTCAAGAGTAAATTGAAGAGCTTGACAGGAATATGTGCAGTTTGATAACTTAGTAAGATGATTCAACTCTTGTTTGTTTGCAGAAATCTTTTGAGCTAGATTAGGAGGTTTAACATCCTTGTCATGAAGTTTATGTTCCATAGGAAATCCATTCAAATACCTCTCCACTTTATGTATAGTTCCATCACAGTAAGTGCAATGAAGACGTTTCTTAGATCCTTGTGGCTTTGAATCAGATTATTTGAAATTTGGTGAGAACTTGACATTCATGGCATGAACCTGTTCAGTAACTTTGAGTTCTGCTAGTTCTCTTTGTTTTTTTCCTCACATAAAAGTGAATACGCTTTCTTAAGAGTTGGTAGAGGGTGCATAAGCATAATTTGCCCTCTAACAACTAGATAAGTCTCATTTAGACCTATAAGGAACTGTCCAAATCTCACTTCTTCTTCTTTATCTGTCAGTTGTTTGAGTCCCCCACAGGTGCATGGAACAATTGGACTACACATCTTCAACCCAACCCATAGCGTTTTTATCTTGGTGTAATATGTGAAGATGGAATCCTGATTTTTTTTCAATTCCACAATGGAACGTTGAATTTGATAGTGATGAGAAAAAAATCACCTTGTGAAAATCTTTCTTGAAGTCTAACCAGATTTCAGAAGGAGTTTCCACATAGAGGGCCCTATTTGCAAGTTCTTAATTCAAAGAGTTAAGAATCCATGAGAGTACCATATCATTGCAATGTTGCCACCGGGCATATTTAGGATCAGATTCCTCTGGTGTAGATATAGTGCCTTTGATATATCCCAATTTATTTTTGGCACTGAGGCTTACGAACATAGAACATCTCCACATAGCATAGTTGGTTCCATTAAGAACTTTTGGTACAAGAGTCATGCTAGGATGATCTGAGGCATGAAGAAAAAGAGGATCGAATGGATCAATGGGAGAAGTGGACATGGTTTGATGAGTGATAGTGTTTTGGTGTTCTTGATTGGTAGTGTTTATGATGTTTTGGTGTTCTTGGACGTCATTTAGTGAATCATCCATAAAAAAAAAAATTATGAAAACTTTGATAGAAGTGTTAATATCTACGCTTTTATACCATGAAAAATAAAAAATGATGAAAAAAATATATTTCTGTCTATATTGATAACTGATAGTTACAAAAATATTTTATACAAGTATAGAATAATATCTATATAAATTTAAAGAGTTATACATGGAAGGATTTAATTTTGTCCTTATAACATAAAAATTACAAGTTATGATCTGTAAAAAATATTTTAATAAGATTAACTCCATAAATTATTACAAATTCAATTTCAACAAATACATTAATTTCTTGTATGCCTCCTTTGAAAGGAATGCGTGTACACTATAATATTCATAGGGATCAATAGTTAAACAATCTTAATCTAGTGGACCCAAAATAAAATCTAATCTAAAAGGACATCTTGTTTTGTATTGGATTAAACAGATTTTGATCATGCCTAAAAAGATCCCCTCCGGTTGCAAACCCTTACACAATAACCTGGTAGATTTATTGTGGCAGATTTTTTTAAAATTTCCGGCCAGAAAGTCCTCAATAATTCATTTCCACCTACAACAAAAAGTTGCGACCATTCTTGCTGCAGCCTATTTTAAGTTCATCCAACTCATTCTTCTCTTTATTACCACCAACCATTCTTGCTGCAGCCTATTTTAAGTTAAACTCAACCGATTCTTCTCTCTATTACCACCAACCTTTCTTAGACTTTTCGAAAACTTCTATTTTGTGAATTCAAAGATTTCAACTACTATGGCGACCTCAGTAGGCTATGACAGGATGAAGGAAGTAAAAGAATTCGACGAATCCAAAATGGGAGTCAAAGGCCTCTCTGATTCCGGCGTCTCCACCATTCCCAGAATTTTCCTCCACCCCCCGGACTCTCTTTCCGGCCTTCACAATCCCTCCTCTTCATCCATCGAAATCCCCGTCATCGACCTCTCCCACGTCGATTTCAATCCCCGTCGACCCGAAATAGTACAACAAATCCGTGACGCCGCAAAAACATGGGGTTTCTTCCAAGTAATCAACCACGGAATACCTGTTTCAGTTCTCGATAAGACCATTTCCGCCGTTAAATCATTCCACGAGCAGCCGAAGGAGGTGAAGTCCAAATTCTACTCGCGCGAAGAGATGCGAGGAGTCATGTACGCCAGCAACAACGACTTGTACCGGGCGGAGGTCGCATGCTGGCACGACTCGCTGCAGGTGTGGACGGGGCCTGAGGCGGCGCCGGCCGAGGAGATACCACAGATATGCCGGAATGAGGTGGTGGAGTGGGACGCGCAGGTGAAAAATGTGGCGGACAAAGTGATGGAGCTGTTGGCTTTAGGCCTGGAATTGGGCGCCGGAAAGTTTAAGGAACTAACATTTTCCGAAACAAGAGTGATGGTGGGGCACATATACCCGTATTGTCCTCAGCCCGATTTGACGCTGGGGATTACGCCGCATACGGATCCTGGAATCATCACGGTTTTGCTTCAGAATGAAATCCAGGGGCTGCAGGTGAAGCATGGGGATGAATGGGTTGACGTGAAGCCCATTCCAGGAGGACTTATTATTAATATTGGAGATTTTCTTCAGGTAATTGTCATTTTTCAACTTCCAGACAGCACACTAGTAATTGAATTTGACAGCACTAATAATCATGGTAAACTTGGTCATATTTCTTTGCAGATTGTTTCGAATGGAGAATATAAAAGTGTTCAACACCGAGTTTTGGCTAACTCATGCAGGGAGCCGAGGGTCTCACTGGTGACGTTCTTCAATCTAACCAAATGGAGAGAGTCTGGTTGCTATGGACCCCTACCAGAATTATTGACGGCGGAAAAGCCAGCTATATATCGAGATTTTACAATACAAGAATTTCATGAGAATTTTTACAGCAAAGGAATAGATACCAAATCTCTTATCGAGAAAATCAAATTGTGATATCTTTGTTTGCAATTGATCAGTGTGCTGAAATAAATAATGTAGAAAAGGAACTTGACTTCTGCTTTTTCCTTTTCACGTTTGCCGACATTATATGCTTGTTTAAAATATTTTTTTTGTTTGGATTATCTAATGGAGTGAAAAGCAAAAATAAATCAAGCGGAAATCACACTTTCCCATCTTAACTATTTGTGTTTTTATACATTGATAATTAAATATTTTTTTTTTATACTTTACCATTTCAATTTCACAAATTCTGCATGTTGCCACCTCAAACTCATTACCGGTAAAATATTCTACCCACATTTTATCACGTATCTTGCATACGGGAATTTTGAGGGCAAAACAAGATTTGACCAATAGATATTGTGGGCAAACTTGTCATCTTATCCACTTACCCACTAACTTTTATTTAGGCAAGATTAAATAGAATTACAGAAGAAGTCTTTTTCATTCTTGTGCTCTCTATTCTTGAAGTAAAAATGTGGAAGCAAACCATAGAATTTACCATGGAAGAGATATGTCGTTATAGAAGAAATTCAACCAAAAAAATATCTTGAATTAACCTCAACCTAGAAAGGAGGTATGTTACTTGTGAAAAATTTTCGAGCAAGAGGAATTTTAGAAACCCAAGTTCCATTTTAGTTTTTGTTGTGAAAATCACCAAAAAATTACTAGAAAATTTCATGAACGTTTCACTTAAATCTCTTAATTTCTGAGTAAAAAATGAATCTTTCATAGCTATAATTTGATTTTGAATGTTCACTGGATTTTAGTAAAATACTATAAATAATTTATAATTTATGAAATTAATTTTTAATTTTTAAATATAATTTCGAGTTTCTAAAAATATTTTTTAATTTCTAAGACCAATTTATATTTTGAAAAATATTTTATAATTCTGAAGCCTTTTCTAATTTTCAGAAAGTATTTGTGTAAGGTAGAAAATGACTTATGAATATTGAATTAATATTGAATTATGAAACGAAATTTTAATTTCTGAAATAATTTGTAATTTAAGAAGTTTGAGGTTGTACTTACTTTTGTATGAATTGATCCTCCAATGTGCACTAGAGCTCGACAAATTATTCTGATACTATTGAAACAAGTTAACAGGCTTGAAGACGATTTGAGAAAAGAGATCAAGAGAGAAGTGGTTGTGGGGGCATTGAAAATATCTTGGACTATTATGTACCTCTTTAAGTGATTGAAATGATGACATTATTTTATATAAGAATGATTATAACATAGTGTAATAGTTTTAGAAAAGAATTAGAACATAGACAAATTTTAATTTTCAAATGTTATGTGAATTTTGGCCATAATCCAATTTTTCACGTAATATGTATATATTGTATCAATGAATGGATTTCACTTTTATGTAAAGTATTATCAAGTGTATCTCACTAATAATTTTTATATGTAATCTCATTTCAATGTAACAAAAAGCACAGTTACAAGACAATAGTTGAAATAATAATTTTTCAGCACAGTGTCAAAAAGATATTATTTCATTCCAAATGTGATCATTACACTAAATTGAAAATGCAAATATGACCAAAAAGCAATATTGGTCAACACATTCAAATCATCTACAACTATCAACCAACTCAAATGCTAAAACTATTGTTAAAAGCTAAACTTGTTTATACACATCAATATCTACAAATGTAACAGAAAGCAATCCCCAAAAGCTAAAGCTCCACTTCACAACTTGTTCATACACATCAACTTCCACAAATATCACCAAAAACTATCCCAAAATATAAAGCTACACTTCACAAAATGTGTTCAAAAACTAGAAAATTACTAAAAGATAAACCGACCCCAATGTTACATTTGAGTACAAATTGGTATTTCTTCTTCTTCTTCTTCTTCTATATAAATTTTCTTGGATTCATTGGTCTTGGTAGCGAAGAACTTGACATTTTGTGTTATGTTGTTGTTTCCTGGAGGTCTCCATACAGGCCTAGTTAAAGCATTAGAATTGGAGACTTGTTGATCATTAGTATTGCTGATTGTTTTTCCTTTACCCTTATTCTATGAAGTTGCATCCTTTTTTTTTATTTTATTTTGTTTCTTGAGTCTTTGCAATTGAATTATTTATTTTGCTTATTGCCACTTGAGAGCAAACTGCATCTTGTGCAAGTTTTTTGTTTACCTATGTACCAAATGTTAGACAAATAAGTTAAGATATTATGTATAAATGCATAATACACTAAAGAACAATCCATACCTTCAACTTTGTCTTCACACTTAGTGTTTTTTCTTTCTCTATAATAGTATAAACAAATGGATACATAAAGTTGTTGCCATCTATTCCTACAGCACTTAAAAGTATCCCACCAACAAAAATTTTCAAATGGCAACCATCAAAACATATGACAGCCCTACACCCCTCAAGCAACCTTTTTTTTAAAGCACCTTAACAAATGTAAAACCTCTTAAACATTGGCTATTCCCAAACTGTCTACATTTTTTTTTCATAGTTATACTTGGATTTGACTTCTTAATTTCATCAGCATAGGACCAGACCATGGCATATTGTTCATAGTCAGACCTACTACGCATTTTAAACATTTTTTTCTTTGCTTTGTGCAATTGACTCTTGTTAAATACCAGTTTCATGTCTTTTTAAATGATTGTCATCATAGAATCCATTGGCCATTTAGGATCAGTCCAAATTTTATCCTTGTACAAATTAGCCATTTAGAATTTGCACGAGGCATCTCTATTGCCTAAGACATTTGTGTTTGCCATTATATGTTTTTATTTGCACAGTGTCCTCATTTTGTATCTTAGAAGCATAAATAACTCATGAACAGGTTTTATGTTTATTTTTTGCTTGCACTTTGAACTTATCATTTATTATAAATATTATATCCCTTCCTTGTTTAATTGAGTGTTGCCTTACTGCTTGCCTAAATGTTGCAGTGTCACCAAAACACATGCCTAATTCAAGTTTAGGATCATTAATATATATCCTTGTGTTGAATATTGGATGACCATTATGCATATTATTTCCTTCAGAACTGATGTGACTGAATAAATCATTTTCTACTTGTTCACTAGATGTTGCAGCTTGCAACTTTGACATATATAGGCCACCACACTCTACATCTGTATCAATACTATCATCAAACAGTGCATCATCATCAGATACGTCACATTCACTATCAACAAATATCTCATTTATGTCAAAATATGAAGCTATTGATTATCGATCCTCAATTTCATTATTGTCTATGTCATCAACTATATCATAATTCACTTTCATTATTATCATCCACTGGTCCCTCACCCACATAATCAGTTTGGTTCATATTGGTCTCATAGATGTTTATGCTATCTTTATTATCACCAACAAAATTAAGAGGCTCATCAACAGTAGGAAAGTCTTTGGTAAGTTTTTTAAAAACTCTCATATTCACTACAAGATACACTAATTTTTCTATGTTGTACAAACACC
Source organism: Paulownia fortunei (assembly GCA_019321725.1). NCBI lineage: Eukaryota > Viridiplantae > Streptophyta > Magnoliopsida > Lamiales > Paulowniaceae > Paulownia > Paulownia fortunei. Next base: position 616,120 of record JAGSPU010000054.1, on the reverse strand, counting down.
GCAACCATCCTATTTACATCAATAAAGCTCACTAAATTAAAAATTATATCATTTTGTATTAATATCAAATCATTGTAATCATTGACCCCACCCTTATTGCAATGAAAATATTTAAATTCATTTATGTCTATCTCATTAGCTATACTATTTAACTCAATCAATGACATTTCATCAAGATAAAAATAATCAATGTATACAATCTCTGCAACTATATAAAATTTTCTTCCTAAAATAGCAAACAACCCAGAGTGATGCATTCTTATAGTGAAATTCTCAGAATGAGAACCTGATAGGGTGGAAAGAATAAAAAAAAAATAATTCAGATATTTTAAAATTTGTATGAGCACAATAACATAAAAAAATAACACTATAACATTCATAGTAAACTGTAACAATACTATAACATGTTTTGAAAAATTAAAATAAGAAAAAAACTTAAATAATCGAACAAAAAAACAATCTTTCAATAAAAAATTATCGACCCAACAAATTATGAAGTCATTATTAAAAACTCATTTAAGTATTCAAAATTACTTACCATAATTAGGAAAAATGCTTCCAAATGGTATGATAGAATCACCATTCTTTTGTATTTTCCACACCATTGAAAGGGATTTCAAATTTCACCGATAAATTAGTGTTTAGTTTGGAAGATTAGTATTTGATTTTTTTCACCTTTGACTACTAAAAATAAACTCTAAATTATCGATTGTTGGTATGTGTTAGGAATTTCGACATGAAAGACATATGACCAATTTCAAGGGGAAATTGAGATGTCCACTTGAATAAACAATTTTGCCCTTAAGATTTTCAAGGCACATGATAGGATTTAAGTAAAATATTCCACCAGTAATGAGTTCTATGGCAATATGCAAAACTCTAAAGTTGAAATGATAAGGTTTAACAAAAAAAAAATATTGTTTGGCAATGTGTAAAAACATAAATAGTTAAGATGGCAAAGTGTAATTTCCCCATAAATAAATGAAATTTACTTTCCAAATAGCATTATCCTTTCTTAAAAATATATACATGCTAGGCGAATTTTCAATTTCAGGGGTAAGTTATCTAATATTTATAAAGCTTGGGTCATGTAGCTAGTTTTGTATAATCAAGTGAAAACATAATTATGACAATAATATGGAACACATACGAAATTAATAATCCCAAAATTGTTACCCGTTTCCAAGACACTGCATGATATAACAATCTTTCTGATATTTTGTTAATTTAGAGTTAAGCGATTGAAGAGCACACTTCATCGATTGTGTATGCACACGAACCGTGACATAAAATTAATCTTAACTGCCTGTATAAAACATTTTGCAAATGGAATTTTCTCTGGGCATCCTCTTCTAAGTTTTGGCTGGGCTTCAAATCGTAAAACTGCAAAATTATTTCTTTAAGAGCTGTTGCTTAACACAAATAGTTGACAATCGAATGTCGCCATTCAGATTATGAATTATAACAAAAGTAGCAGCTTTTGATGCATATATACATACGATTGTAACATCAGAGAACAAACAAATTTGCATAGTTTTTCTCTGCAGACTACCAAATTGAGCGAATAACAAACTCACCTAACCTGTTGAAACAAATACCCGACTTTTTAGCCGCCTATGCATCGTCAACATTGTCATGCTATAAGTAGAGACTACATACATTTGGCCAACATAATACGGATTCACATAGATTGATAATAAACAACCTACAGTATCGCTTCATTAGAAGTTAAAAAATGCAAAGGTCACCTCACAAATGTAACAAACAAAAAACTCCACAAGCCCAAAGATTACACCTCAAAGGGTAAAAGTCATGCACCATCCATGAAAATCAACTGCAACAGAATGAATCCAGCTGACAAAGTTGAATGGAATTTGATTTAGGGAATAATAACACCCTCTTTCGCACTTTATGGCAACAGAGGCTTGAAGTAAATTCCCAACAGAAAAAAAACATAAAAAATATAATATTTCAAAAAGCTAATAACAGGTACAAATAATATTTCCAGCGACTGCAAGTCAGATTGCGCCCCAGATGACAAATCAGACAAACAGTTTAAATTTCATTCCACAGAGCCATTTCATCGCAATCATAAAAAACATATAGAAATCATGCAGGACTCAAGAAATTGATCTTATCAAGCAACAAAACTTTCGAAGGGTCACAATTTTCAACACCACAAGAACCAACATCATGCTCAGTGACCTTGCACAATAGAAGAATTAGCTAACACTAAATATTCATATAAAACACAAGATAATATGCATGTTCCAGAAAACTCACTATCTCTTAATTGTTCATGTTCAGATGATCAAACATCAGAATCAATCATGTTTAAAATAAGAATTGTTCAAACACTACATAACAAAATCTCTGACATCAGAAAAACATCCCAACCACAACTGCAAGTACTCTTGACAAGATGACAAGTTACAGCCTCCTTCCCCTTCTGCCACCCTTTCTCCGAGTGCTGTCGGTTGGAATTGGAGTCACATCCTCTGCAAGGAGAGAAAAACAGCAAGTTCAATTAAACTGACAAGAATTCAGTCATGGACAAAAAAATCCATCAATGACAACAAACTACCACAAATGTTTCACGAGAATTCAGAAGATAGAACCAGACGATCAATGAATCCTAAAAATCCATTACCTATCCGACCAATCTTCATGCCCGAACGTGCCAGGGCTCTAAGTGCAGACTGAGCACCAGGACCAGGGGTCTTAGTCTTATTGCCCCCAGTAGCACGGAGCTTAATATGAAGAGCATTAATCCCCAATTCCTGCAAATATCGTGCATCAGTCAACAAATAATGATGTCAACTGAGATGGCTTTTAAAACAGAATATTCTAAAACCTTGCATCTCTGAGCAACATCTTGTGCTGCAAGCATAGCTGCATATGGAGAGGATTCATCCCTATCAGCTTTCACCTTCATACCACCTACATCGCAGCGAAGGTCATAATCAAAATTTCAGCTTAAAAAAATTAACAGAAGCCATCAAACATTTAGGACGTCAGAAGGAAATTTTTCAGACGCAACAGGGCATCAGGTCTCCAAGGTGATGTAGCATCAGTAAAAAGGACTCAGATGCAAATTACTCATTCACATGAGATTCATCCTTTGCCCTGTAGATCTAATACCACCTTATCACTATCAATCACAAAATGTTATGGACACATCTACCAGACAAGGGTCTAAATAGGTTCTAATCAACTTCAGCACCAATGAGTCAAAACCACTGATGCATGGAAAAAGCAGTTCTTAGAAATTTTAGAACCTGACACAGCTGCCCAATATCAATTTTATTTTATATATGAACATAAATATATACAGTATGTATTGTTAATGGGCTAATTGAAATATCAATGCAAGTACGTAGAGAGAGACGTTTGTATTAGTAAAGATGCTAAACATATGTTAATATGGCTTGTAGTGTCCAAAGCATACTGGACAACCGAGATGCTGTGTCCTAAATGTGTCCGACATACTTGCAACACTACATGAAGTGATTTTTCATAGTGTCAATGTATTATGGGTCAAAAACCCGAAGCCACATCCTTTCAAGAACATTAAGTAACAAGTATAAACAACCCAAAAGCTAACATGTAAAACAAAATTGAAACAGTTAAATCATACCTGTAATACGGACCATAGTTTCCCTTCCAGATAAATCAGTCACATGCTGCAATAAAATGCCAATGTAATTAATGAAATGTAGCAAAGTAACCAACAGCATGTCGTCCTTGAGAATGGTGCAAGTAGACAAGAAATATAGAATCTAGCACGGCAATACTCACAATGAAGGTGTCATTGAATGAGGCAAAGATGTGAGCCACGCCAAAAACTAGCTCTCCGTCCCTAGTGGCAGGTCCAAGAGTGACATTCTCTTCCTTGGGCTCCCTGGTCCTTCTCTTTGACTATGAAAACCAAAAGAAGACCATGTACATAAGAAACAGAATCTAAGGGAATACACAATTAAAACATTATAAAGCCAGTGGCACTATGATATTAACTCGTATATTACAGATCAAAGAAGAATCATGATATAGATTCAGTTTATATACTATAAACCAAAGCATTTATAACTTCCTTTTGCTCAGGTCAACTAGTAAGAGTTTATTTACTTCATATGTTTAGGTTGGATAAACTAAAATATCAAACTTAAATCCATGTTTACTTAGTGAGATGAAAGCTCAATAATAAAGTCATCCCATGAAATGGGTGTGTGATTAACTGGAGAAAGAAGAAAAAAAGAAAAGGAAACAAAAAACAAGAACGTGAATAGAATGGAAAAAGAAAAATAATGACAAAATAATGACAAAAAGTATTTTATGTAACATAATTTAACCACATACAAAGTACACATGATATTTTTTATAATATTTATTACCAATATCATATTTTTTCACATTTTTTCATCAATCATTTTCCAAATCATTTCACATTTCAACCAAGGAAATAAAAGACCCCTAACAGTTATAAAAAGACCACGAGCAAAAAACCTATCAAAAATAGGAAAGGAAAATGGTAACCCACGTATGTATGATAAAATAGGCATAGTACAACAGCACACAAAAAGTAAGAAATCTCCAAACTCGAGAGATTTACATAAAACCAAACAAATGATTTCAAAAAAGCAAAATTGAAAGATCAATTTATTTTGTGAGTAGTACGAGAGAATGAGAACAAACTACAATATTAAATCAGGAGCATTGCTAAAAATTCCGATATCATTTTTGCAAAAGCGTAACCATCAGACAAGTTACCAATCATCGGCATCCATGTCATGGGCTTCATAGCAATCCAAAATCGAGTATATACGAGAATCGAATTCCCATCCCTAACAGTTTTAGGCCGAAGTATCTATCTCAGGCTAAGACTTAAAAAAGATAAAAATGGAAGAATAATAAAAAACTTCACACGAATCTACCATCTGACGCAGGAGCAGAACAATATGAATTCAAAATAAGCAACAAAAATCAACATTTAAACGAACTAATAAATAAAACCATCAGAATAAATCATTCTGAGCAAACTGCAGATTGAATGTTGATTCTAACGTATAACATATGTACACACATACAGGAGACAATGTAACCGATATGCTCGAGTTTTGAGGGAAATACCATGGCTACGGCGGCGACTGAGGGAGAAAAGAGGGATTAGCTGCTTCTCTAGAGTGTGGAAAACCCTAATGGGAGAGCTGATGAAGAGTGGTGATATGTAAGGTCTCGAATTTATAGCTAGGTTTAGAACCCAAGTAGACCAAGATAGGCCTAAGTTAGGCCTTTTGCAGCCCATTTACTGAATGGGCCGAGCCCAACTAAGTCCAATCCAAACTTGGGCGTAATTGAATTTTTATATACCTATTTCCATTATTTGTGCAATAATTTTTTTTATTAATAAAAACGTACATTTGCTTGAAAGTTTTCATTTATCTACTAGAATTATGATTCATGTACGTAATTCCGAGTAGTTTGAAAATAAAAATGGATGTTAGAAAAGAAAAGGTGGTGGAAGGAAAAAGCAAAAAAGATAACATGAAAATCAGATTAAAAAGCATTATGTATCAGTTAATAAGATTTTTAAAATATTAAATTTCTTGTATCTTTCAATCGCTTTCAACTCTCACATTCCCATAATAGTCAAAGTGTTCATTCAATCTGTGTAGGAGGAATAAAATTCATTTTTTATTTTTTTTCCGTGTGTTGCGAATGCTATAAGTAAACCAACTCGATGGATTAACTTAACTAAATAATATGGTTTATGAATTGAGATAGTCTGAATTTTCCGTCTCAAAAATCCTTATTACCTTTGTAAAACGAAAATGCCAAAAAAAGAAGGAAGAGTTTTGTGGTTTAAATCAAGAATTAATTGCACAAAGTTTAATTTGGGCTAGTTGTGGTCAATATGATTTGTGTCTTTATTCCATCACAATATTTGTTTCGTAGGATATTATCCCAACAAAACTGCAACTTCCTACAAGATAATGCTTAAATTTCACAATTTTTGTCCTGAAAATAGTATCAAAAATGGCATCAGGCAAAAGTACTAAACTACTACTATAATCATGAAAGTTTATACAATAGCAGGTGCAATAATTCAGTATGCTTTCTATATGTGTATCTCTAGACCACACACAGACCACATATAGTACACTTTTTCATATGTGAGAAATATGCAAGACAAACGACCGCGAATTGCATAAGAGTTTCCCAGATTCATTACATCATATTGATTGAAAATTTGAAGTATCAAGCCGAAAAACATGAAGCACCTCATCTGATATTATTTACAGCCGAACAAAGAAAATTCAAGGAATCTTAAACTTAGTCCAAACTGGAAAAACATGCACTTCAAACCATTTAACTTTAGATCAGTTTCCCAGGCACAAAGAAAGGATGATCTTATTCAGAGCAGAGAAAAATTTAGGTATTCGGCTACAATTTCAGCAATACGACAGATCAATCTAGCCACCAACGATATCATAATACTCACGGAAATCAGCTAATTCCACAATTATTTGATAGTTTAAACTAGTGTATTTCCACGGATATTTTAATTGATGACTCTGTTTAAATGCTAAATTCATAAAGCAACTTCCAGACAGACAGTGGCTACACTACAGAGGCAACTTTGGGAGCCACAATCTCAAGAAGTCCTTTAGGATTGTCTACATGAACCCAGTGCCCGGCATTGGGAAGGACATGAACTGAGACCTTCCCCTCAGCATCACTGACTCGTTTAGAGGCAAGGTGTTCAAGCTGCTGTATAACATCTCGGTTCCATCTTCGCTCTTCTCAGCACACACAATGGCTATCTCCATTCCTTTAGGTGTGTGCTCCAACAGGGGCCAATAGTCCATCTCCCTAGGAGAATTTCAGAAGGACCACAAGTCAAATACGCGTATTTATGTCATTTGTATTCCAAAAAACAGCCAATATATAGTACTATGAGAAAACCATACAGAATGTTAACCCACCTGTAAGAATTAAACATCTGAATAGCCCCATCAAGATTAAAAGCCCAAGTCACTTGTTCTTCTGATTTTTGAGGTTGCTTCCTATCCATTCCGATAAAGACTTTGAAAATCCAAGTTTCAGCATGTGATCTACCAGCCACCTTACAATACCATAATGTTATGGCCTGATAAATTGACTATAAAAGAACCATGACATCCTTCAAGTTAGTAAGTTTCCTCTTTAAGTTCAAACTAAAACTCAACCACCTTAGTTATTGCAAATATAAACAAAAAAAAAATCGAACTACAACCTCTTTAAACCTGCCAACTGAATGCGAATAAAAAGTCCATTGAATGGTACAGCTTCAAAAGCACAAACACATTCAAAAACTATAAGCTTGCCACATCACCGCCGACAGCAGCTATTTTCAATAAACATGCTAATAAGCAAAGCATTAATCACTACAATATAGCATGCACAGGAATAAAGCATGCCCATGAGTTGCAGGATTGAATGACAAACAGATACAATGTTCAACATTTCCACCAGTACTCTGACTTCAGCCACTAAACTTGGAACCTAACACTGCAAACATGATTACACTTGTGAAAAAAATAATAAACAAAGGAAAGAGGAATTACTTCCTAGACGGTATAGTTGAAGGTAGACTCTGCAAGGTCTGCAAAACTTTCTCCACTTCACCATCACTATTCTCTTGGGTCACTTTTCCAGGAACAGAGTCCAGTACCCATAGCTGTTCTGCAACAGTTTTACACATCCATAAGCCAACATACCATCCAAAGCAATCAAGGCTGTAAAATTAGAATATAAAAACATCATAAAGCTCAAAAAGATAAATAGAAAGATATACATAACAAACCACTTGGCCAAGATTTTCATCTTCTTGGCAAGCCAATGTTGCCCTACAAACCATACTAAACCTTCCCTTTTTCTTTTTGGGCCACAATTTATTATGAGCCAACTATAATTATTTGAAGGACAAAGAAATTGCATGTTAGGTTTATTCATAGAAGGAAGAATACCTGTTTTGGCAAGCTAACATTATCCCCATAATAACCATTAGCACAACTTTGGGCAAACTGCAAAGCGACCTTTCCACCCATTGAGTGGCCAATAACAACATCAGGCCAATCCCAGCCTTCTGATTTCACCAAATTTGCCAGATCTTTCGCAGCATTTTCCAGATTATGAGGGGGCAATAGTCCTTCTATTTCAGCAGACTTCCCATGACTCCTCAAATCCACAAGAACCATCCTCCACTCTGCAAGCACCACAAGCTAAGCTTTCATTAAATGCATGAATCAGAATCATAAAGACAGAGAAAGCACGTACAATCTCTCCCTTGGTCTCTCACTTTCTACATGCTCTGAAATATACATGTCTTACTTAGATAATTTTTATGTTGTGCACAGCTCAAATGCCAGAAGAGTTGAAACACCACTTCTGCACATACACAACTCAGAGCTCCACCAATATGGGCCAGTTACAAAACTAAAATGATTATCAAAGTCAATCAAAAGAACTTGTAGGCAACAAGCTTAAGTGCATTACTTGACACCTGTGGAAACAAAATAAGCATGGGCTTTTGACTTATTCAAGCTTGTTTTACGCTTAAGACAATTCAGTTCCTTCACTTGATGATCACCCACAATTTATTTGCCCATGAATTGAATAAACCAGAAACTAGCAATCCAACCACCACAACTTGGGTTAATTTTTTTAGCACTACCAATTCTAGAATTGCATCACGTAAACAATAAATACCACGCATCAAAAACTATAGACAAGATGCATTATTAAGCTTTACGCTTAGAGTGTATATAAAACAACAAACCTGAAATTATACGTAGATACGGATTGCAAAAGCAACTGATGCGCTATGAAAACAATTTACTTACGGGCGGGGGAGAGGTAGGAAGCGAGGCTGCGAGAGAAGGAAATCCAGTTTCGACCGGAGCCAAGGAGGCCGTGGAGTACGAACGCCGTGAATTCATGGGGTTTTTCCGGGGACGATTTATCTCTTCAAATGCTAGGGTTTGGAAGGATCGACGGGGTGGTGGACGACCGGTGTCGGCCCGTTAAAAAGCCGGTTCAGGAGGCGGCTTAGACCGAGTTTGGTCAGAGCTTTCGACATATTTTCACCAGTGACTTTGCTAATTGTGACACACTTGTGGGAGTAATGGACGTGGAGATCCGTGGTGGCCGATGAGCTCAAGAGACGGCGTCGTGTTGATATAAGACGTCCCCAAATCAAAGGTCACTCGGTTTAAAATGAAGTTAAAAACGTGAAAAATGATTAAAAATTAATAGCATTAAATTATATTTTAAATAAAAAACGCTTTTGAAAAAAAAAATATTTCAAAAATAAAATTTTATTTTGAAGCATCCCAAAAAAAATTGCAGGAATTTTTATATTGTCTTCTCAATAAAATTCTCTTTTTCCTTAGCTAATCATGTTTGGATCAATGATTTTAGTTATAAAAGTATTAAGAAAAAAAAAAGTATAACATTAACTAACACAAGTTTGGCTTTGTTTTTTAATATTTTTCTTTCATTTTCCTTTGTAAAATCAAAGGGCCAAATATAGCCTACTTCTTTACATTTAAAATTTTTCATGTGCAATATACATACAAAATAGTTAAACATGTTGAGAATTGGGATAAGACTGCACATTTTCCTGGGACGACCAGGTCCATCGAGCCAAATTTATCAACAATTATTAGATTATTCTAAAATATAGTAAATTCATATGAATTACAACTGAACTTCACAAAATCAAATAATTGTAAGTGAATTTGCCCAACATGTCAGGACCTCTATAGAATTTCCATTAGGATTGTAGATGATTCTCGTGTCAAAACTTTAGACCATGAATTAATCAAAGTTACTTGTACATGAAAATTGCAAGGCATTGCAAACATGCAAAATAATTTGAAAGAAAGAAATCCAAATCCAAATCCAAATAAGTGGAATGGTCATAAATCACTTCCATTTTTTTAAAAAAATACATAAAAAGGAAACCAAATAAGTAATTTTTCAAAGTTATTATCTATTTCAGAGAATGAAGTCCAGGTATGAAGGCTACACTTTCATCTGCTTTCAACTATTTGTGATTGATGGTTTGAAGGTGCTTCTCCTAGCATGTAGCAATGGTGTTGTCCTCTGCTCCTCTTCAACTCATAAGAACTTGTTATCATGTAGAAACTTTCCACATACTTATAGTGTAGAAGAAAACAAATAGAAGTCTGATATATAGAGTCTTCATCATGTTCTTTTCTAAATGATTTCACACATCACTCTGGATTTAGTCATTTAGGAACAATCATTATGACTCCAGGAAACTGCACCAAATTTACAGTACATTCTTTCTGTCTATTTGCAAGGAAAAAAATCACCAAAGACTAATGGCCCTTAAACTAAATCATGAAAACCCTGACAAGAAAAATAATTTGAAAAGCAGTACAAGAAATATAATGGTGATCGAAGGGAAAATCCAACTCCCAAATCTTCCACCATCCTCATATGGATCAACACTCCATGCCAAGGCCTCTTTCATGTACATGTATTCTCTTGGCGAGCTGAAAGAACTTCTTTCCTCTTCAGCCAACTCAATATGTTTTTGAATGTGAGGAAAAACCTTTTCATGTGATTTCTCTCCAATCATAAGGTCAGAGTGGCCAAAACCATCTACGACCACCCTTTCATGCCTATAACCAGGCTGGTGCAACTTCATGTATTTATTAGCAAGAAAAGAAGTCTCAGGAGTCACAAGGAGGGTTCGTCCGCCAGATATGTAGAGCGTTGGCAGTGCCATTCTCTCGGGGTAAATCAGATAAGAATTGTTACCTTTGCTGTCCACTATGAAACCAGCATTACAAATTTTTCTGAGGTGAGGAAATGCTGCCATTGGAAGCCTTGGCAGATTTTCTTTGTTCATCCAGTAATGCATTGCGTCGCTTATGTTCTCATGCCAAAATGCATTGCCAAATATACCAGAGAAAACCTCACATTCGTCACAAGTGCATCTCTCATAGCGAGGCATTAAACGCGCTATTGATTTCAGGAGCTGGTGTCTGTAACTTGTGGTCGATCCTTGAAGCATAGGCAATATCTTGTTCTTGCCCATTATTGCCATTGACATCTGCAAGTTGGTTGTATTTATACAAGATAATAGTCAGTCCGTAACCAGAGAACTCGACTATCTGGAAAGTTAAAACATGAGAAAAATTATTTGGTAAAAATGAGAAATCTTAAAATAATGGAAAATCATGAAACCATGTGAAATGTTATTTGGTAAAAATGAGTAATCATAAAATATGGAAAATCATGCTTAATCACTCAAGCAAACAAAACTAAGTGATTGCACAAGTTGTATTTGTTCGACAGCTCTTCTGCAGCTTTTGATGCTATGCTGCACTGCCTGATTCTATTGTAATGTATTAATAATTAGTGAAATTTCATCAGTTATTTGAATTTATTCCTAACAATTATGCATGTGGGGTTATTGAATGAGTTGTTATTTAACAATTATTATCAGCAAAGATTTTATCATTAGATAACACAATTGAAAGATGCTGGCAATCATATCCAGCAACTTTAAAATAAAATCTTACTGGAACAAGGGGAAGCCACATTTTGACTGATGAGGATGTGGTGAGTTTATAAAACATTGAGGAGCTCGTACAAGACAGAGAAGCTATATGTTTGGCTGAGACATGGCCTCCCATAAGCGAGATATGAATGGCTAAACCTCCAACACAATGCGCAACTATGTGTACTTTTATGGATTCCCCGTAGAACTCAATGATCTTATTGATTGCTGCAAAAAGAGAATATCTTGAGCTAGCTAGGAAGAGCAACGACTGGAAGGTGCAAATGGCATATGCATATGTAAATTTACCTGCTGGAATGTCTATTCTGCCAATATCTTCAACTGAAAAGTGGTTTGAAGAATTCGACCAGTGCACTCTCGCTTGCAGTAACCATATATCATGCCTATCTTTTAGTAAAGTTCTAACAAGATCATTCTGCTCAGTTGGTAAACAATAGCTTTCTGTTGCATAACCATTAATTAGCAGAACAGGATATGGTTTATTCTCCTGTTTAAGTTGCCGGCACTATGGCTGCATTCCAATGCTGGCAATGGATTGTAAAATTATCCTCTGCAAATTTCACAGTGACAATGACGAGTTGGGAATATGCCATGAAAAAATCAAGAGAGGGAAAACATCAAATTCCTTCCCAAGTGACACAAAATTCATAAATTAGAAGGATGGTAAGATTTGGAACAAACATACAAGATTTCTGAAAGTGTGGTGCAGAAGTCATTATTGTCCTCTTCTAAATTTTTTGCAGTATGTAGATTGAATTAAGTTTTAGGAGTATCTGAATTAACTAAACTGAGGAACATAAAATCAGTTACTGGTGTAATCACCTGTTTTAATCTCATGAATCGTACTATTTGGATAAGGTTCCCGAGCCAATTTCATAGGGGTGAAATTGATGAGACTTCCTCGAGGTGCTTGCAGGATATAGGTTCTAAGAAGAGATTGCATTAGAAGACATATGAACTTACTCCTGCTTCCACCTCTAAGAGCACACATGCTTTTCAGAAGCTCTAATAAGGAAATATGAAGCGCTCCTTTTAGATTCATCATATCTTCTCTGTTATTGGTGATTTTTCTCAATGTCACATTCAATGTCGTGGATTCACTCCATGCATATAGGGCTAGTAGATAAGGATTCATTATCTTTTTTCCTTCAAGAACATACCTGCATGAAATCACTTTTGTCAATCTTGAATTCAACAAATTAGAGAGGAAACATGTGAAACCAAACTCATATCAAACCTTGAACCAGAAGAAGCTGCAACAAGGAGATGATAATGCATATATTGTGTGTAAGGAGTTCTGATATCTGTTTTGCATAAATCAACTTCACCATGAATAACATACATCTTGTCCATTTCTATAGCCCTGCATTCAATGTGTCCACCCACTTTGCCTCGTAAAAGGGGATGAGATTTTCCAGTAGCATTATTTGTTTTGTCAATGACACTCGAAGTTTTGAATCTCAATTTCAGATAAGCTGTACACGGCATACCACCAACTTGCCCTCTCATGGTTTCTTTAGTTATGACTTCTGAGTCACAGCTCTTCTTCATCTTACCATTGTATATTGAGCCTGGTTTCTTATCAAAATTTCTATTCACAAAATTTCCAATGTACTTGATAGCATCCTTGACAAGGTGTCCACTAACATGCTCAGCAGCTGCAGCAACAGTGAGACAAGGGTTGATTCCAACAGAACATGGGATTATGGAGGCATCACAAATATAAAGTCCAGAGTGCACCCCAGTTGGAGAAGTTGTATCAAAAACTTGACCATTAGGATTACAGACGCCAGATGAAACATCTGATGAAGCAATACACCCTCCTAAGAGATGGACTGAAGTGCTCCTATACCGTGACATGAAGAGAACTCCTCCTAGTTTCTTAGCAAGTTTTTGGAAAGCTTCAATTTTTCGTGGCAGCAAATGATCACGCGGAGGCTGAAAGAAAATTTTGTTTGTGTCTTTCTCAAACGTAATTTCCCCACTGCTGTCATCATGTCCGATTACATTCAGAACCATCTCTTGGCCGTGCTTCAAACCTAGAACATGCTTCAGCCTCTCTATTATGCCATATAAGAACCAGTAGCCAGATTGCCATCCATACGTTGTTATCCCTTTAAATAGGAAGCTTGGATAGGCTGCTGGAATTACTGCACTCTGCAGCAAAAGGAAAAAGTAATTCATTATTGACAACAATCATGCATAATAAGGCTACTTATCATGAAATTAGTACAGTTAGGCAGGTTCAAATAAAGGGACCTTCTTCCAAGATTATATAAACAGTGTTAAGAGAACAGGTTCCAATATTTTAATTACAAATGTTGGCTTGATATCCAAAATAAGCCTGAGTTACCCAATATAAAATATTGCTGTAGCTGAAATTAATTTCAATATATCAACGGACATTCCTATCTGAAAAAACCCAATTATTGGACATTTAATTGGCAGTGTCTCAACCTGAATGGTGAAACCCAATGAAGAAGTATATGATGAAGAAATTGATGGTCCTGGTCTTTCTTGAAAAGGTATATTAGGAAACTGCTTCCTATCTAGTCCAGTAGCATTTAAAGGGGCTGAGCTTCCAGCGAGATAGGCAACGTTATTGCCATTGCAACTCAATCGTGACCCTAGCTTATGTGAGACTGGCAATCCTCTCAACTGGGATTCAAAAAGTATTTTTGAAGTACCAAATACTCCAGCTGCAGTAGAAACAATATTCACATTTTGCTTAATCAAATAAGATTAATGAGTTATCTTAAGCACAAATGTACCTGAGAGTATAACTATATCAGATGCTATATAGTCAAATTCATTCAGAAAATACAAGCCACCTTTCTTTGGCTTCTTCTTTTGAATCTCTTTCCTCTTTGCAGGTGTCATCTTTGTTTCTTACCACATATTGAACCTCACATTCTGTTTTAATGGTACATCCTGCCTGTAACCAGAAAATCTACTTCAATTTTACTGATCTAAGCTGTGAAAACAACAGACCAAGGGGTTGAATCATGGTGTTTTAGTGATAAATAGGATGTTGAAAAGATTTTGTAAATTAAATTTTCATGAAATGGAAAATTATGCTTCCTATATACACTAGATGCTTAAAGTTTTTACACATAAATTCAAAGATAACACATACTTGGATAGCAGATACCAAATAAGTTCTATCGGTAGAATTTTTAGCATTGTAAGGACAGCCAGTAAGACAATTCCCACATGCTAGACAGCTTCCAGTTTCTTGAGAACTCCTTGAATCAGAAACCTGTTCTATTTCAAAATTCATGCTCAGTTTCAGTGGATTGTGGATTTTCTTATCATACTCTTCGCCTACTACTCCTTCCATGATCTTGGAATTCTGAAACTTCATCGGAACACTCTGTACCCTTAGCATGTCTGCAGCAGAAGCCTCACATCTGTCCCAATCTTCTTCCCAAGCCTTTGGCCATTTGGAATCCCGTCGTGCACGAACCGTTGTAGGTAGCATCACTCCTGCATTTACTAGTGAACCACCACCTAAGCCACAGGCTGTCGCTGCTAGAGCATCATCTTGTAGATATATCTGTGGTTTTCAATAACACGGTGTAATCAAAAGGTTGGCATTGACTCGTGCTATTGTGATATAACATAGTAACCAGGTTATGAAGAGCAATAGAGGGTAAGATTATAATAATGCGTATTGACAAATTTAATCTTTTAAAGAACATGAAAAAAAAAAAAAAAATGGAAGAGAGAATTCATATACACTATGGTATCTAAACTTGTAATTCCTACTGAGAATAATTAGGCCTAGGTCCTGGACATCAGAGTATTTTTAAGTCGGAGACCTGTCGAGTAATAATGCATCAAGTTCATGAATTTGCATTAAAGCTGTCGCGCAACTTTGCTGGACTACTAAAAGTTAATCTCAACAACAGGTTAATATTGTTGTGCACCATAAAGCATAACGAGAAAATCTTCTACGTTTGAATACAAAGCAACCTGAAACAGAGCATCTTTTGGACCAAAGTTGACTCCCAAGTTCCTACTTTCCACCCTGACAGCAGACAATATCTTGAAACTATCAGTTGGAAAATCCTGAGCTTCCCACCTATGCCCTTTCTCTAACAAACACACCTTAAACCCTGCCATTGACATCCGACAAGCAGCAACAGAACCTCCGTATCCAGACCCAACAACAACAGCATCATAACCACCATCATCCCCAATATCAAAGAAATCCTCTGAGTCGGATTTCTGCATTGTTACGTGAGTAGCTTGTACTAGAAGTGTTAGCTTGGTGTCACAAACAAACAGTATACTCAATAAAATAGGTTGACAAGATATGATAATATTGAAAGGAAAAAATAATGACACAAAATATTGAAAGTGGTTTGGCCAATATGTCTGTTGACAGGAGAGGAGGAGCAATTCCACTAATTTAAGAATATAGTAAAAAAAACCAACAAAATCTTCTTCACGAAATTCTCTTGAAAAGACTCTACAAATTCTCTGAAATTATCTTTCAGATGTGGGATATCCTAGAACAGAGGACTCATTAATTCATAGGCATAGATACTGTGCAATTCATTGAATCAGACCGAAACTTTAGCCAGCCTCATAAATAAATCAAATGGCTATCTTTGAGACTTTTTCTATCTTATGGAAGAAGTAATCGACCTGGTATTGCAGTTCTTACTAGACCAGCTACTGCAGGTCCCTAAATTCAATTTGACAACCATAATCTTTAAAGGATCAAATTTAGAATCGAAAATAGTCAAACATGAAAGCGATATCAGTTAATTGAAAATTTGAAGTCTTTTGAATAACAAGTACCTACCTTCAGTTGAATTTTCCAAAATAGTAGACTTAGTACACCTTCAAGAAAACCACCACCCCTAGGCAGACCAGAAATTGAGAACAAGACTCAAGTGCAAACAATGTTTGAACTTGACCCAGGTGAATCCGTGCGCTCATTATTTTCTTTACCTCATGTCTTTGCGAGTAAATTAGAGATGTAATTTGTGAATTTCGAAAAGTTAAATTTCAGACATATTGCTTTTCTGTGCCCAACAAAATGGAAACAGTAACTACGCATAAGCTCGCATTAGTTTTACATAATCAGGGAGACCCAGAATATCACAAAGAAAAGGAGAAATTTCAATAGCCAACCTTGTGTTGCTGTCTCCAGAAGGGGCACTGGAGTCAGCTGCATCATATGAAGAAGATGAACAGACAATTAGCTTGCTTTTGAGAGGAGCAGAAGCGTTTTGGGTTTGTGTTCGCGTCAAAAAATATGAGGGTTTGGAGTGTGGGCCAATGGCAGAGTAGAACACAGAGAGAAAGAACCCATCTCTCTCTCTCTCTCTCTCCGAGTGTGTGCGTGTGTTAGCGAACTGAATCTGAAGTCAAGTGACAGTTGACAGTTTGATGTTTTGGCCATATTTCTTCATATTCTTGAACTTCTCTGTTCCTTTTCCTTTTCTTACTTCCTTTCATTTTGCACTCCTGTTTAAATCTTTTGAAAATTATTGCATTAGTATCTATAATCATGTATGTTATTATGTTAACTATCAAATAATAGTTTTTTAATATTATTATGCAGAAAAATGTATTTTATTAAAGAAAAACGAAGATCAAAATAATATCAAGCACTAATAAAATGTTAGGTAATTAGTTCAAAAAAAAAATTGAAAATATATGATGAATCCTTATATGAGAAGCAAACATTTAGAGAAGCCGTCAACACTTAGATGGCCTTTGATGGCCTTACAAAGTCATGAAAAAACCTGATAAGAAAAATAATTGAAAAGAAGCACAAGTAATGTAATGGTATCAATGGGAAATCCACCCTCAAATCTTCCCCCGTCCTCGTATGGATCAGCACTCCATGCCAAGGCCTCTTTCATGTACTTGTTTTCTCTTGGAGTCCTGAAAGAATTTATTTCCTCTTCAGCCAACTCAATATGTTTTTGAATGTGAGGAAAAACATTTTCATGTGATTTCTCTCCAATCAAAAGATCAGAGTGGCCAAAACCATCTACTACCACCCTTTCATGCCTATAACCAGGCTGGTGCAACTTCATGTATTTATTAGCAAGAAAGGAAGTCTCGGGAGTCACAAGGAGTGTTCGTCCGCCAGATATATAAAGTGTCGGCAGTGCCATTCTCTCGGGATGAATCAAATACGCATTATTACCTTGCTGTCCACTATGAAACCAGCGTTACAAATTCTTCTGAGGTGAGGAAATGCTGCCATTGGAAGCCTTGTCAGAATTTCTTTGTTCATCCAGTAATGCACCTTGGCTTATGTTTTCGTGCCAAAATGTATTGCCAAATATACCCGAGAAGACCTCACATTCGTCGCAGGTGCATCTCTCATAGCGTGGAATCAGGTGTGCTATTGATTTCAGGAGCCGCTGTCTGAAACTTGTGGTTGATGTTTGAAGCAGAGGTAATGTCTTGTTCTTACCCATTATTGCCATTGAATCTGCAGGTTGGTTTTTTTTACTAAGGAAAATGTTGAGTGCATATGACTATCTGGAAAAGAGAAACATATCTGATGTTCATTTGGTATAACTGAGTAAGCTTGAAATAATGAAACATCATCCTTAATCAGTGAAGCAACTGAACTTGATGATTGTATCAGTTGTAACTGTTTGATAGCTTTTGTTGTTATGTTCAGCTTTGATACTAAGCTGGGCTATCTGTCTGTCATGCATTCTAACTTTCAGCATTTCATTAAGTTATTTGAAATTTAAATATTCCTAACCATTTGCATATGGAGATACTGAACGAGTTGCTATTTAGCAATTATCTGCAAAAATATTATCATTAGATTGGCATACCTAAAGATGCTGACCATGATATCTGGAAAGTAAAAGAAGTTGCTTACTGGAACAAGGGGAAGCCACATTTTGACTGATGAGGATGTGGTGAGCTTAAAGAACATTGAAGAGTTGGTACAAGACAGAGAAGCTATATGCTTGTCTGAGACATGGCCTCCCATAAGTGAGATATGAATGGCTAGACCTCCACACAATGTGCAACTATGTGTACTTTTATGGATTCCCCTAGAACACAATGATCTTATTGATTGCTGCAAAAAAAGAGAATATCTTTGAGTTAGCTAGAAGAGTGACGACTGGAAGGTGCAAATGGCATTTTGCATATGTAAATTTACCAGCTGGAATGTCTATTCTGCCAATATCTTCAATAGAGAAGTAGTCTGAAGAATTCAATGGGTGCAATCTTGTGCGCAATAACAATACATCATGCCCTTCTTTTAGTAAAGTTCTAACAAGATCATTTGGCTCAGTTGGTAAGCAATAGCTTTCAGTTGAATAACCATTAATTAGCAGGACAGGGTAAAGTTTTTTGTCATGGTCAAGTTCTGGTGGACTGTGGCTGCACAGCCAATGCTGGCAACAGATTATACAATTATCCTCTGCAAAATTCAAAGAGATAAGATAAGTTGATAATTGCCCATGACAAACTTAAGGAAGTGAAAAGCATAGAACTGATGGAAGATTTTTAAGTTTAGCGCAGAAGTCATTATTGTCCTCTTGTAACTTTTTTGTACCTAGTTTGAATTAAGTTTCAGAAGTATGTGAATCAAATAAACTGAGGAACAAAAAATCAATTACTGGTTAATCACCTGTTTTAATCTCATGAATCGTACTATTTGGATAAGGCCTAGCCAATTCCAAAGCCGTAGAATCGATGTGACTTCCTCGAGGTACTTGCAGAATATAGGTCCTAAGAAGGGATTGCATTAAAAGAAATATGAACTTACTCTTGCTTCCACCCTTAAGAGTACCCATGCTTTTCAGAAGCTCTAGCAGAGAAATATGAAGCTTCCCTTTTAGATTCATTGTTTTTTCTCCAATGTTATTGGTTATTTCTCTCAATGTCACATTCAATGTTGTGGACTCTTTCCATGCATATAATGCTAGGATATAAGGATTCATTGTCTTTTTCCCTTCAAGAACATATCTGCATCAATTGGCTTTCGTCAGTCTGCCTTAAGTTCAAAAAAATATTGGAAAAATGTGAAGCCAAAATAAAATCAAACCTTGAACCAGATGAAGCTGCAATGAGGAGATGATAATGCATATATGTGTATAAGGAGTTCTGATATCTGTTTTGCATAAATCAACTTCTCCATGAATAATATACATCTTGTCCATTTCTATACCCTTGCATAGAATGTGCCCACCCACTTTGCCTCGTAGAAGGGGATGAGAAATTCCAACAGGAATGCCTGTTTTGTCAGAAACTTGCGAAGTTCTGAACCTCAACTTGAGATAAGCTGTGCACGGCATTCCACCAACTTGCCCTCTCATGGTTTCTTTTGTCACAACTTCTGAGTTGCAACTCTTCTTCATCTTACTCTTAGAGATCAACCCCTGTTTCTGGTTACAACTTTTGTTCACAAAGTTTCCAATGTACTTGACAGCATCCTGGACAAGGTTCCTACTTACATGCTCAGCTGCTGCAGCAATAGTGAGACAAGGGTTGATTCCAACTGAACAAGGTATTATGGAGGCATCACATATATAAAGTCCAGGGTGCACCCCAGTTGGAGATGTGTTATCAAAAACTTGACCATCAGGATTGCAGACGCCAGATGAAACATCTGATGATGCAATACACCCTCCTAAGAGATGTACTGAAGTGCTCCTATATCGTGACATGTATAGAATTCCTCCTAGTTTCTTAGCAAATTTTTGGAAAGCTTCAAGCTTTCGTGGCAGTAAAGGATCATGCGGAGGTTGAAACATAATTCTGTTTGTATCTTTTTGAAAAGTAAGTTTCCCATTGCTGTCATCATATCCCATTGCATTCAGAACCACTGCTTGGCTGCATTTCAAACCTATGATATGCTTTAGCCTATCTATCATGTCAAGTAAGAACCAGTTGCTAGATTGCCATCCATATGTTGTTATTCCTTTGAATAGGAAGCCTGGATATGCTGTTGGAATTACTGCACTCTGCAGCAAAAAGGAAATGTTATTCATTATGTGATACATCATGCTGCAAAACAAGGCTACTTAATATGAACTGTTAACTATTAGGCTGGTTCAATTTCTTCTGAGATATTTAAAACTGTGTGATGATCTGAGAACAGATTCCATATTTACTTAAAAATGGTCAAGACATGTTAACCAAAGAAAGCCTAAGTCTGTAAACAAGATCACTGTAGCTGAAATGTAAATGAATAAGTCAAAAGGGACATTCCTATCCAAAGAATACCAATTATCAGACCTTAATTGGCAGTGCCCCAACCTGAATGGTGAACCCCAATGAAGAAGTATATGATGAAGAAATTGATGGTCCTGGCCTTTCTTGAAAAGGTATATTAGAAAACTGCTCCTATTTAGTCCAGAAGCATTTAATGGGGCTGAGCTTCCAGCGAGATAGGCAACATTATTGCCATTGCAACTCAATCCTGAGCCAAGCTTGGTGAGACTGGCAATCCTCTCAATTGCGATTGAAAAAGTATCTTTGCTGTACCAAACACTCCGGCTGCAGAAGAGATGACATTAGTTACATTTTGCCAAATAAAAACAAAGTTATGATCTTCTGAACAATCGTACCTGAGAGTATAACTATATCAGATGCTACATAGTCGAATTCATTGACAAATACAAGCCATCGTCGTGGGCTTCTTCCTTTGAATCCTCCTTCCTCTTTGAAGTTATCATCTTCGTTTCTTACCACATATTGAACCTCACATACCGTTTTAATGGTACATCCTGCCTGTGACCAGAAAATCAAGCTACTTCAATTTTACCGATCAAAACTACGAACACAATGGCCCAAGGGGTTGAACCATAGTGCTTCAGTGATGAATTGGAACTTGAAAACATCTTGCGATATTTAGTGGATCGGATGTAAATTTCATGAAGTGGAAAACTTTGCTTCCTATGTACAGTAGATAATCTTAAAAGGGCCCAAACATGAAGTGGAAGAGAAAACATACTTGGATAGCTGAGACCAAATAAGTTTTATCAGTAGAATTTTTAGCATTGTAAGGACAGCCAGCAAGACAATTCCACAAGCTAGACAGTTTCCAGTTTCTTGAGACCTCCTTGATTCAGAAACCTGTTCTTCCATATCAAAATTCACACTTAGTTTCAGTGGATTGTAGATGTTCTTATCATACTCTTTGTCGATCACTTCTTGCATGATCTTGGAATTCTGAAACTTCATTGGAATACTCTGTATCCTTAGCATGTCTGAAGCAGAGGCCTCGTATTTCTCCCAATCTTTTTCCCAAGCCTTAGGCCATTTAGGATCCCGTCGTGCACGAACTGTTGTCGGCAACATCACTCCTGCATTTACTAGTGAACCACCACCTAAGCCACAGGCTGTTGCTGCTAGAGAATCATCTTGTATGTGTATCTGTGGTTTTTATGAACACATTAGTAGTCAGGGGGCTGGCACTGAATTTCATTTGTTATGGTAAATGGATTGTACTCAAGTTATCACGATTCAAGACCATATAGCCGGCAATATTGAAACAGAGAGAAGTTAAATACCCTATTGTTTGTAAAAAAAACTCCAACTGAAAAAGCATTAGTCCTGGATATTCTGGAGGTAAATATACTTTTTTATGTCTGAAACCTGGTGGAGTGGATGCATCAAATTTATGAATTTGTCTTCATGATGCCACTTAATTTTGCTGGAATACTATAAATGAATATCAGCTGCAGGTTAATATTGCCATGCACCAGAAACAATGATAAGAAAATCTTCAACTTTTGAAAAAACAAAACGACCTGAAACAAAGCATCTTTTGGACCAACGTTGACTCCCAAGTTCATGTTTTCCATCCTGACAGCAGACCATATCGTGAAACTGTCAGTTGGAAAATCCTGAGCTTCCCACCTCCGCCCTTTCTCTAACAAACAAACCTTAAACCCAGCCATTGACATCCGACAAGCAGCAACAGAACCTCCGTATCCAGACCCAACAACAACAGCATCATAACCACCATCATCAGCAATATCAAAGAAATCCTCTGAGTTGGGTTTCTCCATTGTTACACCTAGCTTGTAACAGAAGTTTATATATATAAGACAGTACAGAATCTTGTTGTCTTTGATGTTGACAATAAGGAATTTGGGTCAGATTCAGATGACCCTTTTTACAGGATTCTCCGTGCATTCACAGAAATGGACAAAAGTAGTCTTAACCGGCTTTTTTTGTCCAATATTTGCTCTTGCTATTAGGTGTATCTTGACGTTTTCTTTTGATTATGACATTTGAAAGGTAACAAACTTGTGGGAAAGGCTTAGATTTGTGCTCCTTGAAAATGATTTTCCTGCTCTCACAAACTATGTAGTTACTGTTAAAGATCAAGAAAGCAGCTTGCCAGAACAATAACTTGAGACAGGATAAGATCATTCATAGGGAATACACAGTTATAGCAATGGAGATCCTCAACAGTTCTGAGTATGGTTATCATTAATTCTTGCCAGAATTTGGAAACTGATTTTGGAATTGATGGATACACAGGCTGAGAATCATGCTTGTTAGCTTCTTTACCGGCATATATGAATTGAAAATGGACACCACATTAAACTCACACATGTTAGAAGTTGGTCATTGTAGCCGTGCATTAAATGCTCTGATTGCTGTTTCTTTCCCACTCATTGTTACTGACTTAGTGATCGATCATAATTAGGATTCATTCAAATGCAAAACTTGTGGCGCCCTCTAGGTAGCAAAGACAAAATATGATATCACTGTCAATTTGGTACCATTTTATAAAATCTTGGCATTAATCTGGAAAAATAATTAGGAATAGTAAAAATTAAATCTGAATGATGCTTTGCAAAGGTCTGTTAGATTTTCCAGATTAATTTCATGGGAAACAAAAAAGTAACTCCAGATTGCATAACTGATAGGATGATTCAGGCATCAGCCAGAACATCTAGCACTTGACTATTATGTTCTCAATTTCTGTGTGGAACTTGCCATTTATTTTGAACATTTTTATCACTTGTATGAAGATTATATAAAGTTGCATAGCGTATATATCTGTCCATTTTTTGAAACAACTTGTGTAAAATCTACAAGCAATGTTCGTGTACAATGACTTACTTGGTTAAGATGAATGTTAGAGAAAGTTAACCATACAGTATTAAATAATGCTGGAAGGATATCAGAACAAAAATTATATAACCCTACTGGGTAATAAATTAAATTCTTGCTATTTCGACACACTTCTTTAAGGCATCTAATAGGCTTCTCATGATTCTTGGTTCTCCAGGAGGTGGTTGATCTTTCAAGGGCCCATTTCTTATGGCTCGAAATAATGGAGCAGAATTATCAGTACCCGGAAATACCAAGCAATCTATGTACACAAGGACTTCCGTCTGTCCATCTCCAACAGTGATGAAACCAAGTCTAGCTCCACCAGGGATTTTATCCACCTGCTCATAGGTATGCAAAATGATCAATTAACAACTACATTGAAGCAAGTATTTGCATAAAACCACCTCAATGTTTTACAGCTTAGAAATTGCCAAACAACCTATTTAAGTACCAATCAAGCTTAAGAAATTCCTGGTCCAGCAATCTCATTGGTTTCACATTTTTCGGCAGCAAAAGCATTTTTTAGGAGTTCAGATTAAATTCTTCTTTTTAACTGTTTCGACAACTTGTAAATGCAACTATCATCACCAACCTTCAGTGGCACTGGAAGTGGCAAATTAGCACCTTGGCATAAACTGTTCCCCCACTGTAAAGTAACATTGCAGATTCTGAATGAGTAATTCCACAATTAAGGCCTTAAATTATGAAAGAGATAGAGAGAAGTAGGGACAAGAACAGAAAACAGAAACAGAACCTATTGACTCCAAAACAATATAAAACAAAATCAGTTTTATAACACAACCAAGGAGTCATTGATTTGTCGTCTTTTAGTCAGTGTCCAAAGGAAGTATCTAGAAACCAGTAAGGGTGACGGAAATATGTGAGGTTTATCTTGCATTCTTGAATTTGTTTTGTACGTGTGACTGACTTTCAGTAATGAGCAGCCAACAAAGAACGTGCATAAAAAATATAATCTTGATGCTTGTACCAACCATTAAGCATAAACAGGGAATGTAAACGACAATGGTCAGTTTCCTTGTGTGTTATTTTCCCCTTCATCTTTTTCTTCTTCTAAGATGCCAGAATCCTAATGTCTCCAACAAATTAGTACAGACAAGCTTTTCACTTGTGATTGCCTAAATACTAGCGTCCCTTCTTGCTGAACAATCTCCAAGTTTTTAAGAAGTGGCAAAGTGATACACTCGTTAACAATCTAATATGCTGATCACTGTATTGTTCATAAAAAATTAATTGCAGTCTAAAATATCTTACTATACCAACTCTGTAAGGGATGAGACAAACAAGAATTCAATTCATTAGAATGCATCATCAGTAAATTATGGTCCCTGAGTGTCAGAATGCACTACTAGCTCCCCAAAGACAAAGTAATAAACAACTTTGATTGTGGTAATCCTGATTTTGTCATTATTAGGGGGCAGATGATGGTTTGATTGCAGATGATGGTTTGATTCCGAAGTTGTTAAAAACTCCCAATTTCTTTCCATGAATGAATCAATGAATACTTAAGAAACTACAGGCACTAAACAACAGGACTACTACGAGTCATCGTGATAGAGCTCTGGACAATGTGCTTGCATTATTCTTTATTTGGACAAGTTAATTGAATACACACTGAAATGATCATAAAACAAGATGGCTTGTCACCATTCCACATAGTTATATAGACAAGGAAACTGTCTCACTCTGAACATTGTAAGCTCTGTTTCCATTGGTTCAATGTCATTAAACTAAGTTGTCTCTGTCACTTCAACCAACAGAGGAGCATCTTGTCGTACCAATAAGTGCAAAACATATCCAAGAAACAATATTCTTCATCTATGTTTTTTTCATGTAGAATGATGACACTGAAAGGAAAGACAAGAATAACAATTTTAAAAACATATAGTCTTGAGTCGTTGTTGTACCTGAAACAGCAAGGTTTCGAATCTAGCAACGTCGGTGTCCAAGGGCAGTTTCATGGTTCCTAGAGAAACTCCTCCCCATCATTATCTGTAGGTGAAATGCTATCGGCTGATGATGCCTTAGATACTGCAATTAGATTACGTTTGCTCGAAAATTCAGCAAGACTAAGGCAATGAACAATGTTGGTGGTGGTGGTGATGAACGCAGGTGACTTAGGTTTAATAAAAGCAATTGGTGAAAATTTCAGATGGGAGGCATGAACTATATTAACTACTTGTCTAATGGCCATGGAAGCCATGGCTTCTTTGTTTACCAGTGGCTGTATGTAGTGTTCTTGTTTTGGTGTGTTGAGCTTGTTATGTGGTGCTGAGGTTGGCATAGGATATGAGTGTGGATAGAATTTTCACATTCTATATCAACCATGTGGCCCACCTATATCTCCTATATCTCCTTTGGGCGATTAGCAAATTACTCCCAAATATTGTATAGCAGTCTAAAAGAGCAAAAGAAATATATTTATGACAAAAATATTAGTACATAATCTCCTTATAAATAATAACAATAATAAAAAAAAAAAGTATAACTTTCTGGACAACAGGACAATTAGCTATTTCTTTTATCACGGATAGAGAATTTTCTAATAGAAAATCAAATTTCTCTATTTTTTGTCGTGAAGAAATATTTTGCTAATATATTTTTTACATGAATTATTTTCGCTCTTCTTTACTTTACAATTTTACATCATAACCAGGCAGCCAAAATGTTCTGGAACTACAGTACAAAATATTGAAATATGTTGAAGCCTCCACGGTTAGTAATACAACCAATAATCTTGGATCAACTAATTGACAATGTATAGTTTTGATCCACTAATCCATCAACTATACGTTCAATAGTTTTTTCTTTCCATCAAAATCTCATAAATGGTTTTGGATTCAATCTTACCTTTGCCAATTTTACAAGATCAAAAGATCTGTAGTGAGTCGGTGAACCATAAAAAACAAAGGAGTTTCACTCAGACAATCGAAATTACATCAGACCTAATAAAAATCTTATCGAAAAAATAACCAAAAAAAGAAGTACGATTTACTAACTGGGTCTACAGTTACAGGTGAATGAATTTCAGCTTTTCATATTGCTCTGGGTCTGTACAGTATACAACCTCAAAATCTGCCTCAATTGGGCCACTAATAGGAGCCATTCATGCGCCCTTCTCAGATGAAAACATTTCAAGTGGTTCTGCATTTCATTAGGAGGAGCAAACTTCAAGCTTGGGAAGAAGGCTTCGCCAGGCGTCAGCAATACTGTTTGCCAGGTGTACCTGACCCTTGGCAAATTCATGAAAAGCCAGACCCATATCTAGTGTTTTCTGTTCTTGAAATCGAACAATCTCTTCATTCATTCGCTTCACAATTTTCTCAAATCTTTGTGCTGCCTCCGCACCATCAGCTTTTAGCTGCATCAGAAAACCAAACATCAGCCAGATGAAGATTCTAGAAACTAACAAGAAACGGCAATCTTGACAACCTCCTCGTATTCATGCTCGGCTTCAACCAATTTTTCTGACCGCGTTAATCTGAGCTTGTTCCTGCAAATAAATATGCCCAGTTATGATAAAATACTAACAGATTGAATTTACCAGATTTTTTATACCAAAAAGAATGGAAGAACAAGACCCTTTCTTCATATTTTGACTCCAACAAATTGATATATTTCATCAAATAAATCCTTGTATATAGTCATTTAGCATGTGCTTCAGTGGTTACCCAACAAACCAGAAAAGATGTTGAAGAACCTGTGCATATGTTTTTTACCATACTGGAGTTGGGGATTATTTTGGACAAATCTTCACATATCATAATTGACATATCAGACAGAGATTATGGAGAACATATGTGTGGTACTAGTCAGGGTTCAACAGATATGTCAAACATCCACATGTTGGGAATATGACTGATAAAGCAAAGATATGAATTTTGGCACTTTGAACACTTGTATTTTTCCAAATAAACAATCAATCTGATAACATACAACAATAGGAACAGACTAGCATAGAAGGAAGAAAAGGAGCTATCGGTATATGTTGTCCACATCAGTATATGAAACAAAGATTTCATTTAGTATATTGTTATATAATCAATGGGTCCAACACAGAAAAGCAAAGAATAAGCTGCAAATTCAGGGACCATACATATCTATTTCCTTAAACTTGATTGCTTCAGCCAGTTCATAATGGTGCCTGAAAGCATTTGCCCTCTCTGCTATTGTCGCCTGTCCCATAAATAACACAAAGTACTGTCAATTTCCTTAACAAAGCAAAAATAATGCAAATATCAATAACAACAGTAGTTACAACAATGGCATGCTGGACATTAACTGAAGCACACACTGAAAAATGGTATCAACTTGTTAATTTTTTTCTGAAAAGCAATCATCTGTGCCTTCCTTATTCTACTAAATGCTGAATTTCTTAGGTAATTTATAATAAATACTTAAAAAATGCAGCACAAGTTCCAACTTCTTAGAAAACAAAGCCAATCAACTGTGTTGCTATCTCCAAAAATAGAAGCTATACTTCTGCAAATTGAGGACGACATGAACTTACCTTAATAGACTGCACTGCCCGAACATAATCTTTTAAAGGTTCTTCAAAATTCATCAAGAGGTGGTGAGCCTAATAGCAGGATAGACGAAGTTTAAAAATCATCTAAATGAAACAATCATTTAAAACATATTAAACCATACCTCTCTCTGCAGCTTAACTGACAAAATCTCGGATTTTGCACCAAGCTCAGTAAATGCCTTTCCAAGAGCATTTCCTTCGCAGTTGCCTAGTAGCTTGACTGCCTTACCAAAGTCTGATAAAGATTGTCCCAACTCTGTAATAATGTATAAAACTTGCCTATCATATGGACTAGATTGTCAAATATGTTAAAAAAAGGAGGGGAGGCAAGGCTGCGGTGGAACAGACATGATAGCAATTAAGAAATCAGATGTGATAAAACCATTATTTCTTGCTAATGACTTGCCACTCGAGAAGGAAAAGGCAAGAGAGTTTATTAATATCCATACACCGCAGATGAATAACAAGTTCTCAAAGTTTGCATATACCCCTGTGTCTCTTTACTAGACGGTAAGCATGCTTCTGGGCTTCAGCTAGGTGATCTTCGAGCTGAAAAATGTAATTCTTCAGCTTCTCATGTTCTGGATTTGATTCTTCAACTGGTTTCTCCTTTCCAAGAAAAACATCACTCACTTTAGACTGTACGTCCTGCCAACATTAACAAAGGCGGTCACTGTCATATGAAATGCTTTCGGCCCTTGCCCGACAGACATGACACACAATGGGCTCAACTTAATGATTACTGAGGTCTAAACAAAATCACAGAATGGAGTTGCAGTTCAAAACAGTAAAGCCCTCCTTCAGTCGAACAAAAACATGTTGAAACTCTTATCTGCTGGAGGCAATAGCAATTGACAAAATTCAAACTAGCATCCTTTTCCGACAGGGTTGCTCCAATTATTATAGTGACTATTCTTATTGCGTAAATGAGATACCTTGAAAATTTGCATCAAGTCTGCCGGCTTCTTCTTGAAAATACCAGTTTCCTGGGATCTTGCTCTCTCCATTGTCTGCAGATCAAGCCAAAAAAAATTATAAACAATCAAATTAAGGACAAGATTATGAAGCAAAAATGGAAAAGGAAAAGAAAAACATATAGTTCATTTCTCAACGTTGTGATGCATAAAGTGCAGGTATCTTGCCAGCCAAAGCACAGAAGTAATTCCAATGAAATCTACCTACAGTTCGTTAGATTGTTAATTTATTCCCCTTCTCGACTGATTCAGACTTTTAAAGATAATAGCAACTAACTAAGACAGATAACTTTTAATAAGTAAAAGAATTGGCTAGGACTAGCAATCTATGTAATCAAATCCGAACTTATATATGCATAATAACATCGACCAAATCAGCGGTACAGAGAAACTCTAAAACCATCTCACTTTTCATTTCCAATACATTGAGCATTGCAACATCCCCCACTTCCTCAAGGCACATAAGATCTTCAAATCCTAATAGTATGGCACAAATTGCATGGACTCAACATATAACCTTGAAGTCCTTGGACCCAACCCCCATCCTATATAAAATACATGCTTGCACACATTCTCCACATGACTTTCTCTTTCTAAAGTATGATTCTC
This sequence comes from Paulownia fortunei, assembly GCA_019321725.1. Taxonomy (NCBI): domain Eukaryota; kingdom Viridiplantae; phylum Streptophyta; class Magnoliopsida; order Lamiales; family Paulowniaceae; genus Paulownia; species Paulownia fortunei. The sequence continues at coordinate 586,317 of JAGSPU010000054.1, read as the reverse complement.
GAGCTACCACAAATTGAAATGTCCAATTTGATTTCTGGGTGGAAGAAGAAAAGTTCCATCTTATTGAATTACCTGTTCATCAGCCTGCAAAAAGGTTCTTAAATCCTCACTCTGCTGAAGCTCATGGTGTGAAGCTATCCGGTTGACAAACACATCCAATGCTTGACGCCTCATCTCAATGAATTCAGCACTAAATCTGAACTTCTCTGTATGCCACAAACCAATATTAGGCACAATAATGTTTCAAAAAGTTTCCAAAAATAACAATAATGTAATGTCATCTACCACAAATCAGCTTCATGCTATGGTCGGCCAGTGGAAAAAATGCATTGTTAGTGCATAGGAAAATTAATGAAACACAAGCACTAGTACAAATTTATCGCCAAATCTGACATATGGAAGCTATTATCCATGCCTATCTTTTTATATTTTATAGTAGATTTAACTTAAATCTAAACTTTCGATAGAGGCATCATCTATCCTGAAGTACAAATCAGATGCCATAAATAGATAACTGCACCAATTTTGACGACTAAAAGACATTTTTCGTTATTATTAAGTTTGATCTGGTGGAATTCCACCCAAAAGAAGATAAGTTAATGAACCAATAAGAAATGTCCAGAAAAATTTAATTGGTTCAATCAAATCATAGATCTTTTAATTTTATCATGAAGAAGACAATTTCTTCAAGTTATAAATATCGAAGATCTACAACTGCTGATGAGGAAAGGAAAGAGAAATCTTCAGCTTATTACCTACAGTACTCTTCTCTGGAAGAGAGGGATGAAGACACCCTTGTACTTTTCAAAAAGGCGATCTCTTAACCAAACAAAATCACTGTACCGTCGGATAACAATTTTCTCAGGGCCCTCATATTCAGGTAAATTTGTCTGCAAATCAAGTGCCAGAGTTTGTTATGTCATCAATTTAGGTGAAAGATCAGAAATTTAAACTATGTATATGAAACAAGTCAGTGCGATGTAGAAGATGGAAAGCAAATACAAGTTCAAGTCAGGTGCAAATATACAAGAAATTTCATCACAAATGATGAGACAATCGCATGAAAGATGCATAAAAATCCTTAGTTTAATAGGTTGTGCAATAATGAGCTCGGTAAATCTTTTATGAAGTTATAGGCATGCATATTTTCAAAATTATTTTCATAAAACAGGAATACGTACACAAATTTTCATGTATAATCAAAAAACTCGATGGAAATTGAACTCTTTTTGTTTACAAGCTTTCTGTATTTGTCACACACAGGTGATTCAATATAATCGTTATCCCCATAAGTTTGTCTCACATTAATTCCACTCATCTTGGGCCATAAGCTACTTGAGTTAACTTAGTTTGTTTCTCTTTGTATTTTCTAATGGCAATAAGCTACTTGAGTTAATTTGAAAGTCTCCACGCACCAAGAAATGGAATACCTTCGCATATGTATAAGGAAATTTTTCGATCTTTCTCTCCGTAAGGCGCTGCTTTTCTCGTGCAGATTACATTATCAAGAAACTAGACAAATCAATTACTTCTCAACCTTTCGATAGGTCTAATTTGGTAAAAGAGCTACTCTGATCAGTTACATCATACTTAATGGCTCTAAGGCTGTTACCCATGTTATCCGTCTACTCTTGCCACTCATTACCTTTTTGAATTTGGCAAGAATGAAAGACCACTATGCAAGCTCTAGATGATTTCAGAACAAAGTTTTTCTCCCAAATTATATGTTAATGACATTCTCATAGGATGAAGAGAAGTCTATTATGACCTTCTCTTTTTCCTTTGTTTCCTTTTTTTGTGTGTAGGAAGTGGGGGAGGATTTGGGACTGAACCTATTGACACTAGATAATATTAGTCCCTGAAGAGTGGCTGTACAAGAAACCATCGTCTGTCGAAAGTCAAACAAGTTTCAAGCCTTGCTCCAGTGGGCATATCAAGGAAATATCCTAGCCAAATTGCATATTTACTAAGATAAGCACTTTATAATACAGAATAAATTTTAATTTCTAAAAGCACAACGTACCATTATATCGATTGGTATACAATGATATAATAATATCAGGTCTCCCAAAAGTTACCACACACCCCAACCCACCCACCCCATCTTTCAATTCCCTTTTGGTTCACACGTGCAGTTGTGCAGTTGACCCCAAAGCTAGAGAAGTTCAATTATCTATGTGTTGAGACACCAGCACCCACAAGAGAGATGTTAAACATCAACCACTTACAAGACCAGCAAGGTCATGCCTAAGCTCCCAAAGGTAACCAAGATCCTAGGGACTTACTGTGTCCGGTAAAGACTCTAATAACCTATCCTTCAACCTAGCTTTGCATGCTCATGGAAGCTGAATTTGAGTTAATTGGTATTCTTGTTCAATGACTTCTAAAAGCAAATCAACCCATATATGCAGCATTTCTCCGAAGATTAATTAGAAACACAAATGGGCGAATAATTGCACGGGATACGCTTTTAATCTAAACCAACTGAAAAAGGTCAACTCAGAACACAGCTGAATACAAATGGAAAACCCAACTAAACTCAAACTCTATTTCACTAATACAGCAAAATATTGATTATACTGCAACGTGCACGCGCGCGCACAATCTACACACGCAATAAATACTACCTTGGTGATAACTTTGTAGGAGATATAAGCCTGTACTCCATTGCCCATTTTAGCTGGATCCGATACTGATACCGTTAAATACGGAGATTGCGCTGATGGGGATCGAGGGCTTTGCACCAAAGGACCTGATCCACTCCTCTGCTGCACATTCATCTTAATTTTACAATTTTAAAGTAAAAAGAAAAATTGAGCTAATTATGTACAAAATCGCAGTTTACAGATTTACAGGAGCAATCAAGACTAAAGATGGCGGTGGCATGTTTGCAATTACCGTAGTGATCATTGTTGTATTCCAGAGAAGGGTGAGCCTTAACCTAAATTACGCCGGCGGAGTGCAGCTTACTGTTCCGGCGGACGGAGGCGACTGAAATTGGGAAAGGAAGTTAGGTATGGAGATCAGTCTGCTAATTACACCACGAGGGGCACGTTTATGGAGAAGACTTCGATATTTATCCAATGGCCACTGATTTTTCTAGTGTTTTACCCAAGTAACTATTCATAATTTTTTTTTTTGGTTAATGCCACTTTACCCTTTTATTTATAATATAATAAATATTATTTTATTTTTTTATATTTTTAATTATTTTATTTTATCCTTTTATACTCTTATTATATCTTATTTTACCTTCTTATACTTTTTTTATCACGCTTTACCCCCTATACTATTAAAAAAAATAATCAAATTATTATTATCTATTAATTTTAGTAAAATTACTTTAAAATATATTGATATTAATATATTTATATTTATTTTTAAATAATTTTTTAATTTTATTAATTAATACTTAATATTAAATTTATTTAAAATTTTATTATAGTTAAATTTTAATAGATATTTTATAATATAACATAGTTCCTATTAAATTAGTATATAATAGAATATTTATTATTATCTAATATGATTTTACTTATAAATTTTCTACTAACTATAAATCTTAAAAAAATATTTTATTAAATACATAAAATATTAATAATATTTTTTATTATTAATAGAATTGTCATGAGTTCATAAAAACTATATTAAATTCAAACATAGCCACTATAATTAAGTAATAATAATAAAATTAATTTTTAAAATAATTATTTTTTTAAATTTAGAAAAGTATTTATTAAATTATCTTAAATTTAACATAGTATTCATCAAAATTTAATAGGAACTGTGTTAATAAAATAATCATTATTAAAATAAACATGATAAAATATAAAATAAATTTAATATTAAGTATTAATTAATTAAATTGAAGAAATTATTAATATTTAAATACAAGTGTATTAAATTTATAATATTTTAAAGTAATCTTACTATAAGTAATATTAAGTATTAATTGATCAAGTTAAAAAATTATTTAAAAAAAAAAATATATTAATATCAACCTATTTTAAAGTAATTTTACTAGAAATAATAGATAAGGATAGTTTAATTATTCGTTTTAAGAGTATATAGGAGTAAAATGAGACAAATAGAGTATAAGGGATAAAGTGAAATATAATGAGAATATAAATAATTAAAATGAGACAATTGAAAATATAGGGGGTAAAGTGATACTTATCATGAATAGTAGGGATAAGCTGATATTAACCCTTCTTTTTTCTCTTATCTTAACTTTCTCGCTTTTATCTATTATTTCTTAAATGTCTTATCTTAGTTTCCTAATTCTTAATTATTTTAGTTATCGTATTTATAATTCATTTCATTAACATGTCTAATATAATAATTAATGAAATCTTTTGCAATTAGATAAAATATTCCATTGTCAGGGTGTTCTATTTCAGAGAATGAAAAGATTTATTTTAAAGCTAATAAATATTTTCTTTTACATTCACAAAATTTAAAAGATTTATTATCCAAATAAATGTGTGTGTGTATAGAAAAATAAATAAAATAGAAAAAATAGTAAATAGTGAGTAATTCTTTTGTAATTTTGGGTGAGTAATCACTATTCAGCAATAAATAAAATAGTAAGAATAATTTAAAAACTCTTTAAATAAATTTTTGTATCTAACAAAAGGGCATATTTATATATTTTTCAATCCTGGAAAAATAAAATAAATTCCAATAAACTCAATTATTAATTTTTTAATTACACCATTAAGATTTTTTAGTTTTTGGAACATATAGAGAAAGCATCTATAAAATTATCAACTGTGTGTATTTAGTTTTTTTCAATTGTCAACAAAAAACTTTTTCAAATCTTAGTTTTGAATTTTTTTGAACTTAAAAACAACAACAAAAAAGTATAGTTTTTAATTTTCTAAACATTTATTATTAAATTACTTTTTTTGAATCATAACATTTTAAATTTCGTGAACTAAAAAACATGTTCGTTACCTTAAAAATAAATTTATTATTTTTTATTTTAGAAAACAAACATTCTTTGTAATGGAATATTCCATCCAATTTCAATATATTATGTCAATTACTAATGGAATTTTGTAGTGAGAGAGAGACGTCAGTGAAATGAGTTTTAAAAATTTGTGAACTAAAATATAATTTTGAGATATGACGGACAAAAATGAAAAATAAAGTCAAGATGAGGGAAATAGAGTGATTGTCATTCTTATATATATATATTACATATATATTATGTTTAAATAAATTAAATTAATGGAATCAATTTTGAAAGGGTGAAGTTTGTTTCTCATTCATGTTGGATGAAATTAATGTAAATTTAGTCACTAACTTTTATAAAAGATATATAACACTCATCCAATTTATTTATTTTTTTAAATAATATGTAGGCACTAAAGTATAATGTACAAAATAGATTTGGTCACCCCAAGTTGCATTAAAAACACATAACTCACTCGAGTTTTTTAAAAGGCACCTATAGTTACTCAATTATCTTAAAAATTGCAAAATTTATTCAAATTTAATTACTATTTATAGAATAAAGTGTTGGTTACTATTATTTAATCTCGTAAGAAGTGCATAAGTAAATAATTTTTTTTTTCCTTTTTGCGACTTTTTATGATTTACAGTAAATTTTATTGGAGTAATAAATCACACTATATATATATATATAATATTTATTTCCCCCTCTTAATAATAATAATGATAATAATAGTAGTAGTAATAATAAAAACATAGCAAAATTAAAGAAACACAAAACTATTTTTTCTAACAACTTATTATGTTTGTGTGTATATCATTATGTAGAATTACAAATATTCTTAGTATTTGTCAGTTTAATACAATTATAATAATTCTAATTTTATATTTTGTCCAAATATTAATGATCTAAATGAATCTTCAAAATAGATGTCTTAATGATATTTTAAAAGTTTTATGTAAATAATTACAAATTTCAAATTTCTTCAATCTATAGTAATCAATTTTGAGGAATTCTACATCTTGAGTGATTATATATGCTTTTTAATTAGTTGATTTGTATTTCTAATGTAATTTGTGCAATCAATTTTTTTTTTTATCCTATAATTGAGTGACTATATGTAATTTCCTAAAACTTTAGTAAGTATTGAATTTTTTTAAAAATTCGAGTTTAGGGTTCTGTCCTAATGATATTTTAAAAGCTTTATGTAAATAATTACAAATTTCAAATTCCTTCAATCTATAGTAATCAACTTTGAGGAATTCTATAACTTGAGTGATTATAAGTGCATTTTAATGAGTGGATTTGTATTTCTAATATAATTTGCACGATCAATTCTTTTTTTTTATATTATAATTGAGTGACTACGTGTATTTTTCTAAAACTTTAATAAGTATTGCATGCTTTTTTTTAAATTAGAGTGATTAAATTTATGTTTAATCCTAATATAATCCTCTATTTTCCAATAGTTTAATGACAATGTAGCTATATGTTTATTTATTTATTTAATTATTTTTATTCACTAATCTTTGAAAAAAATTATCTTCAAGCATTGTTGATGTGCTTTTCATACTTGTGTTCCTTCACCATTTAATTGATTCCATTTTGCTATATTTTTTTGATAATCCACGGTAGATTTGTCAAACTATATATACGTTGTGTATTACCGATGATTTATACATGAAATTGTAAGATTATATTTTGAAAGTTACAATTTTATGATTTAAATTGTCCTATTATATAAATTGTTGCTTGTCACAAACACTTACTTTTTTATGTATAACTATGAACAATCATTTCCAATCTCAATAAAACCATATTTTCCTCTTCCAATTTGTCGGTTTATAAAGTAAGTTAGCTAAAATTAAACTTATTATGCGGTTTGAAAGCATTGCAATGGCTAGCATCTATCTGAATTTAGTAGTTTTATTTTATATGTAAAGATATTAAATATTTTTTGTTTTACAAGTATTATATATATTAGTTTATGTGAAATTCGAGAATATAAATTTACTTCTTTGACCCCTTTTAACTGTTCTCCTGCTTTTTAATTTGCTCTCTCTGGCTGTTCGACTCTCACAAATTCTCACTCGCGTTGTGTCAATTTGTGCCCTAGCTGATTCCATCCTCTCTTCTACTGATATTTCACGCTTCAATTCAACACCGTAACTAATCGGAAGTGCTTCCTCATATTCAAACTTAGTTAATTGAGAGAGAAAAAAACAAGAAGAAAAAGGGGGAAAAAGAAAAAGAAGAAACCAGAGAGCTCCGCCGGTGGTGGCACTGCGGCCACCTCTGTCGCCGGTGAGCAAATTGGCGACTCCTCTCTGCCTCCGGAAGCTGCTCCTAAATTCGAGGCGAAATTCTGGCAGAGCTTGGGCCTTTTGTTTGATGATCCACCGCTGCCACTGAAAATCTTCTATCGGTATGGTCTTGTAAATATTGTATAGTACTGTTTTTAATGCCTTTATCTTGTTATGTAGTTTGGTTAGGGTCTGTTGGAACGTAACTTTAGGTTAGTTTTTCAAATTGTTGTAAGCATTAAATGCTGCGAAAAATGGAGCTATTCAAGTTCGAAATGGATTCTCGGAGTCAACTGTTGAGCTCAAATCATTGCTCGGTGCTCCGGCCAGCTTGAACAATAAATGGTTCAGCTCGACTAGCTTGAGCTTGATGAATTTGATTCGACTTCGTACTTGAATTTAGAATATTGGTGATATTCTTAGCTCGTCCTCAACTTTAGATGGGCAACAAAAGTAACACGTGCATAAATTTTATCAGCAGATGTTTGAAATGGCGAAGGCTAAAAAGGCAAAGAATGAAGAGCAGAGAGTGGAGATAATAGTAATTCAGAGGCAGTTGTCAAGCATCAGAAGCTCTGTCTCTCCATTGACATGGACAACCGTCGAATCTACGGGTCATTTCTCTAGTTCAACTTCTTTTCTATTTGTTCTTATTTTTTAAAGAACTTATGTGTGTTTGTATCTGTATATGTTATATTGAACTCTTATTCTTGTTAATTTAAATTTGAATTATTCTTTTGTTCTCCATTGCAATTTCAGACATCCACCTGGCTTATAGCTCATGATATCTAACAAGATTTGTGATAGAGAAAGTGAAAGTTTTAGATAAATAAGTATTGAGAACACCATGTTGACATTTCCTTTCTTAGCTAATTTTGAATGTGCTTTGCTTTTATTTGAAATGATTCTTTTTGTTGCTTTTTCTTTCTTTTGGTTTGTTCAATCGTAGTTTTGCTAGAAATCAGTTGAATCTGAGTCGAAATGTCAAAATTAAAAAATTGTGCGATGCAACTTTTCTTTTGAACTTTGGCATCTGCAACTTCAGGTATACAGAACTGGAGATAGTTATACCGGACAATGGCATTGTGGGCTTGCATGCGGATAATTTGGCAATTGAGAAAGTTACAGTTGATGGGGAGCCAGCAGAATTTGAAGTCTTCCCTCATTATCAGCATCTGGACCCAAAGGATAGATGGTGTGTGGTTTCCTCAGCCACTTCAGCTGCTGATGCTTCCGGGTCCGTGTATTTGTCATCTCTCGAGATTGAATTACTTCCGAATTTGCTGATAATGTGTAGCAAGACCACTAAAACCGACAACAAACAAGAAGAGTATTGCAGATGGACAATGGGGAACCATTACCGCTGATGCTAGCAGGTTTTTAGATGGTTATTTATATGTTGCTTATATTTTTTGTATTGTGTGCATTTTTATTTTTTTCATTTTTGTAACTTTTAGTTTCTCGTTGTGTGGGTAGCATCTAATTTTATGTATGCCATGTTGACATGATGCTAGCATGTTCCTGCAATCAGATCCAATCTCATGCGGATCGCTTTTTTATGAATATAATTGTAATGAGGCGAAATCTCCTATCTAAGTTAAAGTTATTTGCATTAACAGTTTGTTGTTATCAAATCCTCGTGGTTCAGATATTATTAAATTTTTTGATATTTTTGAAGCAATTTGAAATACTACCAAACAAATGAAAAAACAAGAAATCTTTATTTTCAATATCCTAGAAACTTATATATCCGTCAATTTTTTATTTTCCTTCATTATAGACCAAAAGGAGGCTAAGAGGAGAGGAGGATCCTCAACTATTATTATAAGCTCGTTTTGCAAGTTCATTTTTTCTTTTTTGGTGGTTTTCTTGAAGAAATTTAGAGGGAAAAAGCTATCAATACTATCTTGTTTTCTTCTGGTATGTTTGATGGTTGAATTTCAGTGGACTTTCTTGAAGTTATTGCTAGGTGATCCACCTCTCTGTTGGAATCAGTAAGAGGAATTAACAAGAGAAGTATAAGTCCTAAATAGTATTTCTTTTGGATGGTGTGCACTAAATAGCTTTTTGGTATTTTCTCTGTTGAAGAAAAAGCAATCATGTGAAGCCTACTATTAAGAGTATGTTAAAAGAAGGGCTTTCATGGTATATTTGGTCATACAGTTTTTAGATATGTTTGTATTGCGCTTGTGATGAAATGTTGAAGATATTTGAATTCAGTAGGTGCTTAGTGGTATTCTTGTATTGCACCAGATTGATCATCCTAGATAACTGAACCTGGATGTCTCAAATAGGTGAAATTTAAAACATTTGTTGGCTGACTAATCAGGACAAATGGATTCATTAGAACTGCCCATCTAGTTTTAGTTTAACTTTACTTGTCAGTATAGCAGAATCATGAAACAAATCTTATGAGAAATAGATTTTTTTTCTAATTGGTTTCACATTGCGTGCTCAACTATATTATCATTTTCCTCTTCAGATGGGATTATGAGAGGTTTAATTGTCTGTTATTTTTTCATGTAGGTGGGTGCAGAATGTGAAACACGTACGCATAGAATATTGGGTAGAGAAGGCAGAAACAGGAATTCATTTTAATGACAATGTATTGCATACGGATAACCAGTTGAGGCGTGCACGGTGCTGGTTTCCTTGTTTGGATGACAATTTGCAGTGTTGCTGGTATGTGCAAGGCTAAGTTGACAACATGAAGCATTTTTTAATGACATTGGATTCTTATGCTCATGATATTTATTCTGTATTTTGTTTAGCTATGACCTGGATTTACAGTGGCCAGTAACCTTGTGGCAGTTAGCTCTGGAACTTACTTCATCAGGTGAGATAAGGTTGTAGTTTTTCTGGTATGCATGGTTAGTAAGGCAGACACATTGATTAATTAGGCAACAATTTTCTTGAAAATACTGTACTGAGAACATCAAGGGTTTTCTGGCAAGCAAATAGCTAAAAAAAAATTATTACTACTTATTTCTGGTTGCTGCAAAATTGTTAAATTCAACTGCTCTTTTTATTTACTTTTGCTGTTGAGAACTGAAATATGGGTAACGCAGGAAACATCTTCTTTTTCCCACTGCTCAGCTTTCAATTTGCCTCTAGCCATCAAATGAAATGTGAATAATGTGTCCTCCTTTCTTTGAAATAAGAAGCACTTCTGGTCAGAGAAGATGGCTCTTATGCTATTTATATCTGTCCTTTTAAAAGATGGGGAGATGCTTTAGAGGTTGTTTAGTGGTTTGGTTCAGCATGCAAATTGGAGAGATTATTGAGGGAAGAATTGAGGGAGCAAATATCTTGGAATCCTGGGGAAATTGGAAATAGAAAAAGATAAAAATATTTGCCTCTAGCATAAGTAACCATTACTTCGAACTTGTATGCCTGTACATTTGTGCTTGTGGGATTATTAATTTTCAGTTTAAATAGCATTGCCCAGTTTTGTGATAGGGTTAGTCATAATGTGATATAGCTATAGTGTTCCGAAATTATAGCGATTCTTCCTTGTTCCTTGAGTGAGAACACTTATTTAGAAACATACCTTTTTATGCTGATAATTTCTGAACACCTTACACTCTTGACACTCCAGCAAATATTCTTTTGTTCTGAATTGTGACTAGAAAATTCTTCCTCTATCAGGTTTTCACTAAGGATGATCCACCACGGAAGACATACGTATATAAATTAGATGTTCCTGTTGCAGCTCAGTGGATATCTCTGGCAATTGCGCCATTTGAAATTCTTCCCGATCGACATGGTGGTGTGCTATCACACTTTTGTCTACCTTCTAACTTGTCAAAGCTGCGGAATACAGTGATATTTTTCTACAATGCTTTCAGGTATTCCCTGATATTCTTCTGTCTTGATTGTGGCCCCTCTCCAATGTAACTGGTGGTCTTGAAAAGTTGCTTTTCTGGTCAGAGTTTGACTTGCCCTTGTCAGGACCAATATTAGTGTATCGTGTGCTTGGAATTTCACTCCACTTCATCTGATCCAATAACAATGTCTTGTGTACTTCTAAACAGCCACTATGAGGATTTCCTCTCCGCTTCATTTCCATTTGGATCATACACACAAGTGTTTATCGCTCCTGAGATGACAGTGTCCTCATGGAGTTTGGGAGCTTCTATAAGTATTTTCAGTTCTCATCTGCTGTTTGATGAGAAGCTCATTGATCAGGTATGCTTATAAAAGAATTGACCTTCTAAGCTGTAAGATCTGCTGGTCATATATCCTTCGACCTTTATGTTTTGGGTTTCATATTAGAACTTTTTCTGATTAATGAGCATGAAACAAATGAATAGTTTCATTTACTGCAAGAAATTAGGGCTTATAATCATTAGCAGAAATAATTGGTGTTATGAGATCAGGAAGATATTGTCATAATGAATGTGTCTTGTATTATGGTGTTACAACAATCCACTTCTATGCATACAATCGTGCATATATATGTTAGTTATACACATGTATTTGTATGTGCATGTGTTTGCTTCTTTGAGGAGAAAGGGAAACTGATCTTGTTTCCTCGGAAAAGAAGAGAAGAAACATTTTGAGCTGGTTTATCTATCAATTGGCTATGTACCATATTTAATTCTTCCAACAGATTTTTGAGTTCCTTCACTCTGGTGCTTCTCTTATCAATTGGTTATGGTAGGATGTGAATCCTATCAGCGGGACAGATCAATCATGTAGAATGAATGCTATTTAAAAGTAATGACAAAAGACGAATGTTATTCGGGGCTGCTCCCCTATAAGCTGCATAAGAAGGGTGTTATTGAACTTCTTATTATCTGGATATTTTTCTTCGTTCCTTATGTTCTCTTTCTCCCTATCTCCATATGATGTAGACAAGTGGCTGTTTGCCAAATCTTTCCATTTGTTCTCTTCTGTGTGTTTTGTATTTAAATTCCCACTCAACAGTAAACTTGTCAACTGTACAAGATGATGCTCGAACCAGTCCTTTCCCAGAAAGAAAAAGCTCCCATCAATCCCTAATCGAGCCACATTGTAACAAAAGCGGAATCGTGGTCTCTTCTGTCACTGTTTCAAATAGATCTTTTTTCTGTACCTCAGTTTATAGCCATTAAGACTATTCTCCTAATTGCTTCTTGTGCGAAGAATGCTTTCTCTGATGCATTGGTCTTCTGAAACTATTTCCTAGGAAATCCCATTTCTCATTCTATGTTTTTTGGTAATAAAATTTGGCGAAGGTAGTTATATTTCTTCTATTTCAACAAATCTTGTTGGCCTGCCCCTCTCTGCATACCTATGACTTCTGCTGCAGATTCAACTCACCGTATCATTTCTGGTCATGGAGATTTTCTCTAAGTTGATGCCAGAGTGCCTCAACTCTTTAACTGAAGGAGCTATTCTGGATTGGGATGGCATTTTAATAAAGAAAATTGGAAAATCCAGGTCTTTGTTTTCTTGATGCTATATACATTTTCATGATTAAAATGCTGGAAGTATTCTGTGAAGAAAGAAATCAGAGAAAAAAGAATTACCGAGAGCACTCAAAGTGTAGAAATTCAGGGAAAAAGTTTTACAAAGAGCACTAAGAAGTACACTGGTTTAGATTGAAACCCACTCTTCCTCTTATTTATAGAGGGCACAAATCTCAACAAAGAAAATCAAGAAACATTTTTGTTCTCGTCTCCAGTTAGTACAGCACATGCAGCTGATAAAATGGTAGAAAACCTTAATGACTATCCTAATCACATTGGATATGACCCACTTACATTAACCAGATAATACTCAAGTTACAGTCAAAAGAAAGTTTCCTATGCTTAATTGGCATCAACCTAGCCCATGAAGAACTCCTACAAATAAGGAACTACTAATAAATCCTTGAACCCTTGGGATCTAGAAATTACTTGTTAAATAAACGAAGATGCTTAAGAAAATATGTACTATTATGTATTCAAATGATGTTCAAGCTATTATTAACTTTCCAACCTATGTGGAACCATGTCTTGGACAAGTTCTTTGAGTTGTATTTTGCCACGTTGGACACCTACAACTTATAAGTTTAGATCTAATTAATTTTAGTTTCAAATCTTATGTATATTTCTTATTTTTATCATGCAATATATGTGATATATATTTTGGATGCATTTTTGCATTTTACTTATCTATTAAATTTCCTTATTAACTATGATGGAATACTATTACCTCTTTTTATAACTTAATCCAGATGTAAATTTTATTTTAGCAAACTAGTTTATAGTATTGACATGTTTTCTGAATAATGAAAGCTTTCTACATTCATTTCATGTTTCTTATTTTAATTTATATAGGAGTATAATATTATTGAAACATGTAGAATTGTATTCATAATTTAATGCATATTTTTGGATCTCCTTTAATTTTGATAATGTCCATAAAGTAAGCTGATCAGATCAAATATGCAAACATACTTACGAATGTATGCATGCATGTTTGTGTGTGTGTGCGACTGTTATTATTTTAAAGGCATAATATCTTTTTGTAACCTTTATTATATTAAGGCATAATAACTCTCTTTTTTCGTTTGGGTGATATATCATTTTTTTTCGTATAAATAATTCCATTTTTGTCATTCAGTATTTACATTTATGTCTTTCTTCTCATCAAGATTCATGATAATCTTTATGATCAACTTATTCTACTGCATGCTGACACATATATAGGGCTTCTACTGCATGCTGACACATATATAGGGCCAAATATTGGTGTTATTATTGATAATTATGCTTGAAATTCATGTCCTTGGTTAATAAAGGATTAGCCACTTTTTTTTTTTTTTTTCATTCTTTCTTTTTGTTCCAAGTCTCACTCCCTCTTGCCGAAATTTATCACTTTCATTTCCTTTTTGGGATGTCCCGAAATAAGTCTCCATTTCCTAAAATGGAAAGTTTTTTTTTTCCCCTCAAAACTACCATCTCAATTAAAGTAATGATGTGACACTACTAACTCCCAACTACTATTTTTACGGGCAATAGTGTAAAAGTACGCAACACTCACACTTTTTTAACTCTCATCTGATGGTAAATTGGACCCAAAATTTTGGGACTTAGGGATTTGGGACTAAGGGAGGACATGATAAGCTTTTGAACTTTTATTTTCCTTCCTAAACATTGCTTCTACTATGAAGTAATTGTTAAACCCATTATTGCCTACAATGCTATTGGGACAAGAAGTTGAGCCCTCTAATTTTGTAACGGAAGTCCCATTGTAACGCAATAGTATTATTAACAATTTAAAGATAGTATAATTTTTTATTTTCCTAGGAGTATAGCGTTGGGAAGTTACTAAGTAAAAGTATCAAAATACTAGTTTTCCTAGTTCATACAATCAATTTTCCTATACATACTTTATGTTATAATGTTGTTCTGATGATACATGTTCAAAATTAAGAGTACATCTTTTAATAACTAAACTTTTTCTCTAAAATAAATTTTCAAAATGTTTTTTTTTTAAAAAGAAAGAATGATCTTGTAGTTACAAAAATTATTTGGGAAATTTAAAATTCAAAATGTATTTGCTCTACAAAATTACAATATGAGTTTAGTGATACATTTTTTGTGCTGAAAATGGACCAACTAAATTTTCTTGTTCCTGTCTACAATTGAATGATGATAATAAATTGCTTCTGCTATGACTTTGATAAAGAGTTTCTAAATGATTACGGAAAACACTAAACACAAACGATGAAATCAGTTTCTTCTTAAACTTTTTCTTTAGATGTCACTTCTACACATTTCTACACCATCTCTCCATGTTTCTTCTCATAGATCCCTCGCAGGCATTAGCATCTGCAACAACTCTATTTAGGCTATTTAATGTATTCTACTGGGACTTGTCACCCCCATCAAGTATTTGTCCAGAACTCAAGCTTGGCACACTCGAGTACTTACTGTATTTTTTAAAATCTTTATTCCATCTCCAGTACTCCTCCATACTCCACTCTTTAAGTACTGTTGACTTCAAGAGATATCTGTCCACCCTTTCTCCAAGTGTGTTAGAAGCTAATGGCCTGCCACCACCAACTTTCTTTCTCATTCCAAAATCTCAGGGCACTTTCCAAACAACCTTGGTCAATTATTCATAATTTCTAGTGACAACAGTTCCTCCTTCCAATGAGTAGAATACTTTCTCTCAGCCGTCCAAGTGTTACTCGAATTATTTCCCCAAACTTTCCTACGAAAATTTTCTGTATAATTTTCCCGTTTATCTGCCATGGCCTCCAATATTCCTACATGGATGGAAAATAAGTTGTTCAGTAGTGTAGATTATGGGAATGAGTTTACCTCTCTCGGTTGTGTATTGCCTTTAATACCCTAAGTTACTCCCTATCCTCTTGACAATACCTTCTCATATCTTTATGTTTCTCTTTGTCTATGATGGGAGTCCCAAGTGACGGTGGGGAATACCACTTTAAGTAAGAAATGTCAACCAGCCGCAAATAGCTCACCTGTCGTGTTGTCAATCTTTAGTTTCAAATTATTTCATACCTTTTGACATATCGCAATTAAATCATATCCACCTTAATGTGGAACCTAATTAAACATCAAATGAGAGAGGCCAGTTTCAATGTCAATACAATTTCTTAAAGCCACCAAATCCCCACGATCTCAGCTATTAAATCATTAAACTGGAACTTCCATGACAAGTATAATCCGCGCGGGTGATGGGACATTGTTGAGTCTGAGGGCCATGGACTAGATAAGACCTAGTATTTCAATTGTGAAAGTCCATCTCACCTTTGCACCTTTTATGATCCCAAGCTCCAGCAATCAGTTCATATACATTATAATCTTATGAGGATTGTTCATCTATCAGGGTATACTTAGATATATATTTTTTTAAAATATTTCTTGCTTGCATCTATCAATCAAATTCTGTCTCAAAGGAAAACAAAAAATAACAAAGTTCTTCAGAATTTGTCTTCATGCCCAGCTTGGCAATGCCCTTCTAATGCATGCTTTCTTTTATTATTTCTGTTCTTGGTGATGGGTCACTGAACAGACCATAGAGACAAGGATCAAACTTGCTTATGCCCTTGCCAGACAGTGGTTTGGAGTATATATCACTCCTGAAACTCCAAATGATGGTAATATCCTAATTTATATGTTTGCATCAGTAATCTTGGAAAAATCTTAAACTGATATGGCTGCTATATTACTTACTGTCAGAGTGGTTGTTGGATGGTCTTGCCGGGTTTCTTACTGATTCTTTTATTAAGAGGTTCCTGGGAAACAATGAAGCACGCTATAGACGATACAAGGTTCGCATTTTTTCAACACCTCATAAATTATAATGTTCTGTAATATTTGCTATCTTAGCCATAATAAGTTTATATGTGGCTGATAATATGTTACGATATGGGGAATTAGTCATTCTGCAGTAAAACATACAGTGTTTTCTTTTAATATTAACTTAATTGGAAAACATGTTTGAATATTTGTAAACCTTCAAATGATGCTCATGGTTTGGAAATTTCACTTCATTTTGATTAAATTCTTTTAAAAATAATTTGCTGTCCACCCATGAATTAATTGCTTCTGTTGTCCTTTTTTTTTGTTAATAAGTCCTCAAATAGTATTCCATTACTGAAAATCTCCTCACTTCCTTGAACCCACATAATAGTTCAACATTCCCATTTTTAAATTTGCTTGGCTGACAAGCTGGGTGTAATTAACAAGTTAAAATAATGAATCAAATTTGAGAAGAATGTGATATGCTGGTGATAACTTCTGGCTGTGAGTATTCTTCTAACATATAAAGATGTATGCAATGAGAACATGTTTAATGATGGTAGAGTCTTCCTTAGAAAAGCTACTTCAGATGTAGTTATCAGTTAGGTATAGTTCTTTCAGAATACTCCCGACTGAAAATAGGATGGACAAATTTTGAGCAAATATTCACCTCACATAAATCTCTGTCTGAACATAATTTGGCATTTATTGTCGACATCATGAACTTGATATTTGCATATGTGTTGTCAAACACACCCCGTATTCATACACTCTTCAGAATGTGCATGCTGTGTATATTTTGGGTGTATTAGCCAATTTACAAGAAAAGAATATTACTGAAATGAAGATCTGGTTGATGTAACCTTGCCTCCTGTTTTTTGCTTTTATTGCAGGCTAACTGTGCTGTTTGCCAAGCAGATGATAGTGGTGCAACTGCCTTGAGCTCCTCTCTTGCATCTAAGGATTTGTATGGAACCCAATGTATTGGTTTTTACGGAAAAATAAGATCATGGAAATCTGTAAGTTTTATTTTGCTTGGTTAAAATTGTTTTGGATTTCAACCTTTCTGTTTTTGAATTAACACTTGTCTTATGTAATAGGTTGCTGTCCTTCAAATGTTGGAAAAACAGATGGGTCCTGAGTCCTTCCGTAAAGTAAGAACCAGAAAGCTTGACTTCACTTTTATAAAAATGTGTACAAGTAAATGTTGGTTGTATTCACTTTTAAGGCTGAGTGCTTTAATAATGCTTTCCTATGCTCATTTATCCTTTTCCTTTGTTGGGGTAAATATGATATTCTTGCATCACAATCCTCCATTCAAGTCTGTATAATGGTATAGTATGTTATTTATTGCTGATGTTTATTTCAGGGGTCTGTTATTTGAGTCTATACGACAGCTTCACCATAAGGTCCTTCTTTTCAAAGTTCTAGCATATAGATTTCTGGTCACGAATTTGGCATTCACCTTAATCGCTGCTGATGCATAAACCATTCAAATAATTTTCAATTGTTTGGTGCAAACTTCTTTGCGGGAAAGCTGTATGAAAAATTAGTATTTTACAAAAAGTTGTTGATAAAAGGTACTTTCCCCTTCTTTGGGGTAAAATTGAGGGGACTTGCAATCTTAAGACACCAGGATTTTCCTTGGCATATAATTCCTGCTCCCTATAAAACTTCCACACAAGATTGTCCGCCAACTCTTTGTGTTCATTCTCATCTTTGAGCCCCCATCGTAGAAGGATGGCAAGTTTCTCTTATATCATTCTGGCAGAAGGATTTTTTTTTTTTTTGTAGTCTTTATTAACTGCCTTTGATGAACTATTATATATTATTGACGGCCCTTTGATATGCTAGTACAAGTGCTATTCCTTTGAGAACAAGACTTCAAACTCTTTCAAGGTCAAATGTTCCACATTATGTATCTTCTTGTCATAATATCACACCAAAATCTGCCTCTCCTTCTGATAGATATGAAGTAACTAGGTGCTCTACTGGTACTGCAAGAAGGTTTGGTAACTTTTTAATATGCCCAATCCATGTCTCAGCTTCACAAGGGTCACAGTTACTCCCCAACACTGGATGATTTAGCTCTTGAGTTCTTTCAAAAGACGAATTCTCCTATTTGCTATAGTTTCCTCGGGTTTTACTATGCATTTGTTGTACCATAACCAGTCATCTCCCTTAATTCATGAAAAGTTCTGGTTGACTCTTGTTGAGGTGGTAAGCAGACTGAACACTTTCTTTTCTCAAGATCATTGATAAGAAAATGAAGTTTATACTTGGACTTGTTTCAAAGTAAATCGCCATAGAATAGACGAGGTTTGAGGACTATCTTACTTTTATACACCATCATTGGGAACTGATTATATCTTGTCAAGCCCCATACCAATGGGTGTTTAGAAGCTTAGAGAACATATTACCTTAATAAATTACTTGCTAACCAGCATTATCAACCCAGGGAAGCAATTATTTAGTTTTTGATACTGTAGGAAATCTCATGAGGGGTTGATCAACATGGAACGCAGGTAATAATGGAATGGTGGTTGTTTATGTGTAATGATATCAGGATGAGGGCTTCACTGTTTTTTTGGTGGAGCAGTGGGGGGAATAGGGATGAGATCTTTTCCTGGGAAGTTGTTATCCATGTTCAAGTTTCTATTCTCCTGGGTATAAGAATGTATAGTATTTGAACTTTGTGCTCTGTGGTGTAAGAATTATTTCACGTACTAATACTTTTGACCGAGAGGATGCTCCTGCTTGTTATATACTGCAAAATTTATTATTATGATTACGATTAGCAACAGAAGAGCTTGCTGTCTTTGACATGTTTTTTACCCTTTCCCTTCACTCATCATTCGTAATGGACTGCCTTTCTGTTTATAAAAAATACTTGGACATTGTAGATGGCCATTAACTGATTTCTAGTAAGCAGAAATCTTTACTTCGGAATTTATACTAAAGAAATTAATATATCTCACACCTTTCAATACACACTGGGTAAGCTTTTCTTTTTCTTCTCTTTACAAATGGATTTTGGGGTTTTCTTCATTATTTGCAAATGTTGTTAATGAGGTTGGTATTCATTTATTAAATATCTGGTTCTTCATGTATATATGAGTTTATGATGATAGGTAACTTTCTACATCTACAGATTCTACAAAATATAATTTTGAGGGCTCGAGATGGTAATCGTTCTTTGAGAACTCTGAGCACCAAAGAGGTAACTCGATTGGCTTTCTTTCTTTGTACATTACTGTGGATTGTTTGATCTCAGAGAGAAAATTGTGGTCATAACAAAGTGTTAATCAAATTTTTACTCTGGACGGGTCCTGGTAGACGTTTTTTCCCCTATTTAAAGCAGTCCATAGGATAAATTAATCAAAAGCGCTAATTTATAAAGTCATATTAAATTTATACCCTTCAGGCAAACTTAAACATCCATTCTTACAAATTGTATAATGTAATTGCATCTTCCAGTGAATAAGTACTATGATATCGTTGTAATAACTGAGAATTGCTAGCAAGCTTTTTACAAAATTTTGTGTTCTCTGCCTTACAAGATGGTGCACTGGCTTCTCTCTCTAGCTTTGTTGTGCAGCAACACATCCTTCCATAATAATTCTGAAGGACGAATACATCCTCAAATATTTATATCACCTACTCTGAGGTGGTAAAAATAATGTGATGAAATAACACTGATTGATGTTTTTGTGTGCTTGTGAAATTACCATTGTTGATCACCTTCTGTTCTGTTACTTGTTTGCTGGCAGTTCCGACACTTTGCTAATAAAATTGGAAATCTCGAGCGCCCATTTCTTAAAGAGTTTTTTCCTCGCTGGGTTGGATCTTGTGGTTGTCCAGTGCTGAAGTATGATTCTTGCTGGACATTTGCTATTTAGATTGTCTTTTGGGCTGTTGAGTATTCTTACTGACACCCCTTTCATTTTCAATTTCCCTTGGTTCCACTAAGGATGGGATTCTCCTATAACAAAAGGAAAAATATGGTAGAATTAGCTGTACTGCGGGATGTACGTCTAGACCTGATTCATGGGTAGGTGTTGATAATGTCATTCCTGATTCTGAAAATCGAGAAGGCGGTGTTGGGTGGCCTGGAATGATGAGTATAAGGGTCCATGAGCTTGATGGCATGTATGATCATCCAATTCTACCAATGGCTGGTGAACCATGGCAATTGCTGGAAATTCAGTGTCATTCAAAGCTTGCTGCAAAGCGCTTCCAGAAACCCAAGAAGGGCTCAAAGGCTGATGGTTCTGATGACAATGGTGATGCTGTGGCACGACAGATGTGCGATTAAAGTATGTGTTTTGGTATAGCTTGCTTTTATGCCTCCCTTTTTCTGAAGTCAGTCTTTATCAAGTGTTACCTATTGCTAAGATTGTGTTAATATGGGTACTGCAGTTCTGAATCCCCCCTACTGTGGCTCCGCGCGGATCCAGAAATGGAGTATCTTGCTGAAGTACATTTTAACCAACCTGTGCAAATGTGGGTGAGTGTGAGACTCAGATCCTATTTCATAGAAAAGGAAAAAAAGGAATTTTTTTTCTCATGTTTGGTTTTATGGAAGGTTGCAATGAAAGTATAGAAAAGTTTTTTAATTAGATATATAGCAATTGACACCAGTTAAATGGAAAGCTAAGTAATTATCTCAGCCTCAATGTCTTTCACGTCATTATTGCATTTTGTTGGTCAATTAAAACAACTCTTTGATGAATCAAAGGTCTCTTAAAAAAATTGGGCTGCTCTGTACTTGGGCTATATGCACGACGTCAAAAGGAAATCAAATCAAACAAGTAAATCTAAGTCAAAAATAATTATCGAATTCAATATGGTCTCCATCAATATGAATTTTTTGTTTCTGTGACACTGCATCGCTATATTTAAAGGTAGAAGTGACTGCTTTGCTGTCTTTAATTGTTGTATTCTGTTTAGTGCATTTTCTCTATTCTTTAGAATTGATATTATTAGTTTCAACACCATGTATGAAGAAAATGGGAATTATATGAAATAAATTAGTGACAAGTTATCAAATAGAAGAACTGAATCACTTGTAGTCAACCACTTGCAACAAGAAAATTTGAATTAATCATTTACATTCTGTTGGAAATCCTAATGCTGTTGTGTTTGCTTTTGTAGATAAATCAGTTGGAGAAGGACAAAGATGTTGTTGCTCAGGCACAAGCTATAGCAGTATTAGAGGCACTGCCACAACTTTCATTTTCTGTTGTTAATGCTCTGAATAATTTTCTCAGTGACTCCAAGGTCCTTTTTCAACCTTTACCTTGCTGTTGTATATGTATTACTATGTCTCTTATCTGTGTCCGCTCAAGTTTGTGTCTCCACTTTTGTTGTTCAGGCTTTCTGGAGAGTCCGCATACAGGCTGCATATGCATTGGCTACTACCACATGTGAAGTATATTCAGTGCTCTTTCCATTTCGCCTTATTCTTTTAATGGAAGATTAGATGAATGTATAATGTGCACAAATGTATTTCTTACATGATTTTATTGTTTCCGTCGTTTTATTTGCTATGGCAATGGAATTGTTTCATTCTGTACTATGAACATGAGTACATGACTATGGTTTTGAGATGAATCACTGTCAAGTTGCCTTTGCATGTGTCATGATTATGTGTATAGAGTGAGTGGGCTTGGGTGTGTATGTTTCGTTTATATTACATACTTTCACTCTGTGGTTGTTGCAATTAGCTGATTTGTAATATATGCTGTGTCAATTTTCTTTGTTCTATAATGTAGCTGAGCAGGTTATAAAGCCAGCATTTCCTTTTTCCAGTGATTATTTTGTCATGTTCGATAGAAATATTGATAATTTTGTCACTGTCATTCTTATGTGCCTGTCACTGTTTGATTATGTTATGCTGCTTATTGTGTGGATTTTGATATGTTGCTTTATTGTCTAATCAGGACACTGATTGGACTGGCTTACTCCATCTGATCAACTTCTATAAAAGTCGAAGATTTGATCCAAACATCGGACTTCCCAGGTAGATTCTTTAAGTTTGATCAGGAATTGAAAATAATTGCGGAATCATCAAGTCAACGTGTTGATTTTATACTCTTCTTCATTGTTAGGCCAAATGACTTTCATGATTTCCAGGAGTACTTTGTACTTGAGGTAATGCACTGAGGTAGGATGTGATATTTTTAGATACAATAGCATCTGCATCTCGTAATCTAATGCCAATCACTGTTAAATTCTTTGCTCCTTACAAAGTGCTTCATCCCCTACTATTCGACTTGCAAATAATGGAGTATTGTCTTGTAGAAATACAGAGTTTGTAACAAGATAGCTTCCATTTGGCGAGTGTACTGCTGCAGTATTTTTTAGCAACCCTCTTGAGTTTTTAAATGTGTATTTGTATGAGATGTATTATTTTCCTTGGAGTTGGATGGCTTAGTGGGATTTCTCTCACCTGTGTTTGATGGTACTCCCAGTTCTGGTTGCCCACAATGTTCCTCATGATAGTGCAAAAATGCCATTTGTTCTTGAAATCTTGTTGCACTTGTCTAGATCTTATCTAAGCTGGGTGGATTTTCGTAAGTGATGCAGATGATAAGGGTCAAAGAAAAGAATATATAAAGGATTAGTTTGTAGAGCAATTAATCCTTAAAAGATAATTGTGGTACAAATCAGTCTTTAGTATTTGAATATGGATTCCTTGTTAACTCAGTACAGGAGTATTTTGGCAATTCCAGAATTGCAGAATATTTTCTGTGATTTTGGTTATAGAGTTCTATTCTAGGTCCTATTATGCTTCGGAGTCACGTTAGGAGTGTTGGTTGAGTTATGTTGTTATCCCAAATACAAGTGTGATCCTAGTAGGTATAGGAAATATCTTGAGGCCTCTAAGTAGACATGAAATCTGATTTCAAGAGATGAGTAAAATTTACGCTATGTTTGGAATCATTTTGAGAAAGGCATTTTCATCTCTTGGGAATAAAAATGTGTTTGGTAAATGTATTTTGGGGAATGATATTTTTATTCCCCAAAAACATCCCCAAAATGAATTTTCATCTTCCCAAAACCCTCTCATCTTTATATGTCTTTTCATTACATCAATTCAAATATATTTATTTATATATATCCCAAATCCTTTCAATCATTATCTTAATATAAATATATATTTTCGAATCATTACTTTAATATAATAAAACCATAAAATACAATAAAAGTTTCATGTGATACCACTAACCACGCAAAATCCTATATGAAAATACTTCTACAATAGAAAGCCCAAAATGGTTCATCCAAACACATTTTTCATGGAAATACATCACATTATTACTTCCCACCAACTCATCCAAACACATTTTCATTCCCCACACATTTCTCAAACCTACTCCCAGAATACATTTTTCCAATATATTTCTCCCAAAAAAATAAAAGAACACCAAACATAGTTTAGTTTTCCCTGTATTATTGGAGTTTTCTTTTGATTATGTGTATGCAATGGTGTTCTTGTGATTGGGCGATGCAATTGAACCGTGGGTGTGATGCCTAAGGAATCTAGGAGGATTCCTAGATTTTATTTTGTTCTTTGTCTTGTCTCTTTATTTTCATTTCAGTTGGAGCACGAGCATCCACTTTGGACAAGGATGGAAGTTCAAATAATAAAATACAGGAAAGATAAGTTGGGTTCAACAAGCGTCCTTATAAATCAAAGATAACTCTGTCCTCTGATAGAGACATATTGACACAGCAACAGTTCAGATATAAGTGGACTAAAAGATTTCAAAACTTGATCATGAAATTAGAAATGGAGTATTTACAAGATTTCAGAAGCAAAATCAAAGTTAACTGGTCTTAAATGATAAAGCTGTTTTGGCCTATTAACATAAAGCTCACTCCTTGCGAACCTATTTTGCCCCTTCGCAGGGTTTTATATCAGAGTCTGGTTTTATTTGGCAAGATAAACTATTGAGATTATAATTCTGTTGAACTGAAGGACATAATCACTAATTACTGAATGAAGAAATCAATTCTAAATGGATTCCTATGGTGACGCACACACACAACACACACACACATATATATATTGTAGAGGACATGTTATCAGGTTATTATGCCAATGAGATTTAACTTTTACTATTTCAACTGAATGTCTTCTTCAGCCAGTTTTTGTTTTCATGTTCAGGCAATACCACATGCCATAGCTATGGTCAGATCTTCAGACAAGAAAAGCCCTAGAGAAGCTGTTGAGTTCATATTGCAACTTTTGAAGGTATCTATTTCTTGTTTAATGATCATAGTGAGATTGATGTTCGATGTACTTTTGAGTGGTTAGCTAATCCAAATGTAGCCCTGATGATAAATGTTAGTCATTGTCCACTGGTACTATGTGATTATACATACCACTGTTTTTCAATTGTGCTGCTTCTGTAGCTGAAAGATGTGGGAGGCCTATGTAGAACAACTGGCAGCGTGAAACACTATAGGGTATTATAAAGTAGCATATGGTTGTGAAGAGGGAGGGCAGAGCTTTTGGTTTTTTTCATTTGTCAAAGATTTGAACAATGAAAATAGATTGTGAGTGCCTGTAAGTTAGGTGTGGCCTTGTGTCCTCATTTTTAAGTGTCAGTGTGTGAGTGCGTACTTGTGTTAGATTAATTTTTTTGGTACAGACTGGAAAGAAATGCATTGTTACATACATGGTTGGTTTATATGGTTCTTTGTTCCTCTTATAGTGGGGATTGACTTTGTTGCTGGGTAATATGTTGATCACTCTTGGGCCTTAATCTGGTTGTGGACATTGGTTATTTTTACATAATCTCAGTATGTCTCAATAAATAGCTTTTCTTTGAAAGACTTGTGAGTGTACAAGGCCTTGTACCGCGTCATATTGATTACACGAGTTATTTATGAAATTTACCCACAAATTGAATAAGTGCCCGAAATTGTATTTCTGGAACAGCCAAGTTCATTTTTTAATGGAAAATTTTCCACTCTATTGTGACTGCTTTTGTTGATTTTTTTTCCTGGTTTCTATCATGAAAAATTTAGTTATGCCCTCTTATTTTTTGGGTTCTATCTTGTTTCTAGTACAATGATAACAATGGGAACACATACTCGATGTTTTCTGGGTAGCTGCATTGGTCCAGTCTGTTGGTGAACTTGAATTTGGACAGCAGGTAATTATCTGGTTCACTTTGATAATGTTGCTTGTTATTGATGTTACTGCTGTCTCCTTCCTGTTCTTTATCTCCCTAAAAGAGGATGGATCTAGTTATCCTTTTTGTGGATGTTCTTAGCATTTCTCACCTTTTCTAGAAGAATATGTGGTCATAAAAACTGATGGTATCTGCAGTTATAATTATTTAGCACATTGAGGGAAGTTTTGCCATCTTTGAGGGATAACAAGTTATATGCCATTCTTTATTAATTCAACTGTTGACTTCCCTAGGTATTTTTCAATGAAATGGATTAAAAATTATTATGAAAGTCGAAGGCATATAAACATGTCCAACTTCTAAGACCATTGTGAGGTTTTAGTTTCCAGCAGCTAGCTCCTTTTATAGGCTATTCATCAGGAATATAACACTTAGATAGCTCCTACCTTTTACTCTCTTTGAAGTGGTCCTCTTTTCCGTGGAATCAGAAGCTGGGAAGTACTTGATCTTGTTAATGCTATTATGACTGGTGCCCCAGCTTAGGTCTTGGATGATGGTTGTGATGCATCACAAGATGGATAATGTTGTCTTGTGTCAGAAAGGCCTCGGTTTGGGCAGTTTGTGTTGAACTCTTATCATGAAGCCTAAATGGTCATCTTTTCTGGAGAGTACACTTTTCACCTTAAGCACAATTGGAGTAGTTAATAAAGCTGATGATACTCAGAACTTAAGTTTGGTTTTGACGATGTCTCACACCATTGTCTTATATTGTTCTATGAAAAACTAATATGAAATTGATTCATGTTTTCGGTTGACTCGTGTTGAATGTGCGAAATGTGGACTAATTCAATTGCGTCTCACTCAACACCGAATTTATATTCAAAGGACTTCATTATGTGTTCTTAAGTGTTCTAGGTGTGTTATCTCCTCAATGAGTTGAACAATTCTGCAAGCCAATCATTTTTTAACTTACTGGGAGTGGATGAAATTCCATGCTTCCGATTTTGCATGAAGGTTCCAAAATAAGGCTTCTTGTATGATGTTTCTATTTTCTGTATACTTATTTTTTCACATGCAAATGTTTACTTATTAAATATTATTGTGCAGTTTTTTGAAATGCTCTCTGCCTGGGAAGTTGTTGGTGTACTCTGTTGTAGTGCTGAAAAGTTAGTTTAATTTTTAGTACATGAACAAAAACGGAGTGCACAAAAATATGAAAAGGGAGATAAGTTGGGTACACATAGATTTCAAAAAGATTCTATGCTAATCATAAGATTTTGACAGGACTACTACATTTAGGTATCAATTTCAAGTTTTGGACTTGAATCCATAATTTACTGGATGGATATACAAGGAACAAGTTGATTAATAGATATGTTAGCAATTTGTTTATGTTATTGTCATCCTTTTTTATTTTGGTTTGTTATTTCTGTATCTTTATGTAATGCTGTTACTAGGCTTAATTCAGAGAGACGGAACAATGGTTTGGTTTTGTAGCTTAACTTTCTGCTGCTTGTTGATCTTGTGGCAGAGTATCATTTACTTACCTTCCCTTCTGAAGCGACTTGATCGTCTTTTGCAATTCGACAGGTACCACTTATTGATCATTGGTTGCAAAAACACGTCTCTTTATGTAAAACTCTGTTTTCGAAATTGTGAATAATAGGTTGATGCCAAGCCACAATGGAATTTTGACAATCAGCTGTATCCAATCACTGACTCAAATGGCAATCAAACTATCAGAGTTCATACCTCTTGTAAGTTTTTTTGTGCTCTTCGATGTGTACGTAACTTGTCACTCCTGACATGGTGTGTGCTGACATATTCAGGATCGTATCATTGAACTTATTAAACCATATCGGGTATCAAAGACGTGGCAAATCGAGTTGCTGCAAACAGAGCCCTTGTTGAACTTGAATTTCAGTGTAAAGGAACTGATGCAGCACTGACACTGTTCATCAGATACCTTAACGACGACATTTCTCTGCGAGGTTTTTTTCATATACTTTGCCTTCCCCCCACCACTCACTTGTTGATTGCATTTTTCCATTCCTTTCCTTATTTGGCCCAATAAAATAACTTTTCTAATCACATGCCTTATTGTTGGTTATTTTGGAAAACTTTATCCAGCTTAGCATGCTTTGCATTCTGAATCAGCTCATATTCTTTCTTTATAGGACAAACCAAATTAGGTGTCTGTGCTTTGCGCCTATCTCAGATGACTAGTCGATCCGATTGTGACAATGTTGTAAAGAGTGACACACTTGTTGCCCTCTTGCGCTTGCTTGAGAGCCCTCTGGCTTTTAACAATGTTATTCTTCGTCACTACATCTTCTGCATTTTGCAAGTTCTTGCCAGAAGGTGCTTATACTTGCATTCCCTTGATAACTAATTTTCTGTTGGCTATATACTATATATTTGTAAAATAAATGCGGTGAATTGGGATAATTTTCTTTAATTATCTGCTGATGGGACGGGGTGGGTCTTGCTTCATAATTGCTAAGGATTTGAATTCATTAGGATAAAGCAGCTATAAGAGATGTGCGTTAATCAAGTACGAGATTTAGTATTAGGTCCTGCTACTTCAGGATTTTTTAACTTTTCTTTCAAACAATTGTTCTTCACCCATTTTACCTTGTGCTACTGCTGCCAAAATTCTTGGTAAGCTGGCACAATTGATTGCTCCATTACATTCTTTGGGTACGAGAGGGGTGCATGTCTTTGGAAAGAGACTCGAAGGTTTCAGAAACCAGTGATAATACTAGTTGTCAGTGCTTCAAAACACCTCACAGAAAGGGAAAAAATGAACAAGGGGGGAAAAAGCATAGAAGAAATTAAAAGTTGCTTTTATGTCTTAACAATGTTTAAAAAAGGAGGTTACTGACGTGAGTCCTTGTCAATTTTAAATGGGATACCTAAAACGGAAATCTTTTAATTGACTAAATTGGATTAAGGTCAGTTTTAAATGATATAAAACTTGCTAAATGTGGCCAATAGGAAATTACTGTATCAGAATATGGACCAATTCTTTAAGGATATTCAACACCAGGATGTCTTTGTTTAGTCGATAGTTGACTGGTTTGAGATGACACTAAAATCTTCCTGATAACTCATATCTTAGTTCAGGACAGCAGCCAATTGGACTTTTTGCTAAAAATTGTTGCCAAAATTGCTTGAACTCTATAGGTGGCTAACCAGCTCTCAGATTGATTGTTGACACTGTCTGTTGTTTATGTGCTTGAACTTCATCAGAAAAAACCATCAATAATGTGTTTAACATAAGCTGCTACTTTTAAGTTAACTATGGAGATTTTGAAATGAGGAAGAAGTTATGTGATAGGAGAAGATATGAAAGAAAAGAATATTTTTATCACTCTTTTATAAGGTATCTAAGGAATATGCAATGATTTTTTCCATGACTTTCCCAATGACAGGTACTCCATAAAATATAATGTTAAGTTAATGCTTTTAAGTGAACCAAAAGCAATTAATCCTTGCCTGCCGTTTTAAATCATTTTGTGATAGGTGAGGATTTCGCTTTTATTTATTTAATGATAGAAATGGGTGTAGTTGACATTTTAAATCTCTAGCATCATGTACAACTGTATTCTTAAGCTCCAACTCTACTTTGAAATTGTTTTATATGGGCAGAATACAATAAATATGAGATCTTTGGAGATGGATTAGTTGTCAGTTGCCAGGCTTTTGAAACTTAGTACTGATAACATCTCACATATTTAGGGCTCCAACACTTTATGGGGTTCCAAGAGATGAGACTCTGAGGATGGGACACACAAAGACATGCAGTGAACTTAAAAATATTTTTGCTGCTCTTATTAAGCAATCCAAGACTCCAGAGCCTTCTTGTGCACCTGACCTTGCACATAATCTGTTGTATCCAGAAGGTTATACAGAAATGGATGCTTTTCTAGAAAATCATGAAAATGACCAAGGCAGTGACAACTCCTGCACCTGATACATCACTGATTCTGGCTACTCAACAGATAGCAGATGCTCCTTCTGATGGTCCTGAACAAAGGAACTCAGTATCGTATCTTCCTGAAGATGATCAGATAATGATGCCTAAATTGCAGATGCCTGTGGAAGGTCAAGAGCCAATTGAGCAAGTTACTAACTCTTTAGGTGACACGAACATTGATGCTGAGGCTTCCAGAAAAGCAGACACTTTGTTTACCAGTCATCAAGAAACTGAACCAGTGTTTGACCTTGTACATAGTAGCTTGGTCACTAGGGAAGCTACCAATGAACCTGATACTGTTTCTAACAGTCGTGAACTAAAGAAGCCAAAGCTAAAGATTAGGGTCAAACAGTCTGCTGCATCTAGTCGGGCGGAAGATCCTGATAAAGCATCTAGTCATGCTGAGGATCCTGATAATGCCAGAATCTTGAATACTCAAGATGGCATAACGATGCTGATCGTGGGGCAAGCAGTTCAGTGTCTGTTGATGCTCCCCATAGAAATTTTGCTGAGACGCATCAGCACTGGCAATCAAAACTTTGAATGCCAATTCATGCCAAGATGTTGGTTCTAGAGTAACTGCCAGTATAGGCAGTTAAACCCACAATTGACGGTGAAGAACTTGTGAAGGAACTACAATGTACAGCAGATTCAAGCAAAGTTTCTTTACCGCTTCCATCTGATGATCGCTTACCTACCAGCACCATGAACATTGATACAGGGCCGCAAACCAGTGAACATTGTTTAGCTTCTCTTGGCACCAGGAGATATGATGTCGAAGGCAGTTCAGGGCCCACTGATCTGCATTTGTATGGTAAAGAGAAAGAAAGAAAAAAGACAAGGTAGAAGAAATGGCCACAAAAGAATGGCCACAATGATGATCCAGAACGCATGGAAATGAAGCGGCAAAAGAAGGAAAAGAAGCGAAAAGAGAAGGAAATGGCCAAACTCCTTGCTGATAAACCAAAAACTGTGCTTCAATTGAATTGCCAAGTCACGAAAAGAGAGTGGCAGGTGATAATTGGGAGGCCAAACAAACTGTACTCCAGTCAGGGGTAAAGAACACCTACCTGAAACAAGACAAGATATGGTTGGTGGGGAAGGAGCTGCTGCTGCTGCTTCTGCAAAGGAATCAAACAAAAAGAATAATTCTGGAACTAATGTTGGCAGTGTACAACCCAATTCAGGTGGGGCGAATGTGGTTGTGAACAGAACTGATGGCAGTGTAGATGCACCCCCAAGTGCGCAGTCTCATAAAATCAAAATCAAGTTTAAGAATCGAACGCTTGGTAAACCATGACACCATAGAAGCTGCAGAGTCTTTTTTTGTAATGCATTATATTCGGATTTAGGATGAAGTTAAATCTGTTATCTGAGGAATTACTTGTACGGGTGCTTAATTACAGAGGCATGCTGCTTCTTGTTCTGCCTCTCTCTCTTCTACTGGTATTGCATTTACTGTAGTTCAACAAAAAACTATGTCGGGGTGATATTGAAAACCCTATTCCATCAATTCTTTTCCAAAACTAACTAAAAGCATATTTAAAATAATTCAAACACTAAATAAGACAAAAGACCTAGTGTCGTATAAATGATAAGATAATTATATTCACGACACAACGAAATGTTGTCGAAGTGACATCTTCCAGCGTTCCCTCAAACTATCATTTTTCAAAAACAAGATAAGAAGGCATGGAAACTTTCTTTTTAGCACTCTGCTTTTGCTGAGGAGAATTTTTAAATGAAGTCTTGACGAAGATGTTCAACTTCAACAATTGCAGTATTTGTTGAAGCAGGAGAGTATTAATCAAAAATTGAATATGATCATCAATTTGTTGTTAATTAAAACTGACGTTTTGAAAAACTATAAATAATATTTTGAAGTGTTGGTGCATGTAGCACAAGAAATTTTAAAGAATAAAACTATTAAATCATGTTCAGCTAATCAAACTTTATATTTTAAAAAGTAATAATACCCTTGTCCTATCTCCCTGCCTGATAAGTGTAGTGACAATGTAACAGGCATGCACATCATTAATTGGAAGCCAAAAGCCTGATATGTGCACTCAGATCATATATAGCTTTCATTGCTACCCCACCCCCTCCCCCCAAAAAATAAAAAATAAAAATAAAAAAAGAAGAAGAAGGTAAATCTTCACAACCGACACAAAATGGAAATAATTGCAGCCTAAATCTTCACAACCGACACAGAATGGAAATAATTGAAGCCATGGATAAAGATGAGCATCGCTCTAATAAGGAAATAATTGAGGAACTGAGGTGCATGGAGAAGAGCATCGCTCTAATAAGGCAGTATCCATAATTCGGGATGGATTCAGAATTAAAATTATATAAGTTTTATGACTAGAGAAATTTCATTTCCGTCCATCCATGACCATAAGTATTCCTCACTCTAATCTATTCCAATTGTATCTTTATTTTCTAAAATGAATTTTTCTTTTTCTTTTTTTTTTCTTTTTCAAAAATATTCTCTCTCAATTCAATTAGTGATTGACACTGCTTGAGATAATTGTGTAAAAATATATAAAATTTATACTTTCTCAACACTTGGTCAAATTAAAATTTTTAATTTTGAGATGAAGGAAGTATTAACACATTCCACTTATCAACTTATTTTTCAAATATGAAATGATGAGATAGAAACGAAAAAAGAAGTCACAAGAAAAAAATGTTCACAAGTCACAACCAAGTGAATGACACCTTATATCGTTTAAATATCTTCTAAAACATGTACAAATTTTAGGGCACTAAATGAATGCGACGCAGGCAACCATCTATACATACTATAAATGTATCACTTAGTATGTACATATATATATATATATATAGGGATTGTACTTCCTTCTTTGTTGGATGTAAATGAGTCTCCATAGGCTTTTGCTTGACCTCGTTACTTGACTTCAATCAATTCCCAACCCTTTTCCATGACCCTTCTTAAGAAAACCAACATCCAAGGAGAACAAAATAATAAAAAGAACCTAAAACAAAAACCTTTTCTCACGATGGCAAAATCTTTATACACCCAAACGCATATGTTAAATCATATGTTTTAATTTATATTTTATAATGTATTGTAGTTTGTAATTACACGCTAAGCATAAATAATTTATAATTAAATATCTATTTAAAAATATTTTGTATACTTAATATTTAATTATAATAAAAAAATACAAAATTTATAATAAAGAATGTGAACTGCATCCTGATGTGACACACTACACCACATAGTTACCAAGTACTAAATAGAATTGACTAATTTTAAATATGGTATGCTTGCACATAAAAGGAGAACACAATGGGAACACAGATTTATTTCCTGAAATGCGCGTGGAAATTTCAAACACCACCCATCGCTTCTCTCCTCACAATATCCCTTAATTTATTCACTCTCTCCATTTAGTTATCACAGAACCCCACTTCAAATTTCTCCCCTATAAATGCAGTGATTTCCCGACATGTTAAATGGTTCGCCAAGAACAAGGCTTTCCTTACTTTTCATTAGCGCTACAGTTATATACATACACACCCTCATATTTATAAAGGGGTGTGTGTGTGTGTGTGTGTGTGTGTTGAGATATAAGAGGGTTGCAGTTAATATGGATGATGAGCTACCAAAAGGTTTTAGGTTCTACCCGACTGAGGAAGAACTGGTTTCTTTCTATCTGCATAATAAGCTCAACGGCACAAGACCTGTCATCGACAGGATTATCCCAGTTCTGGATATTTATGATTACAATCCTTGGGATCTCCCACGTAAATCAATATCAACTCTTATATATCCTGATATTTCTCTCTACATATATTTTGTTGATTTTACTACAAGGGTCGTTGATCTCGCTTCATGTTTGCACTTGAAATGGTTCAATATGTAAAGGGTTTTGTCTTTCCGCGGGATAAAATGAAATTAGAAAACTCCTTTCTTCAGAAAATATTGTTGTTTAACCCACCTTTGTACTAACACATGTACCAATTTTATACTTATATATGGGATCCATTTCTTCCTCTTGTTTCTTCAGTACTTATACATTTTTCCATATTTACAGTAGATAATATTTTGGAAAACACAATGCTTTATTGCCTTCTCTTTCTTCCTGATACATGTATCAGATTCATTCCTGTATTTATATACCTATATGTATATATCTATGGAGTCGAATTTCAAGAATGTTTATATATATACTGCTAGCTGTTAGTGCTCTAAATTTTGTTGTTATTGTTGATGGTGAAACCAGAACTAGGTGGAGAGCATTGTCCTGCAGACGGGGAGCAGTGGTTCTTCTTCATTCCTAGGCAGAAGAAAAGGAAGCCCGCGGAGGAAGGCCTAACCGGCTTACTACTCGGGGTTACGGAAAGCAACTGGCTGTCCGGGCGATGTTTATCTTCTCAAAATCGTGTAATTGGTAGGAAAAGAACCATGGTTTTCTACGTGGGACGAGCTCCGAGTGGGAGAAAGACCGTGTGGAAGATGAATGAGTATAAGGCTATTGAAAGTGATGAAGCTTCCTCCTCATCAACCGCTGCAAATCCACAGGTATTTTAGTTGCCTCTTTATATGGTATGTACTTGTCAAAGGTGTTTCTTTTCATATCACCACCTTCATAAATATATATTAAGTGTTATTATATTTTATGCTAAATATATACTTAAGTAATATTTTATATATTTAACATGTATTTGTAAAGTGAAATATAAGATAAAATAATGAATTGAATTTATTTTTTCAAATTCCATCCTTTATCTATTTGTTTTGCAATTTTAGTCTATAATCTTTTGATCAATTACAATTTCAATCTAATGCCGATTAAATTTAAAAATTAGCCAGAAATTCAAACTATTAGGGATTTATTGGGGGTAAATTGCATAAAATCATGTTTTATGCAATTTACCCCCAAAAAAATCTGCATATTTTCTAGTTTCCTGTCGGAATTTGAATATTTCCACCAAGGTTAAATTGGATTGGGATTGCACTGAGTCAATAGACAGTGAATTGAAATTGCAAAATGAATAGATAAATGATAAAATTTTAAAATAGGCAACTTATAAGAACAAAAATGCATTTTCCCCATAAATACTATTACAGCAGAAGTTAAAATCATTATTTTCATATTTTTATGATATAATATGAACTTACTCAACTCCTTAGCTGAAATGATCATCCAGAAGAGAATGGGGACAGATCAAGACTCAAGAGAAAATCCTGCTTTGAATTTGCAAGATTTCTGAGCCATTTTTAATCACCAATTGACAAATAATATTAATGGATCAATGTAAGGAAGAGCTAATTATTGCTTCTTTGGATGGTGCTGAAAATTGTGTTAAACCCTAAAGCTATTCACCATAGAATTCCATAAAATAACCATTTTAAATCCACATTAATTGTTCTGCAAATTGAGCCCTTTTTAACTCTTTTTTCCAGTTAAGGGAAGAACTCAGCTTATGCCGAATCTACAAAAGATCCAAATGCTTGAGAGCATTCGACAGACGGCCGCCATCCGAGGCGGTGCACCACCACCATCTCCGTCATGAGGCAGCCACGTTTAACAATATTCAACACAATCCAATAGTACCGGAGATAGCTGATTGCTCGTTGGACAGTTCATCCTCGGGAGACCACATCACCAATCCATCCACGTCTGTGGAGAGTATGGTCACTGACAATGAACCCTTCTGGGATTGGGAACAACTCGATTGGTCTGATGTATGAAATAATGAATAAGATCTAGCTGCTGCTGATCAAGTGATTAATATGACAAGAAATTTAATTTGTTAAATTATGGGGTTTAGGTTTAATGATGATTTAATTTGGAATAATAGTAGTTTATTTATGTGAAGAAATTAATATTTTAGATTTTACTGTATTTCTTATTTTTTTGGGACTGAGGAATTTTATATTTGAGGAAATAAAATATTTGTTAACTCTCATTATGAGAACATGACCTTGATTTTGAATAGTTGACAAACTATGAAACTATCATTGAAATCAAATTAATAATTAATGGTCCAAACTGCAAATTAAAGACCAAGTAAAATTCTAATTCACATTGCCAATTGATGGAGTTTTGCTTATGAAATGATTTTATAGAAATTCATGCATTTTTTTTAGAAACATGTGTTTATATGGGGTTTTTCTTACGAAAATTCAAATATTTTTTTTACTTTCCAAAATATATTCATATTCAAATAAAAATTATATATAATATCAATTGTAATCATTACATGTCAACTATAATCATTTATCCTTCATCCAAATATATTCTAAAAAAGTATTTTTTTTATCTCTAAACTATTTCTAAAAAAATATGATTTTCCAAGAATGAAATGCCAAGGAATCGTGCTTTACTTCCCACTTATTTCCGGACATATAGTTCATATACATGACCATCACATATTGATTAGGGCTACTAAATTTAGTAATCCTCCATAACATATAGTTCATAAAATAGATATTATAGTTGATCATTTCTCCAAATAAAAAAAAAAAAAACTTAAAAAAATCATACTCCAAAATTTCTCTATGAATCATTTTCTAATTGGAAATTTCCGATCAATTAATCCTTTCAACTAGTAATGGAAAGGGATTTCACAATCCCCTTTAATATTTATATAATATATACCTTAAGTAAATTACATGTTGAAATATTTGCCACATAATACTAAATACTTAATAAAATAGACAAAATTACCATTATCTTTTTGTAAATTTTATTTTTCAAAAAATATATATATTTTTAAATATGTCATTTTACTAGTGACATTAATTTTTAACTATTAATTTTAATGATAATATATATATTTAAAATTTCACTCTGAGTAATATAAATTTGTTGATAAATCATTAATTTTATGGCCGCGTTAACCCGTAGCTGCCACTGCCCGCCCACTTTTCAAGAACACAGGAAAGGAATTGTAACGCATGTAGTTGAATCTTTGACCGTGTAATTTAGTTCAACAAGTCTTCCCCATTGATGGAAGAAATTTGGCTTTTTTCTTTATCTTTTTTCCTTTTTTTAATCTATGAAAGTGTTTTTCTTCAATCTTGCGTTGATTCTTCACATGATTTTATTAATGAGGAAAAAAGAAAAAAGAGGACAAGAAGAAAATTAATACGAGAAATTCACATTGACCAACAATTTAGTCAAACTCTCTCTCTCTATATATATATACACATATTCTATGTCTCATAATGACTGTTCTCTTTAAAAAAAAAAGACAAGTCAACTTTTTCTTATTTTCATCGATAACTATCCTTCATTTATCATAAATTAAAATAATAAATTAAGTATCTTAAACTAATATATATATATATATATATATATATATGCTATTAAAATATTTTCCACTTAAAAAAAGAACAAAAATTGTTGGATTTATTAAAAAAGAGAAAATAGCTTCGCGTCATGATTTAAGTTTTTATTTTTATATTTTAACTTTTCTCTATATGTAAATAATCTTTTCCACTTAAGACTATTGCATTATAGAAAGAATTCAATTTACCTTTCATTATTCAATATTTAGTAATTACAGAAACTCCATGCTACAATGCACCGACTTCCTGCCAAATTATTGTTTGGCAGTTACGTACAAGTGAGAGCCCATAGACTTCTGCTTGACTTCCTTTTTACTTCAATCGATTCCAACTTTTTTTCTTCATTATTTCTCCTTCCGATAAGAAAAGGGGAAAAGAAAAAGCAAAATGTTTCTTTTTCTCAAAATCTTTCAACACCCCCCCCCCCCCCCCCTTCATGCACGTTAACACACATAGCAAAAATTATAATTTTTAACAATTTTAGTTCAAATTCGATTATAAAATAAATAGAGTTCTATTAAATCAATTATAAATTTAAAAAATTTTGAAGCGTAAAATTTGGAGTAAAAATTAAATCAAAACTCAGAAAAACACAATTTAATTATTATAATATTATGCTTCACTTTTCCAATGAAAATGTGTATTCTAGACCTTTTTCTCAACAAGATTTTCATGTTGGTTAATACTTTATTTTCTTTCCAAACTCAAGTTTGTCAATATTTTTGAATTCAAGTGATGCTTTTGGTCTAGGTTTTCATATTGAACTTGTAGGATTTATCAAGTTCTCATCACATGACTTGTATTTTAGAGTTATCCTTATTGCTTCTTGGAAATATTTTGTAAACTATCTTTAAAGTACTGAATTTTACATAAAAAAATTGATGCTAAGTCAAGTCACCGTTATATAAATACTAGTGGAATTTGAGGAAGGTTAACTAGTTTGGAGGTGTTCACAACTGCATTAAATTTTAATAACATTTGACTGCAACCTTCGCTCAAATACACAATATACATCTATATGTTGGTTATTATATTTGTGACTGCGTATCAATATAACATTTTTATGATATTTACAATTATTAGATAGTTTTTTCCATCATCTTTATTTTTTATGTTTTAATCATTTTTCGTTCAAATTTAAAATAATTTTTTCTTTTTCTTTTCTCATCATATATAATTTGGAACGAATGCATAACTTCGAGACAAGCTAATATATGTATTGACCGCAAAGTAATTTTTACAATAATATATAACATAAATAGAAGTTATTTATCAATGTGATATCCCTATACTAAGTATAGAATAGATATCATAAACAAATCATTTTAGGCATGGATTGGCTTCTACTAGTAAAAAGACTTGTGAAAATATAGCAATATTATGTAAGCTCTCATTTTGTTTATTTTTTCTTTTTTTTAACCCCTCTTTTTTGTGGGTAAAATAGAAAACGTTTCAGAAGTTTTGGTAGACTTATACAATTATTATGTGTGAAACCAAGAAAAAGCTTAATTGTATAATTGAGACGTGGGCTACTAAGACTTATTAAAGAAATATGTTTTTGGCCAAAGGAAAAAAAAAAAAAAAAAAAAAGAAAGGAAAAACAAGCTAGAGAGGGAGAGGCTGTGTGTTATGAAAGGTGATATCATCTTTGTACAATTTCATTTTTTTCTTTTTCTTTTTCTTTTTCTTTTTCTTTTTCTTTTTCTTTTTATTACATGCTTAATAGTAAAATATTTGTGTGAAATTAGTAATTTTACATATTTGCACTCGATCTTAATTTTCTAGGATCGATCTATTTGAATTTATTGTATTTAATAAATTTAAGGTAATCTAGATGCAAATATAGCAGCAAAATTAAACACTATACTAGTCATTCATACTACTAGATTGATTGGGAAAATATCTAAGTGGGAATACCCAACTTTCCTTTTATTACATATTTTGCAGTTGCGTGTAATAACATTTAAAATGGTTTGTCAAATGTAAAAAGACAAAAAACTACTTTCAATTAATATTTTTTTTCATATTTCTCTCTCTCAAAAACTCTCACTCTCTCTCTCAACTCTCACGATTATTTGTTTTCTCTCTCTATTACATATTTCAAGTTATATATTTTTTATGTATTAATATACTTTCTTCTTCATTTATATATATTTTTAAAATAATATATATAATAAAGTTTGTAAAAAAATATCATTACTTATGATCTTCAAATATTTTGCACACACACATCAAGTACAACGACCCTAATTGAAAATTTTAAAATATAATAATATGAGAAAACAGAAATATAGAAAGGGTAAAAAAGTAAAATAATAGAGAGGTTGATATATATATATAGTACTTCTTTTTCTTCCCCTTCTCCGAAAGTCAGTGGCAATTGCGAGATTATACTGAAAATGGTGGGCAACAATTGAAACCTATGATAGTATATGGTGTCATTGTAGCAAACGGACGAACACCAGGGGCTCCATAGTTGGGAGACATCAAGCCTCACTGTCGCCACCCCGAGCCCCCCAGCCCCGCGTCCTGCCATATCACAGACAAGCGCAAGCGAAAAACGCGCCGCCATGTGTTGGTGTCCCAAGGTGTAGTGCAAAACTTTGGAATCATTGATAGTTGGAAAGCTTTGGAATCAATTGATAGTAAGCTCTGAATACTTCTTTCTGAGCATACTTATAATCGATGCTTTTTTGTTTCTCTGTCGATTATTTATCGATTAATTTGGTTCAGTATGTTTATCTTCTTCTTTTTTCTGTTTTTTTTGAGTTACGACAAATCTCAATTACTTTCAAAAAGGTTGGGGATTATGTGAAATGGGGGTCTGCATTCAATTTAATGACAGTTCATAAATTTAGATTTTGTTAGGGTACTGTTCTACTGAGTGGCGAGGAATTGCTTTGGAGAATTATTTGATGCCCATTAATGATTAGAAGAATGTGTTTAAGTATTTAATAATAGTGTTAAGGCTTCCAACTTAATAATCTAGGTTATAACAATTACCTGATAATTGCACATGGTGTATAGTATTGGCACCTGGGATTTAGTTTGAGACTAGGCCTTATCACTACGCTAGCGACTGCTGGAGAGAGTAAGCAAGCGCCTGTTGCTTAGTGCAGGCAATGAGCGATGTGGACATGTAGAGTTCATTTTCTGGCATTGGTGTGATGTGCTGAACGCATATTCCTTCTTATAAGTATTGGCTTAAAGGACATTTCATCCTGTATAAAGGGGAGATAGTGGTTTGTATTAGAGCGGTGGTGTGGTGGTGGAAATGCAGCTATGGTGGAATGTTTTAGTGGTATGTATGACGGTGAGAATTGATCAAGTGCAGTGTTGGTGGGAGAGATATGTCGCTCATAGTAGCGTGTTGACACAGGATCATGGTTTCGAGACCAACTTGTTAGTTTGATATCTTATGTTTGCCCTGGAAAACATTTTCTTGCTTTAGATGCTGCCTAACAAAGGAAAATCCCCTGATAAAAGGTTAACCCAAACAAATATTGGATGGACAACATGACATAACATTAATGAAAAGCTTTGGAAACTGTAGTTTGCCCAATTTGATGCGACATTCGCTTAACATGAGCAGCGTCAACATTGTGGACCTTGGGGCGGCAATATGGATTCAAGCTCCACAACCTGCATGACGACCCTCAAGAAAATTGTGTTGGGTTTGGTAAGTTTAGAGTGTGGATCATAGTGATTTAGTTTTGGTCTCCTGAATTACTCTACGCCCATCAATTTATATTTGGTCAAATGAGGCAATAGATGAGAAAAGGAAGGAAGAGAGAGTCCTATACATTGGCTTGGAGATGTTGGTGCAGATAATTAGATGGCAAGAAACAAACAAACAAAAAGTGGTGAGTAGCTCCAAAAATAAAATATAAAGAAACAGGAACTGACAAAGTTGAAATTGAAAATTTTAGCCTGGGTGCTAGGGTTGCTTAGGTACTGCAGGAATCTAAACAGAAAGGCAAATCTTTATAGCTGAGATGGTGGATTAGCAGATAGGTTGCTTAAAATGTCTGGTCTTCTGTAATTAGATGTCCTATAAGTTCCACTCTACATGATCAAATTCATTGTGAATCATGTCATGCTTTACTAAATTGTGAATCATGTTATGATAAAGTGATATAGACAAATATGTTGGACATGTTGCCGAAATAAAAAATTCGTCATTAATGTTGATTGTTCAACTTTATTTTGCTCTGAAGGTCAGAAATTAGACTCACTTGTACGGTGATTTGCTGGGAAAAGAAATGAAAGTGGTTTTTGCGAAACATTATGTAATGAAAGATGTCATTATTTGGTTGATCCAATATTTTCAGCCAGCAACATACCTTGTTTAGTTGGGTTGTAACCCATATTTAACAGTTCTTTATTGGTAGATTGAATTTAGTCCAATTATCATTTGCCATCCCTATATGGGCTGATGCAATGCGTTTTGGTAACAAGGAGCCTTTGGGTTCAGCTGGTGAGCTCCTAGAATGATACTGAGAAAGTTAATACTTCTAATAAGTTTCAAAGCAAGTTTGAGAATTTATCTGAGTTAAATGTTCAGGTTTTTGTAGTCTTCCTATTGTTATTTTTCACCTGTTCTCTGTTTCTTTTCATTTTATGTAACAACTTTTTTCATCCATAAAAGCCTAGGGTAGGTGCTGAAAAGACTCTTGTTCAGAAGACATTGTTCTTTATTTACTGTTTGACACCCATGAAATCCTTTGATAGTGTATTCATTTTGACCCAACCCTTTCTGCAAGCAAATCAATTGAAAACACCGCAGTTGCTTGGACGGAACGATTTCCATGGAATTTTAATTTATACAAGGGAAGGTTGACTTCATTTAAGAATTAAGCTTATTCTTTGTTTTTCCATGTTGCCTCTTCTTCCCAATATGCAGCAACTGGCTAAGTATTATTGTGGGAAGAGAAAGGGAAAGCTAGATTGATTCATTGCTAGTTTGGGTGAGAAGAACATGATAAAATTCTCAATGTGTTTTAGTTATTATTGTTACTGGAACTTATTCTTTTTCCTTATTTAAGCTAAGGAGCCCTATTATTTCTTCGTTAATGTTTGAAGATTGATTGTTTATTTTGAATCAAGTTGACTTAGTTTGTCAGGGGAAAGCATTATACATTTGTGTTCTTACTGTTGATATCTTGTTTCAGGATTCTGAGTCTGTTTGTCTAGTTAGATGGAGTTGACAAAAAAGGATGTTGACAATGAAAAAGTAAGGGACTCACTAGATGGTCATGTTTTCCTAAATGGAGGACAGCCTTCTTCTGGCAGCGGAAGTCCTTTGGGCATTAGCACTCTGAAGAAGAATTTTGAAGGGAAAGATGATTTATCATATGCCAACATTCTCCACTCTAGGAATAAGTTTGTGGATGCATTTGCTGTCTATGAGAGCGTGTTGGAGAAGGATGGTGAAAATGTTGAAGCTCATATTGGTAAAGGGATTTGCCTGCAGATGCAGAATTTGGGGAGGCTTGCATATGAGAGTTTTGCTGAAGCTGTGAGGCTGGAACCACAAAATGCATGTGCTCTTACACATTGCGGTATCTTATATAAAGATGAGGGTCGACTGGTGGAGGCAGCTGAGGTATGCTTGTACACATTCATCATAGATGTTCTTCTAGGTCTTTTTTAAAACTTGTTGAATCTGATTTTCCTGATTCTAAGAAGACATTCTTGAATGAGATCTCTTACTCTTCAAAAACCTTCAGTTTTTGTCGACTATGTCGAAAGGTGCTGTTGTAGCCTGAGAATTTATGATTAGCTCTTTAAGAATTTGTAACTTATGCAAGATAGTCTAAAAAATGGTCTCTAATGTTTACATTTCTCCGGTCCTTTGAACTTTTCTCCATCATCTTCTCCAACGTATGAGCTTTTATGGGAATTATGACCTGCAAAAATTATGTTTGTCTGATTCATGGCTTCCACCAAGTCTATACAGCTTGGATATTTGTAATTTTGCGCCTAAGTACTACTTTTATAAGCTCAACCACTTCTCTTCTTATGCTTTTTTTTCAGGTTTATGACCTTTTAAACGACGTTTTCCACACTCTTCCAATCTAATATA
Source organism: Paulownia fortunei (assembly GCA_019321725.1). Classification (NCBI taxonomy): domain Eukaryota; kingdom Viridiplantae; phylum Streptophyta; class Magnoliopsida; order Lamiales; family Paulowniaceae; genus Paulownia; species Paulownia fortunei. Next base: position 543,275 of record JAGSPU010000054.1, on the reverse strand, counting down.
GAAGAAGCAAATTGACTGTAGGAACTGCACGACTATAAAAAATCTAGTGTTTGTTTTCTGTCTCAATATTTGTTTACGAACACTACAGTGGCCCTGAAAATATGAATTTACTTCCTATGCTTGAGAATGAAAGCACTACATTTTGACTTTTCTATCTGGTTTGTATATTCTTATTCTCTCTCATGATTTTTTTTGCAAACACAATAATGGAACTGAAAATATGAATTCACATGCTATGCTTGAGAGTGAAAACACTACATTTTGTGTGTTCCTATTCTGGCTGGACGATAAACAGTGAAGCTGCTGAGTACTGGTGTGATAGTTGCTAATTTATCTGGTCGTTGGAGTGTTGCTTTGGCAAGCTTCATGCCATTGTGTTACCATTTAGAGTTTACTTGGAGTGCTGAAGTTAACTAGCGTTTTCCTTTTTTCTTGTGTGGCTTTCCACCTGTCATATTTATTGAGTTTGCTTTGGTGCAGATGTATCAGAAAGCTCTAAAGGCTGACCCTTCATACAAGCTAGCAGCTGAATGCTTGGCAATTGTTTTAACAGATCTTGGAACCAGCTTAAAGCTTGCTGGTAATACTCAGGAGGGAATTCAGAAGTATTATGAAGCTATCAAAATTGACTCACACTATGCTGTAATTCCACATTTCCCAGCTTCCATAATCGTATTTCCTGATTACTATTCAGGCATTTGAATTTTGATGTTCAGTTTTCTACATGCAGCCTGCTTATTATAACCTTGGCGTTGTCTATTCGGAAATGATGCAATATGACACGGCCCTTAATTGCTATGAAAAAGCTGCAATAGAGAGGCCCATGTATGCCGAAGCATATTGCAATATGGGTGTTATCTACAAAAATCGTGGGGATTTGGAGTCAGCAATCGCCTGTTATGAAAGGTGTTCAGTTAATCATTCGCCACCTTTCCTTTAATTTACTAGTTTAGTAGACTTTCATCCATCTGATGCATGTGGGTTTTGTTTCTTACTCATATATGCAGGTGTCTAACTGTCTCTCCAAACTTTGAGATTGCAAAAAATAACATGGCCATTGCCTTGACTGATTTAGGCACAAAGGTATGGCTTCTATCTATTCCTAGTTAAATTATGTCTTTACAGAACTCCAGCAGATAATCCGTGGATTGTCAAATATTCCTTTCTCATGGATCAGGAAAAAAAGATGAGTTATGGTCATTAAAATTTTTTCTTACTGCATCCTTTATCCCAAGTCATTTCTTTTATTCCATTATCTTTGAACTGTACTAACAATATGATGATTATACATTCCATCATTGTTTTCGAAATTAAAAAATGCACCCCTACAACTCCTTTGGCTCCACTCATTTGTCATGATCTGCATATGAAGTCTGAAGTATGAAAATGTAATTGGCCTGTGGTCTCTGATGGCAATTAACTTATTCCATCATGTGACTAAATCAATTGGGAATTTTTGAAGAAAACTGGGAGGGCTGGATATAGATTATATTCTGCATTCTAACACCTTACTGTTCTTGCATTTATTAGTTATATGTGTATTATAAAAATTTCTGAAAAGCCCCATACTATCATTTGTCTTGATTGTTGACTCAGAATGCATCTGTTCAGGTTAAATTGGAGGGTGACATCAACCAGGGTGTTGCATATTATAAGAAAGCTCTCTATTATAATTGGCATTATGCTGATGCCATGTACAATCTTGGCGTTGCTTATGGAGAAATGCTGAAGTTTGACATGGTAATTGAAAATAAAAATCATGGTCCAATTTGGTGCCTTTATAGAAAACTGCTAATTGTAGAAGATAATCTTGTCATAGGACATCACTATGAGGATGTTTCAAATTAGTCATTTTTTCTTGTTTCTTGTATCATGTACATTATAATCATCTGTCAAGCAATATCCTACTTTTGCTTGTGCTTTCTGTTGTAGACTGGCAATTGCAGAAGATAATCTTTTAAACATCACTTGGAGGATGTTTCTTGTTTCATGTACCATTATTTTCTTACCTTTTATCATTTTTCTAAAGGGACATCCTACTTATGCAGGCAATTGTATTTTATGAACTTGCTTTCCACTTCAATCCTCATTGTGCAGAGGCATGTAACAATTTAGGGGTGATATATAAGGATCGAGACAACCTTGATAAAGCAGTAGAGTGTTACCAGGCAAGTTTGAAGCTTGCAAATCTTTATTAATGAAACAGATCATTTGTTTCACTTGTTTGCTTATAATATACATATGTATTTGCAGATGGCTTTATCAATTAAACCTAACTTTTCCCAGTCATTAAACAATCTTGGAGTTGTTTACACTGTCCAGGTTTTGTATCTACAATCTTTCTTTTTTTTTTTTTTTAATTGCATGGTGCTTGGATGATAAATTTAGAACTTTATTTCTGTGTACAGGGTAAAATGGATGCTGCTGCAAGCATGATTGAGAAAGCTATTGTTGCAAATCCAACTTATGCGGAAGCATATAATAATTTAGGTCCCTTCCTTTCGCCCTCCAACCCCCTTTAAATAATAACAGAAGCTCTGATTTGGTCAGTAGGTTTGTTAACTGTGTGCTCATGTTACATGTGTAGCTTATTTTAAGGAATGCATGATACCATATTTAATACTTCATAATTGAGAATCCATGAAAGAAATGAAATCTCAGATCAATATAACCAAGGGCAGGATGTATGTGTGTATTTGGGGCAGGGTTGCATGGAGGGGGCGGAAGGGAAGGGGAAGGGGAAGGGGAAGGGGAAGGGGAAGGATGGGATGGAGGGATGGATTTACAGGAAAGACACCTGTAAATGTGTTCATGGTTAGAGATATCTGCTTTGGTCTTCAGTGGCTTGAAGTATGAAATTATCTGCTGCTTATCTTTTGGAAGTCTTTTTAATAGCCATCATACCATTGTCAAGTAATAAGTTAGTAGTTCTGTTGGATGTGTAGGGTTCTCTACAGAGATGCAGGGAACATATCTCTGGCAGTTGAAGCATATGAGCAGTGCCTCAAAATAGATCCGGACTCTCGCAATGCAGGCCAGGTATTGCTTCCTTTAACTTGTTAATGTTGAGCTCAGTTACCTTTCAAAAGTTTGAAACAGTCCCTCGTGGATCTTCCTTCTCTTTCTTGAAACCCGTCTTGCATCGGAGTGCAACAGCTATGTGTCTGGTTCACTACATTTCTGAAAGTGCTAGTGCACTATATCATGTGAATTGTCCTTGTATAATATATTAATGATCAACATTGCACAGAACAGGGTTCAAAGCCTGTAATTGGTGAAAGATTTGACAACTATTACACCTTTAGGAGAGTGTCTATTTGTCTCAAATATCTACAATTACTAAGTAACAAAATTCATCTACAACTTTCACATCGTTTTAAAAATCCAATCTACTTTTCTGGTTAATTATTGAGGATACACGTTCATTTTGAGTTATTCTTGTCTGCTAACTGTTTATCAATATGTTTGACCCTTCTATATTTTTTCTTTCTTTTCTCTTTATTTGTAGTTGACAACATTTCATCGAGCATTGTTGTATCTCTTTCTATTTAGGAATCTGTTGTAGGTATCACAAGAAAAATGATTTTTTTTTTGCCTTTTTCATATTATACACATGCAAATTTTAAAGGATTCACTAGCCAAAGAAATCGTGTCAACCTTTAAACAAGCTTTGTTACTTGGTTTCTGGGTAGACTGTAATTCATTATTTGCAGGTGCTTTTAATGTCGGTCCTGCTTAATAATATTTGTATCAACACATAATTTTGGTGTTCTAACGATGCTGTGCGTTTCGCCTCATGCATGCATGCCACTGACTGCTTTATCAGGTTGAAGATCTGTGGGACATGAATGTTCTAACAGTTACATTTTATTTTTTAAAGTTCTAAAGAGAAACAACAGGTTACTACTATGTAAAGAAACGCAAGAGTTGCTTTATCTTCGGGGTCTGGTGGACTTTTTCAGTTTTAAAGCTTAATGCTTGAGAATGGGTTTCCATACATTTTTGGTTGTTCTTTTAAATTTCTTATTGTTATACTTTCTTAGATTTTCCTCTTTTATCTGGGTGACTGTGGGTTCAGTTCTTGCCTTACATGGGAACCATCTTAATCAGTTTCTGATTACTGATTTATTGGATAATTAATTTTTGAAATTATGCCCTTATTATATTTGTGATTGAATAGATTTAGGCTCTATGAAGCTTGTTTCTTATCTAATTTTTGGATCACATTTTGCAGAATCGGTTGCTTGCAATGAACTACATAAATGACGGCACTGATGATAAATTGTATGAGGCTCACAGGTCAAGCTTTTGACCATATATACATAATTGCCTTCTCTCAACAAGCTGAACATTGAACTGCTGTATTTTCCAATTCTACTGAGTGCATAAAAATTGTTGCTTTATCATGCACCAACATATGCACGCATGTGTATCTTTTGGACTGTTAGTATCTCTGTGTGTGTGTCAGCAAGCATGTCGTGTGCATATAGGTGATTTTCAACCCTTCGTGTGTATCCTTTTACATATGCTTGCCTTGGAAATTGTTTTAGATTGAGGGTTAAAATAGCATGCACTAATAATGAAATGTGCGGTGGGCTTTTAATATATGCTGTAAATTTTGGAGAGGAATGGAGACTTTCACCATGGACTTAAGCTTATGAACATCTGTGAAATTATAGTTTTCCATACACGGTCAATTCTTCACTGCCAATAATTTAGTTTGTTGCTTGAACTGAAGCTTGTGATGTTGCTTATTGTTTTTGAGTTCGCATAATGCATTAAAAATTTGGGTTTACGATCATGGAAACTTGCTCATGGCATATGCTAATTTACATTTTCTACCTTATCCTAATTTGCATTCTTCCCTAATTGTTTTAAAAGTAGAGTTATTTCTCTGGTGAAAAGGAAGCCTCGGAAAACAAAATACCTTTTCTTCTTAAACTTAAAGAGTGGTTGATTTTGGGAATTGATGTGAGTGTGGTAGAGAGCAATTACTTGTGGGGTTTGATGATTTCATGAAATTTATTTAGCAATTAGACATGATTGATGTGCTGTAAATGACTGCATGAAGAAACTCCACACGTGCACCCCCTCAAAGACATGTGGCTACAAGAATTTGATATGCATCTGATATGTTTGGAAAATAAAGTGGTTGGATAACAGCGGTAATCTTGCAACGAAACTCCTCTCTTGAGTGTTTTTTTAGAGACTTGTGGGGCCACGGTGCGACAGAGAAATTCAGCCCACATTTTTTTGGCGCTGCAGCGTCGCTTGACTTGTTTGTGCACTTATAGGGTTTTAAAACATGAATTTATGAGGAAAGGTATAAATAGAAGACTTGGGACTCTTCTAAAACTTGGCAAAAAGATTTAATTCATTTTCTTGCTTTTATTTGGCAGTAGTGATCATAACTTTTTGCTTTTAGTGGAATGTTTGTTTATTCTTCAGCAATTTTATAGCTCTGATTTTTTTTTCCAAGTCTTCACACTATACACACATACATATTTATGAATGCACATGAATTTATGTTTGTATGCATCCATGCATCTATATATTTACTGATATATGTTGTGACAAATTTTTGTATTAAACGCGGATTTAATCAAAACTCAATGTGCAATATCTATTTCTGTGATGCCCTGATTTGAAATGTATAATTGCAGGGACTGGGGTAGGCGCTTTATGAGGTTATTTCCACAGTATACCTCCTGGGACAATATTAAGGATCCAGAAAGGCCACTTGTTATTGGATATGTGTCTCCTGATTATTTTACTCATTCTGTATCATATTTCGTTGAAGCACCACTTATCTATCATGACTACACAAACTATAAGGTGGTTGTTTATTCAGCAGTCGTGAAGGTAGAACTATGTTGTAACGCCCTCCGTCACCCACACTGTCTTAAATTCTGCCCATAGCTGACTACATGTGCAGCCACTATATTTTGCCAGCAAACTATTATTTCTTGGTTAAATGATTTGTTAGAAGCAAGTCCTAGAAGCAAGTCTAGAACGTCAATTGTATTTTAACTTAGTGATTTCCCTTTTGTGATGTGGCAGGCAGATGCAAAAACTAACAGATTTAGAGACAGAGTCCTGAAGCATGGAGGAACATGGAGGGACATTTATGGGATTGATGAGAAAAAAGTTGCAAGTATGGTTAGGGAAGATAAAATTGATATCTTGGTGGAACTTACTGGTCATACTGCAAACAACAAGCTGGGAATGATGGCATGCCGGCCTGCACCTGTTCAGGTACTTCTGAGTCAAATAACTTCCATATTTACTGCATCATTTGGTGTTATACTAGTGGTTGCCTTCTCTTTTCACTCTTTTTTTGTTTTGAGGGAAGAGTGGTACATCATGCGGTGTTTGAAGTTGGAATTTTAAATGCTTAACAGACAGGAAGCTGGATCCTTCATCCATTTGAAGAATTATACTCATGTGGTTATTTTACATTATGTTTTTCTTTGTCAAAGTTCACAATACCCTGGAATATTAGTGCAGGTCCACGACCTTTTGAAAAATATCAACTTGGACTCTGCACTTCTCCAAACCATTTTGGGTTGACTCACTTTTTGGCAATTCTATAACAAATTCATATTTCTTATGTTTATAACTAGCAGAAATTCTAACTATAACAATCAACAGTTGAAGAAAACATTGCACCACTTTAGATTACTTGCAAAGCTGAGTTTTGGATCCATGATGAGAGAACACGACATATTACTTCTGCTAATGCCGTCTGATGTTCAATGTTTGTGACTTTGTAGGTGACATGGATTGGCTACCCTAATACAACTGGTTTGCCTACCATCGATTACAGGATATCTGATGCACTGGCTGACCCGGCTGATACAAAACAGAAGTGACTGTCAATTTTTTCTTCAAAATTTTCTTCTATTGTCAAAACTTTAGCTCGAGTTTTTAAATTGTATACATTTTTCTGTTAATGGCAGGCATGTTGAAGAGTTAGTCCGATTACCTGACTCATTTCTGTGCTACACTCCTTCCCCTGAAGCAGGGCCAGTTTCTCCAACTCCTGCTCTATCTAATGGCTTTGTCACTTTTGGTAGCTTCAACAATCTTGCAAAGGTATTGGGAACAGTCAAATAAGCATCTTACACTTAGCATTAAGATTTTGTTGTTCTAACTTGTTAAATATTTCAATGACATCAGATAACACCTAAAGTGCTGCAAGTCTGGGCAAGGATTCTATGTGCAGTTCCAAATTCTCGGCTTATTGTGAAGTGCAAGCCTTTTTGCTGTGATAGTGTGAGACAGCAATTTCTTTCAACACTGGAGAAGTTGGGATTGGAATCACTGCGTGTTGATCTTCTGCCTCTAATTCTTCTCAACCACGATCATATGCAAGCATATTCTTTAATGGACATCAGGTGATAGCGATTGTTCTTTTTCACTTGAAACTGGGATGAAGTAGTCCTTCAACTTTTAATTCGGTTGCGAAGTGTTAACCACATCCTTATGCAGACAGTTCTAAGCGTCTAATATTTTATTGGTGATCAATTTTGCTAGTCCTAGGGTGAATCTTAAATTGTGATGATATTACACGTTATTTTTATGACATCATCAAGTCATCCTGTTTTTTCAGCTTTACCTTCTGTCACTTGAATAGTAGCTGAATCTTTACAGAAACTGTAGTGTGCATGCTTTACTTTGAGAGAAGATATGACATAACATGTACCAGAAGATTTTATCTTATGGGGCTAAGCGAAGAACAAATAGCCAAACATTTAATTTACTTGAGATGGACCAATGATTCTCTATTAATAGGTTCTAGCGTATTATTGTGCATGACATGCTTCTTGAGGTTAATGGAAAGCTCTTTCTATTCCTAGCTTGGATACCTTTCCTTATGCGGGGACAACTACCACGTGTGAGTCTCTATTCATGGGAGTCCCATGTGTAACTATGGGAGGTTCAGTACACGCTCATAATGTTGGTGTGAGTCTTCTCAAAACAGTTGGTACGTATTTTTTTCTTTTCCATGCACTGCTATTAGATTCTGGTGACTCTTCAATATTTTCCAAATAGGTGGAATTCCTTAAGATCTTTATTACCACATACCGGTTTATTCTTGTATCCTGTAGATAGACATCTGCTCAGAAATATAAAAGCTTATGCATACCTGAAATCAGCATCGAAATTTGTTGAATCTGAGCTATGTGAAAATGTTACCTATACATCACATACAGAGAAACCATGAAAATACTAACAATGTGTTTTTATTCCCTGTAAGATGTGATCACAAACCTGTACTGGATTTTTTAAGCTGCAATAGTGGTGCTCTGATTGTCAACAGGCTATGTAATTTTCATCAGAGGATTTATAAAGATTCTTCACCATTGAGATTTACTTACTTTTGGTGTTCATATTTTAAGAATTCCCTTTCCTGTTTCACAGATAAAGTATTTCCATGAATTGCTTGCTTATACTTGAGATAACTTCTATACTCAGTGGTAGTCATGTTTTGTTGATATGAGGATTAGCTGTTTCATAATACGCTTGAATACTTTCTTTATTAAAAATTGATACTCTGATTGACATATTTATGCTGTTCATAATGTAATATTTTTATGTGTACTAAAGTTTTCTGGGTGTTTATATGAAAAAACTAAAGACCTTTTATACTATCTTTTTCCTAAAATATATTTGGCATGACACGATTTGATGAGAATGCAACATAAGCTATGACCTGGATCCAAAAATTTTTATGACAATTTGATGAACAATGCATTTGCGCTACAGGATTGAGCAATCTGGTCGCCAAGAATGAAGATGAATATGTGGAGCTGGCTGTACAGTTGGCCTCTGATGTTACTGCCCTCTCAAACTTGAGAATGACACTGCGGGATCTCATGCTTAAGTCTCCCCTTTGTGATGGATCTAAATTCACCCGTGGCCTGGAGTCAGCCTACAGGACTATGTGGCAGCGGTATTGTAAGGATGATGTGCCATCTTTGAGGCATATGGAAATGGCACAACTGCAACCGCAACAACAGCTCTATTCACAACAGGTTGTTCCAGAAGAGCAGGCTGTAAAATTTGCTGAACCCAAAAAGGTTAATATTTCTAGAGATGGTTCCCTTGCACCAATTAAGGCCAATGGATTTAACCTGGGGCAATGTTCCTCACAGAATAATTCACGTGGAGAAGAAAATGGGTCACTGTTGAGTCAGAGTAGATCATCAAACTAAGGTCCCTGGAGATTGACTAATGATTCAGTCCATCAGGTAGTTGTATAAGCCAGTGGCAAGCTTCTGTATTACGTGATGGAAGCCCCTTGTACCATATATTTGATGGGGCTTCATATGCTAGACTGGGATGACTTGGCTTCGGCAGCATTTATCCACTCCTGCAGCACTTGGGCTGACATTGTTTTGGGAGGATGATACTGGAAGTAGTGTAGGAAGTACTCGTATGTATTTGGTCAAGATATAAAATCTAGCGCAGAAACATGAAGTGGTAGTGCTATGGGCTTGTATTAGGAATGTTGTCAATTCTACCCCTTGGTTATAACTGGGGTTTTTGCAAAATATAAAGGATGCTATTTTTGTGGAAAGTTAATTGATACAAGGGCAAGATGAGTTATTCCCACATTACAAGTGTAAGAACAAACAGGGTGATTAAAGATTTGAACTGCATCCCAACATCCCAACAGTCAGTTTTGCAGTTTGTTAACCAATAGAATGTGGAGGTTGAGAAACTGACATACTGGACGTCAATGTTTATGATTTGTGGATGGTTAAGGATAACAATTGTACCATTACATTAGTTCACATGTTGCTACCTTATCGGAGAAGTACCACCTTGACGGTTGCACCCAATTACTACTAATTAATGTTGGCTCACGATCTCTTATGCTATACTCGGTCCACACACAAAAACACACACACCTATATGAGTGTGTGTGGATAAAGAGTGAATCTCCAACAAGTGCACACTCACAAAAACACACACACCTATACGAGTGTGTGTGGATAAAGAGTGAATCTCCAACAAGTGCACACTCACAAAAACACACACCTATACGAGTGTGTGTGGATAAAGAGTGAATCTCCAATAAATGCACACTCCACCTGATTTAGCATGCATTTGACACTAAACCCATTTGACCTGTGCACAAGTACTATTTCCTGAGTATGTGTGTTTGTGTAACATCATATTAGCTAGCTTTTAGCCAGAAAACACAAGAGACTCCAATGATATATCATTACCAAAAAACTTGGTGCAAGGTATAAGAATTCTTATGTTTCTGCAAGGTGTTCAAAACGTTGGATATGGCGCGGCAATGAGTTCATCAACTGTATAAAGTCAACATTATCAGAAAACCCAAAATGCCAGACATTTTTTGTCTGGCTTTACAAGCCAACTATTGTAAACATGACAGTAAATGATTAATGCTGGGCTCCAAGAATGCAGGCTCGTGCTTGAAGGTACGATTCAATCTGTAACTAAGACTTTTCCATGGGAAACAAAATTATCAGTGCATAGTGGCAGCTGCATAGAGTTGAATTATTGTGGCTATGTTTACTATGAGAAAGCAGATCAACTACAGAAAATCTCTAATATGACAATAGTAACACGATAAATATCAAAATGGCCAAAAGAAATCCAAGGCCTTGAACCGTATGTCCTCCTGCAACTTTTATATGCTTTATCTGAAAATAAACTTTCGATAATATCAACCACTGACAAGTCGTTTTCGGGCTTCAGAAGCTAATCACTTTGAAATTGATGGGTAAGGAGCTAATCTTTAACAGTTGCCCGAAGTATCTTCACATCATGGATAGGCCTGCACTAGCCAAGTACCAAATCAATAATTATTTCCCGCGCAGAGATGTTGAAAATAATTGTTAAACAAGTGACCGTGCAGAACTCATGAAAGATCAAGTTAGATTTACTATGGAATGCTAATATTGTGATCATGAATATAAATATTCTAAGCAAAATGCATAGAATTTGAAGACGAGCAAAGAGTACTGATGTAGTGTTGAAACTTTGTCTTCATGGTTACTGATTGCCAAAATATATGTCTAAACAAAAGCTCACTATAAAAGAGTAATCCATGCAAATTTTTCAATCAGGGTTGCAACATATCTTATTCCAATGCCTAGCCTTGCAAACTAACTGAAATTGCCTTTAACTCTGCTAACTATTTGCTCAATATAGTTTCATCAAGCACACAGCCAAGAAGATAACAAGTAAATAGGCATACCGATCGGTGTTATCAGTTTGAACACTGCCAAGTCTCTTGACAATTTCCATTCCTCTACATACTCTTCCAAATATTGTATGTTTCCCTGTAAAAACAAAATTTTGACACATTTGTGAATACTGTTTATGAAATAATGACATCTCAAAAGTTGTAAACTAATGAAATTGCAGCCAACAAACATAATACTAATAAATAAATAAAAATCTATCCAAGATAGTTAAGGTCAAAGCACCTAAGCAAAAACAACAGATGACTAACACTAGCATGCCAAAAACTAGCTTTTGCTACACAAGACGCATTCAAACCTGTTGATCAATCTGCTCCTTGCATAACCCTTCCAAGGTTAACAAGGTAGCCCAATGATATACTACAAATCCAAGCCTCTGCTGATACAAAGTCAAGTTCGATTCGGAAGCATGGTTTAATATAAGTTCCATATAAATCCAGAAAAAAACTACAAAAAAATGATTTAATAATGATATTTGAAATGAAATGCGGATGCTAACTCCAGAAAATCAACATTCTAAGTCAGATGCATCAGCATATTATATGTCAAATGTCAAATTCATTGATGTCCAGTTGGAATAATGACATCACATACTACAACAAGTTCTTCTTCACAGCCTTGTAAACAGAGGAGGCTGTTTGATGCATTGATACATATTTTCGAAATTAATATAAATACCATCCAGAGAGGGCGCAGGTGCCAAAGTTATAAAGAACTGGCTTCCATTTGTATTTGGACCAGCATTCGCCATAGATATGATACCAGCTCCTGTATGCTTCAACTCCCTATGTATCTCATCATCAAAGTGCTTACTGCAGTAAAAAATGTTAACAAAAAAGATACAGAAGTCAAATTTTGAAACCAAACTCTGGGCAGGTAGCAACGTGTTCCAGCAGAGTACTAACATAAGAGGAAATGTTTTGGACAAATCTAGGCATATTTGAATACAGATCATATCCTTAAGCCCAAAAGACCGAGATGCCCCACCATTTATGCCTTTATCGCACACAAAGAAGATGAATTGTTAATGAAAACAATCAACCTAGAACATAAACCTAAAACAAGAAAGGGTATCTGAACCAAAATCCAAGGAAAAAAGTGAGCCAACTCTTGGAAGTAAAACGGCATCTAAAATAAATATTTCAAACATACAGATGCAAGAAATATGGCATTGGAAAAACAAAAAATAAATCTTAAAATGTAACACTAGATATTCATATCCTATTTGGTAAAACATAATTAGTACTAACAACCAAGAGAAAAGCATGAGCCAAAAGCGAAACAAAGAAAAAAATTACATAAGGAATTATCAAAGATAGGAAAAAACACATACCCATAGATGGATTCGCCACCCCTTCCAGTTCCCGTAGGGTCACCTCCTTGCACTATAAAATCCTGTAAAACCACAAAATATACACAAATAATCCAAAAATACAAAGTATAAAACCATTTCCGAACAGATAAAATTGCAGAGCATCAAATAAGCTTGTTAGTGTGTGAGAATAGACGGGAAATAAAGGGAGAGACGAACCTTAATGATTCTGTGGAATTTGACGTTGTTGTAGTAGCCCTTGCGAGCGAGCTTCACGAAATTCTCGCAGGTTCTGGGCGCGTGGTGGTGATACATCTCAACAGCAAAAGGGCCCATGGAAGTCTCCAGAGTGACCTCCAGCGGCCCTCCGTCGCCATTCGCCAGCGTCTCTCTCCTCTCTCTCAGTGCCATTGATTCGAGAAGTGTGCGCGTGTCCCCCTGAAATGGGTCTGTTCGGTCTTTTGTTGAGGATTATGAGTCGGGTGCCGGTCTAGTCAAAATTCTTTTCTTTCTTTTCTTTCTTTTTTCTTTTTTTGTCTTTTTCTTTTGTATAAGATTGTAGACTTGCATTTTAATTTCTTTTTTTTTTTACCTTATTATGGTTTAAGGCGTAATTTTATACTTCATGTTTGTAGTAAGAAATATTTAGATTATGAATATATAATAAGAATATTCATCTTATAACGTTAATTATATGGAATAATTAATTTATTTTTTTTAGGTGAAGTTGTTAAAATCAAACACAATGATGAGGATCAAGAATTTAGTCAGCTTATTCTGAATCAAATTTTTTTCCTACAATATATAATTCATGCTATTAATCAAAAAACTTGATCAGTATATATTAAATATTCTATGTTTAGCTTGTAGAAAAAATATAGATTTATTTTGACTGTTAAGTGCAATATCTAGGTGGATATATAGTTTGATTGCCTTCATTTTTGCCAACAAAGAAATTGAGTTGTCAATATTATTTATCTATAATTGAAACAAACATAATTATTCATCAACTTATCCAAAGTAATCTACTTAAATCTTTTTAATTGAACTACTACTATAATACCTTTTGTCACAATAAATAAAAAAATCCGTGTTTTTTGAGCTAGTTTATATTTGAATGTGTAATTGGACCATGATGTCTTTTTACAAGATCGTCAGTCTCCTTATTAGTTCTTATATTTGGGGTGGTTACTATTGAAGAAGGAAAAACGTGGATCTGGTTTTGCCAACTAATAGTGGTTTTTTTTTTTTTTTCATGTGGAAACGAATAAAGTGTCACCCGTACACACGCTCATTAAACAAGTGTATTATAATGTAAAAGAACGCATGTAGTGGATTAGGGAAGGTGTTTGTGTTAGTTGACTAATCAAGGGAATAATCGTGTTTGACTTACAGTCTTACCATCCATTTTCCTTAGAGGTTTCCCCAAATTAACATTCTTTGCCGATGGCTAAGGAAACTTTGGTTTAATGGCAAAGTGAAGGTCTAAAATTTCTAGATCTTGGGTTTGAGTCACCAGATGTGGGAATACTTATCTTTTTGTATTATAGTTGATTAATATAAATTATTTATTGATGTGATATGTGGGCATTTTTCTACTTGTTTATTAATAGTTGATTATTATAAATTATTCATCGATATGAATTGATATCTAGATATAAATGCAGGAGTAATTTTCTTTGAGATAATATGCATTTCACTTTAGCTAAAAAAAATATCCTGTTTTCGTTTCTCAGAGTTCTTGAACATTGACTCAAGGTATTATCACAATAAGTTTAAGAAAGAAGTTTCAGTTAAAAGTAGTGATTGTATAATTTAGTCCACCCCAACTTATAATTCAAAAGGTGATCAAAAAATATAACCCAACCATAACAAAAACAGTTAGCAACAACTCTTCTTGCTCCATTATCTCAACTTTTCATTATTCTGGCACACAAATTTAAATATTGCAACACAAATCAAACCTCCAAAACCAACTCTTCTAAGCAAATGCATCTATTTTTCCCTCTATATAAGGCTCTTCCCTTCTTCCCATTTTCAGATCACAATCAAGAAACAGCTAAACACAAAGCAAAAGCAGACTCATATCCTCTGAGTACTTGCATATTTCTTTCTTCTTTCTTTCTTCTCAACACTCTCTAGTCAATTAAGATGGAGAAAAGCGAGCGACAACCGTTGAAATTGCAGAAACTAGCAGAGAAAGGAAAGGGAAAGCACCCCTTCTTGGGGCTGTTGAGAATGCAAGAGCCGCAGGATACAAAAGGGGTGTCTCCATTTTCGATCTTATCCTCCGTATAAGCGCTGCCACAGCAGCTTTAGCAGCCACCATCACCATGGGAACCACCGAACAGACTCTTCCCTTCTTCACCCAGTTCTTCCAGTTCCAAGCCAGCTATGATGATCTCCCTACTTTCACGTCAGTCCTCTTCTATCATTGTGATCTTTCCATTTTATATGCTTCCATTGTGATGACTTAAAAACTCTACTTTATTCATTCAGGTTCTTTGTTTAGCTTTGTCAATAGTTACTGGCTACCTTGTTCTCTCTGTGCCCTTCTCTATAGTTTGCATTGCTCGACCTCTCGCTGCAGGGCCAAGGCTTCTATTAATTCTCTGCGACACAGTAAGCTTCCCAAGTTTCTTTTCCTCTTAGTTAATATATATTGGGTTGACAAATTCCTGTTCTGTTTTTGATTGTAGTTGACGGTGACTTTGTCTACTTCTGCCGCTGCTTCCTCGGCGGCAATAGTGTACCTGGCTCACAACGGGAACACGGACGCGAACTGGCTGGCGATATGCCAGCAGTTCACTGATTTCTGCCAGAGGGTCAGCGGAGCGGTGGTGGCAGCGTTCATCGCGGTGGCTCTGCTCATTTTCCTGGTGGTGCTCTCCGCTCTCGCCCTAAGGAAACATTGATGAACGACATTAACATGTATTGGGAGAATGGTCGTCTTCTTGTTTGGGATGAATTTGATTTTCATTTTTCTTTTCTTATAAACAAGTTGTTGATTTGGTTTCTGTTGTTCTTGTATTTGGTGAACTATTTCTTGATTGTCAAATGTAAATCACATTTGTATATTTTCCATATTTGCAATGCAAAATACTGTATTTTTTTGTTTAGGGTTTCAACTATGAGATTTGCTTTACTGTTCTTTTACTGGCACTTACATTATATTAATTTGACATAATGATTGATTATTAAAACAAGGAATACTCAATATAAGCAAATATTTTTTAATATGTTATTTACAACTATGAGAAAGGAAAAATGTAAAACTAGTATCAGGGTATAAATTTTTTTATATGTATAAACATCAAATTAATAAAAACATAATTATGTTGCATCCAATTCAAAGAAATACATAATATCTTTTTCTGCAATGAAAAAATAAGTTAGAAAAACAGTAAGAGTGTTGATTCCTACCTTCTAACTTTTCCTTGTAATCTTCAGTCCCCACCCTGCTCTGCTTTACTCCGTCCATCATAATTTGATGTTTTCAATTAATTGAAGACATAATTTTTCAAATAAGAGTTGAAAAGTGAATATATTATATTTATTTTTATTATTTTTTTATTGAGAGTTTGTGCAGCGGTGGTTGGTGATATGGTGAGATTTTGATTTTCTATTGTTAATTTTAAATCATACGATTTTACCAAAAAAGAAACTTCAAATTGCTAATTGTAAATCAAATCCGAATGTGCAATTTCCTACAGTTTGGAACGTTTGTGGGTTTGATGTCAATTTGTTATAAAACTCAAATGAAGGTTACATATGCATCACTCAATAATAAAAATTGCCTTCAAGTTACTTCATATTCATTATGAAATAATTACTGTACTGTCAATTAAATTATACGATTGAGGTGTCTCGAATGATTATTGTAGGTTGGACTTTATTATATGCAGAAGTGTACAGTTATTGTTGGATTGAAACATATCTCGTTATTTACTCTTTTTAGGTGTAGAGACAAGTGTTCAAAAGATTCATAATTAATCCGAAGAAATCAGAAACTTGGATTAAAAAAAAAATCAAATAACTTAATAATACTTACAAGTCGTTCATAACTCAATGAAATTATTGAATACATCTGTTTTACTTTTAAAAGAAAATTATAAGAAATACTAACTGATAACCCAATCTCCCTACCTTTCGCCGTTCTCACCATGAAACGAACCACAAGATCTCACCATCGTGCTCATGGTGTGTATAGTGTAAGAGTGAGACTCTGTGTACATAAGTAGAGATAAAAAGTACGGTTTGCGAACTACAATAATGAAAAAGATATAATCTGCACACAGAGTAGGCAAAACAATAGATAGTAGATAGTAGAGAGAGGCCCAAACACTCCCAAACTCTCCAAATGCAATTTCACTTTAGGATAATGAAAAGTGCGTTTGGGAGAGTAAAACTTAATTTTATCACATGTTCATTTCCTTGCAAATTTAACAAGTTGGAATATTTCCTCGTTTTTTTTTTTATATATATATTTTGAAATTGTTAAGAATACGTTTCTTCAAATGTATCCAACCGACTTAAATTAATATTTTTTAATTTAGAATAAAAATTTTAATTGATGTTGACGATCCATTAATACTATTTTTTGTGGAAGCTATATATAATAATTTAGTTATATATAAAAATTATTTTTCTGTAATTCTTTTGGGAGTTTTGTGGTAGCAATCACGTCAAAAATTAATGTAATGAATTAATGAAAAAATTAAATGCATGTTTGAAATTACTTTTAAAATAAAAATTTATTTATAAAATATTTTTTTTAAATATTTATAAATTATAAGTATTATTAAGTGTTTGATAGAAATATACTTTAATATTCATTTAATAAAAGTACAATAAAAAAATTCAAAAATCATAATTTTATATTTTTTTAAAATAAATTTTTAAAAAATTAATTTATTTTTAAAATTCATTTAAAAATAACTAACAAATATATAATTTTTTACAAATTAATTTCATATCCTAAATAAGTATCAAACACCCTCTCAATAAACTTGACATAATTTTGTAGCTAATGGAATTTAAAAAGATATGGTAATGGAATACCCTAAAACCATTAATATGTTTCCCAAGAGTCACTTCTCTCTGTTTCACACACACACACACACACACACATAAAACAATGGCGGCCCTTAGAAAACTGTCAAAGAACATCAATGTTTCTTCTCAGCTCTCAAAACCCAACTCCAGTATTCTTTGTCATCCTCGTCACTAATTCCGGCACTTTTCATTTCTTGCAGAGGCATAGCTTCCAAGCTCTTCGTCGGAGGTAGGTACCTCAGAACTGACACGAAACTTGAGCAAATTGGAATTTCGATGAATTCTTCTTTCTTGTTAAATGATTCCAGGAATAATTTGCTTTGTAATTTACTATTATTATTATTGTTTTATTTTTTATTGTACAGTTTCCTTTCTCTGGGGTTTATGAAGGTTTTATGGTAGTTTCTTGAAGATTTATTGTTTACGTGGGTGTATACATATGATTATGGAATTATGATATACATGGTTCTGGTATAAAGATTGTGACTACGAAGTTGCTTTCTTTTTTCTGTTTAATTGCCTCTAAAGTGAGATGGCCAGCAAGCCCTGACTGTGAGCAATGATGTGGCCTGGACACTTGACTGCGGGCTCCTCCATTGCCTGTAAGAGAGTCAGGATTTAACAATTGATCTGCAAAATCAAAGAAAATTCAGGAAAGGTTGGGTGGTTCTTGCTCGCTATCTGAAATACCATTCCCTAAGTTTTAATGAAGGGGCTAGGAGTTTTGGATGGAGCTTAGGTTAAATCTTTCTTTCTATGGTTAAAACTCCAGTGTGATCATTTTTTTCCAAACTAATTGTGGAAGAAAAACACTCAAAGAAAGAGTTACATTGAGGTTGTTATATTGATTTTTTATAAAAATATAAAATAATTACATGAAATACACATATATGTGTAAATTTCAGAAGTAGTTCTCCAGGTTATCCTCTGGAGTAAGGGTGGTGCTTGAGCTCGAGCTTGAATCAAGTATATCAAACTCAAGCTTGAGTTCAAGCCTATTGAGTTCTTCACAAGAAAGTGAAAGCTGACTGAAATTTGGGTCTCTTCCGTTTGGTTATCCAAAGAGCAACTTTCTATCCAAACCCATCTTAATACATGAATTGGCTAAACATATTTCAGCTCTTCTACTCACTAGCGGTTGATTTTCAGCTGTCTAGGACTCAACCACCTGTTCTGGCATTTTGAATCGCACTTGCTCCATTAGAAAACCGCCTAACACAATTTAAATTTGGTTATTTGTTAATAAAATCAATAAACCCATTTGAATTAGAAGTGCTTGCTGACTATAATTCTGAAAAGTTCTCTCTTTTCAAGGCATAGATAGACAAGTACCACTATGCACACTTTGGTTTTTCATTGCTTGCTCTACTTATGAGCATCCTAATTTCTTTCACTTCATATCTACTGTAGGTTAAATAGCAGGGAATGAACTGAGTTTGCAATATTAATATTGTGAGTCTTAGAGTTATTGCTGGAGAGAGTGATGACTGGTGAAAACCATGAGATGATACTGGGGTCAGCTAGGGCAGAAATATGAGTAATTTGAAAAGATAAAGGTTATAGAGAAGTCAAATCAAACTTTGATATATAATTCCAGTGATAGCATATGGACATCTATATAGAACTATAATATAAAAAACTTAAAATTAAATTAAAGCCCACAATTTTCTTGTTAGCTATCAAACGAGAACAATTAGGCTCAAACTCAGCTCGAAGCCAAGTTTTGGGATTCAAATTCAAATATTGTTTTAGCCAACTTAAAAATCTTGTGAGCAGGCTTGATTTGTTTGCAATCCTACTCTGAAGTCAATCCCTTCAGCCACCCCAAAAAGGTGAGATGCCAAAGCTTTGTTATCCCACCTCTAAATCCAAACACACTTTGGGGCCTCAACAAGCTGATATTTTATATAATGATGTATTTCAATCTAGCCCAATTATCACTTCTCACCGTAAGATCTCACAATTTCAGGGCAGCCATGAAAGCTGAGGCAAAATGTTCATAATACATGAATTTTTCAACTTTCTGAATCAGAAACAGTCAAGACATCTCACATCCACAGTCTTCATAACAGAAGTGTATTCTGTATATATGAATTTGGGGTAGAGCTATATCTAGTTACTTATTTAATCTATCTTATATACTAGTTATTAAGTTATTTACCTGCTGAAGTCAAGCATTTATATTGTTTCCAATATACAGAAGAGAGAATTTTTAGAGACATTTTTTCATTTTTTCCTGAATAATACTGTTGTTTTCATTTTGTTCAATCACTATCTGAGGCAGGTTGACTAAGTTAAGGTCGACTTGATTTTTGTAATTTATGTTAATTCTATTTACTCGTATGGTGTACCGTATTTTCTGCTTTCCATATATGGTAATCCCATTATATATTTCTCAAATCCTAAGCCGTGCTCTTGAATTATGTGCTTGCTGCCTCCTTATTTTTCATTCAGCATTGGAGATATTACAGTCTTCGAGGCGTCTGCTGAAAAAATAATACTACTAGATAACTGTGAGGTTTACACTTTTGTTAAATTTAAAGTTGATATTTACCTTGCCATGCAAAATGAATTGTTTGCAGGACTTTCATTTTATACGACCGAACAGGGATTGTCCGAGTCATTTTCTCAATATGGTCAAGTTATTGAAGGTGTATTATCTATCATCATTAGTTTAGCCTTTTCCATTAGCGAGTCAATTTGAACCCACTTGAGTTTGATTATCTTCATTTTGGCAGCTAAAGTCGTGATGGATAGAGTATCAGACCGATCAAAGGGTTTTGGATTTGTCACTTATGCATCAGATGATGAAGCTGAGAAAGCGATTGCAGAAATGAATGGAAAGGTGTGTCCTGTTTTTTCCTCTCTCTTTCCCTATTCAACTTAGACACTCTAGATTTTAACACAAGTGCTGCTTGCTGCAGCCACTTAATGGGCGTGTTATTTTTGTGGACTATGCAAAGCCTAGATCAGGTTCAAGTTCGGGCATGCCAATAGCTAGAGGACCCCCTGAACCAGCACCACAAAATTGATTTCTTGATCACTTCGTACGGCAAGCTAAAAGCACCAAATATCAAGAGAATGTGTTTCGATGAGAAGCACACACCATGTACATGTATTAATTCGATACTTGCAGTCATGAAAGCTTATAGTATTGATATCAATGGAATGTTAAAAATCAGTATCTTATAGATGGAAAAGAATCTAGAATACAAAAATATCGGTTCTGAAGAGTAATTTTTTAGCTTTCTCACTAAACTTGGTATTCATGTCTTCCCGGATCCAAGGCCGAGAAGGAAATGGAGCGAGCAACTTGCATTACACTATTATTTTGTTTAGTACTCTAAATTTTGTTTTTGTTGCAGTGACTTTCTTCAATACTACAGATGTTGGCATATAGTTATTTTTCAATTGTTGATTTTTTAATATTTGTTTATACATACATCTCTACAGACAAGGTTTGACTGCACCGGTTAATATGCTGCTATAAATAAGGAAATATGGTAAGCTATTGAATTTCACATTTTTTACTTTGTAATATTTGCCTTCTTGTTATGGTATTTCTATTAAGTAGTGATTCATAGCTTAAATAGGTGTGCATTATATTGATAAAGAGTTTCATTAAAATATGGTTTCTGTAATGTAATCTACCACTATGCATGGTTTCATTTGCTAGTCATTTTTCTTATCCGATCAAAATTTATTTGTCATTTGTATTTTTAAAAAATAATAATTTTATTTTCTTATAATATTAATTATTATTATAATATTTAAATAATTAATATCTACATTAAAAATATTTATTTATTAATATAATAAAATTAATATTAATGAATATATTTTTAGTTGAAAAGTATCTCTTAAAATACATTATATTATTTTTTTCAAATAAAAATATCAAACACATTTTTATTTTTTAAATATATTTCGAATCTACTATTAAGAATAAATTCTCCCAAAAAATAATTGAAAAAAATTAAAAATAATGATCTTATAAATATTACACATAGTAATATATACTGAATACACATTTCACCATATATTTACACACACTTATTTATATATATATATATTTATGGGTAAAATATATGATAAAATATGCATCTAATTCACGTCACCATCTCTTAAATCAAAAAATAACACCAAACATAGCCTATCATTTGAATTTGTGGTAAGTCGTCAATTTTGAATGTCGCATTTGAGCAAATGCATTAATGGGTTTGGTCTAAAACGGCGGAGGGCGGATAGATAAAGAAAGAGACGTGTTTGCTTCTTAAATGTCCACTTTTTCGGGTCTGATGTCTAATCAATTCACATCTCAAGTGTAAAACATTTCAGCATTCTTTAAATTTTAAAAAAAAAATCTAAACACCTTTTCAACTATTATTATTTTTTTAAGAAACAATCAAGTACATTTTTATACAATAAGTTCAGTGACTACTTAATTACAATGACCACATATGTTTGATAATATTAATATAAAATTAGAATAATTTTCACGAATTTGTTAAGACGTAAACATAAGATATCATAATTTTAGATGTCGAAATTTCATGTTTTAATAATCGAACTAAATTTCGTTGGATATAAGTTGCATTTAAAATGATAAGTTAATTATTTATTAAGCATGATTTGATTGAGGTACCTTAAATTGAATATGATTAATGGATGCAATTGAAGCTTAGATTCAAGATTGACTTTTCCTTTGTTCAATACCATAAGGTTGTCACATATAAATAGGACGAAAATTGCGCAGTTGTTGAAAGGCAAGTATCAAAAGAAATTTTTTTGTAATGCAAATGTATCTATCATACTAATTCATTATTAAATTTGTTGTCTGAAAGATTTATCTTGGATTTAGATTTTAGTGAGAAAAAAAAAAAAAAAAAAGCAACAACATACTATTAATTAAAGCGAAAAAATATTTATTTAATTTTTATTCTGTAAAATTTAAGGACCAAATATAACAAAAACCTCTATTTACTTACCAAACATAAAATGGCCCAAAAAAACATGCTCATTTGTCTTGAATGCACCATTATTTCGCCTTCATGCCAAAATGTGTGAATGACAATTCTCTTCAAAATATCCTTATTTGCGTCGGTGATGAGATAAATACCAATCTCAAAAGAGAAGTAAAGGATAAAAAAATGAAGCCTCCATCACATATATCAATAGGTCAATTTTTTTTTGGCAGAAGCATTCTTTAAAATATGTTTATCACTCTATTCAAACTCGCCTCCACCATTGCGATTATGAATTCAAATTGAGAAACAACCGAAAAGAATGGAAAATTAATTTTTCATATTAGCAATATAGTACATGCATATTTACCCAAATAATTAAATACTAGATTATATTACCATGTTCTTGTTTGTGTTAAACAAAAAAAAACAATAAATTATGATGTCCAATATCATTCTTTTGTTAACTATCATGCACAATTAAACGCATTATTTGTAATCCCTGTATGCATATAGATACAAAAAAAATAAAAAAATGCACTTTCTTGGACATCATAGGTTTTACTTGTAACCATGTCTTGTCCTTTGAGGCTTTGAGCATTGACGTTTTAGAACGCAAAGTCAATTAATTAAGAGTTTGCCTTTCAAAAAAAAAAACCAAATGTATACAAGAGGAAAAACCTATTTTCATCCCTGACTTTTTATTTTATTATCAAAATCATCCCTCATTTTTTTAATTTGGTTAATTTCATCCCTTGGGCAACTTCTCTATTTCGATTTCCTTTCAAAATAACATTTGTCTTCAAACTTAATATAAAAAATGTTATTTTGTCAGGAAATTGAAATGTGAAAATTGGCAGAGGATGAAATTAACCAAATTCAAAATATGAGGGATGATTTTGCTGATTGAGTGAAAGGTTAAGGACGAAAATAATATTTTTTCACAAAAGCAGCAGATTAGGATTGCTAGTGATTTTTAATATATATATAAAAAAACGATTGGAAAAAATATTCGTATTCTTTTAAATATACATTTGGATTATTTTTCAGTAAAAATCCCTTCACCTAATTCTGAACTGCACCCATAATTTGACTCCCTGTAAATAAATAATACTACCATGTAACTACATTCTAATGATTCATTCTGTCTCTCTCTCCTTTTCTTTAAAAAAGTGTAATTTCCTTTTCTATCCCTTTGGTTTCTAATGCTATCTGGACAAAAGAAAACAGCAAAAAGCAACAAAAATGGATACCCCAAAAGCCACGCACAACATATCTAATGCCCCCTCTGTCCTCAACTTTCTCTCTCTTCTCTCTCTCTTCATCTCCACATATTCCTTGTACCTCCGCTGCCCCTCTTGTACCCTGTTTTTCCCTGTTCCCTTTTTGCCTTCCAATGTCCATTGCAGAAAGACCAGACTGTCCTTACCGTTCAAGTGCATTCCATCCATGTCCTCGATTTCTAAGCTGACTTCCCTCACCTGCATCTCCCCACCCTCGCACCCTCCGCACGTGACCACTATCCCGCACTGCACGTGACCATGATCTGCGGCCAGGATTGAAGCATACCGCACCTGCACTTCCCCTGTCAACCAGTGGCGTTGCACCGTCACGGGCTTATGAGATGAGAGGTTCACCGCCCGCCGTCCGACCGGGTCGATCAAAATCCAGCTCAACGTCATGTCGTTGATCATCTCCGTACACGCCTCATCTCCTTCCGGGTACTTAATGGGCGTGGGCACCACGTCCTTGGGCTCGAGAAGGTCAATCCTGAAAGGCGAGCACCGGAACCACCGCTCACGGTTTCCGTTTCTTGAGTCTTTGTGAATATCAAATTGTCCTTGTAGTGTATGTCGACTGCTGAGATTAATTCCGGTGGTGGATTTGATGATGCGTGGGTGAGACTGCGGCCTGCCAAGATAGGGAAGGCGTGCGAGAAAAAGGATCGAGGGCCGCCGTCGGGGAAGGTGGAGATGAAGTGGCTGAGTCGTGGGGAGCTGGTGGACGGCCACGTGGAGTGGCATATGTTGGACCAAAGGTTGTCCTGGGAGGAAAGGTGGCGGAGAGTGGTGGAGCAGCAAGCGGCGGAGCCAAGAGCTGGCCCATCCAACCGGGTGAGAACGTGGACTTTATGATGTCTGGATGCAAGGCGGAAAATCCGGTGGCTCCGCCTTGCTCTGCCGTGGTCACGGTGGCTGCGGGCATCATTTCTAACGCTCCGTTTATAGCTGTTTTAAGTGGAGTACTGGGGCACTTTCAACACCTTTGATGAATGTTTAAATGTTCTTTTTCTTTTTGTACTGAGTTTCTTATATAGTAGTCCAAAATCGAAGGCATACATGTATATTTACAGAAATATCCTTATATTATATCCTAATCACCGCAAGTTAGATTTTTTATTAATGGTATAATGAAGGGTAATTTGGTGTTCTTCAACTTCAACAATGAGCAGCTTTCCCATTAAATGTGGTCTCACTTAAAGTCGTTCAGAGATTGCGTACAGCATGGGGTTCAAATTTTTTAATTAGATTCAATGGACCCACAATTAGAATTATAATTACCGGCATTTTAACGCTAACCTTGTAGTTACTCTACTAATGGAATATTAAATTAATCAGTCATTATCTAGAATTAGATAATCTATACATGCACAGTCTGGAAAGAAGTAACATCATCGTATATACTACGCTTGAACATGTTATTGTCCTAATTTAATTAATTTTGATTTTATGCCCTAATGTTGGACTTCTGTTTTTTGGGTATATAGAAAAGTATTTAGGAGAAAAGTCACGATCCTGGATTCAAACTTCAGATCACAATACATGATAAAAGTCATTTTCTGCATGCATCATCAGATAAGCTTTGCAAGCCATAGTTGGATGGACCTGCAAAATTTGTGGATTTATTCTTACATTGAATTATAGCACATTAGATTTTTGATTAGGACCTTATTGTGATAATCAAATTATGGGGGTTGAAACTCTTAGGTCATCCTTTTGCCCTTTGAAATGATAATAATGATGACATAATAACAAACTAATATTGGTCTATGAGGTTTTTTTTTTTATGGAAATCTAAGGGGCCTTGTCAAAAACTTATATTGACATTGAACCGGTGATAGATTTTTTAAAACTTGGTTTACAAACTAATTATTTCGCAATTCATTAAGTAACTCATTAAGATGGAAAATCTATTTGTGAATGTGCTCCAATATATGGGGAATGAAACTTAGTTCACGTGACAAAATTGATGCGTCGATACTCCAAGGTTTTGGTTCTTAATTTCATCATTTGTCTGTTTATGTAATAGTTCATTGTTAATAATTGTTACTTGCAAATTGAATTGTATTGTTTCGTTGTTAATTAGTAATTGAGGTATTGCTCACTTCACCTGAACGTGTTCTAATATTTATTACTCCTATTATTGTTTGGATGTATTCAACATGCTAGGATTGACAAGTAACTCGAATTCAATTAAATCAAACCTTACTCAATAAGAACTACTAGCCCAATAATTAAACTAGTGATTGGTATCTAATTGATTTTGTAATGTATTGGTTGCTGCAGGTGCACCCTAAGTGATCATTTACTACCTTTTCTACTCTACTTCATGGCTGAAAAACCTGCAGAACAAATATCGGGTTGACCCAACGTAAGGATTCCAACACTCAACTCTACTAGATTCCTGGAGAATAAAATAAAAATATGCATAAAGTATGTGTATGAAATATAAAAGTGTAACTTATTGAGATAAATTCCTTTATTTAAACTGCTTATTGTACACATAATATGCATGCTCTTTGATTTATGCTAAATGCGATTTCTTGTCACTTCCCAATTGTCATAATTTTACTTTACTTTTCCACGTGACCCTACCTGATTTAGGAGGTGCAAGTTCTTCAAAATAAAATAATTGACATTAAAATAAAAATAAATTCTATAACATGTATCTCATACAACACACATAATAGGCAGCGCACTTTCACAATTCATGCATGGAGCTAGTAGCCAACTGATCGCCCCTATGATTCATTTCAAGACGAAGGGCATTAGTAGCCAATTTAATCATCAACTTTATAACCTAGCTCATGGTTTGAGTTATTGAGATTAGACCCTGACCCACTACACATTTGAGGTTCCTAATATATGGAGACACGCAAGATGGATAAATTTAAAATTTGGACGCCAACCTCAAAATACTAGTTTCATAACGTGACATTCCTCGTCTGTAGCAGAAGCCATAGTCCTTTCCTTCTTACCCATCAAATTCCCATTAATTTAAAATTTCAACCCACTTAATAATTGATTTTTGTAACATGGAGTTGCATAAAAATACGCGTAGAAAAATGTGTCACAGTCCTTCTGATCCCAGAAGCGCCCAGCATGATGACGAAGCTTCAATGTGAAAATGCCCACGAAATTCTTTTGGGCAAAATGGCAAAACATCACTCTGACCAAATCCACTGACATTATACGGCGATTTATGTTTCGGGCTTTTTGACTTTGAAATGCGATCTTCGTTGACCTCACACAAGGATAGGACAATGGGGTAGAACCTTTTTTTTTTTTTTTTTCAGATTTTTTTGTTATAGAATATTGCTAATTATCTTCATGTTAAAGTCGTAAAAGAAAAAAATGTGAAAAGCATCTCTAGCAGCAATATCTTCTCCAAGCTTTTCTCTCATCTTTATTTTCGCTTTGCTAAGAACTAGAAAAATCGAGTTCTTCTGTTCGACAAAAAAATAGAAAGATATTTCATTATTTATAAAGACGTAGTGATAACACAAGTATATCAATTAGTGTCAGTTGTTATTTTTTTTTTTAATGGTTATTAATAGTTATTATTAAAAATAGAAAGTAACCCACGTCATGAGGTTTAGTCATTTGCTTGGGATTTCTCGAAATAGTATGACTTGCTGAACCATAGGAGAAAGTTAAAGAATATTTTGGCCTGAAACTATGAACTTGGAAAATATGGTTGCACAATTGTGTTTTTTTTATTTTTATTTTTTCAACCAAGAGGTGGAGGGTATATATGGTCGTTTGCTGTCTCATTTTATTGCATGAAATTTTTAAATTGAAAGACACTTGATGACATCGGATTGAAAACGACTCTATGAAATTTAATTATATTTAATTTTTCACCTTTTTTAGTCTAGCATAAATGAATAAGTCAGCCAGCTGAGAGTATAGTTGTTTCATTTGAGTTGTTGTTGTTTTTTTTTTTTTTTTTTTTTCATACTTGGTGCAAATAAAACGGAGCAAAAATGGATTGTAGAAGTTGGAAAAAGCAGGATGAAAAGTCGAATTGTCAAAAAAAAAAACACACACGTACTAAAAAAATAATAATAATAATTTTTTTCTTTCGGAATAACAGTATAATCAAATAAATTGTTAATTGAGGCGAGGGTAAATGTTAACAATGGGGCAAAAACTTAAGCATAAATTAGCTCTTGAGAAAAAAATGGGGCAACAGGACAATTGAAGATGAATCAAGGTACATTTTCATGGAAACTTAAGTCTGACTATGAGTGATGTAGACGGTAGATGCAAAGGCATCTTTTCTTTTATAGTTGTTTTGTGTGGTATTCGAGGACAATTTGATCGAATGGTCCCTGTCACAATTTTGATGCATTATGGGTTAAATTGTATTTTTTTGGTCTAAAAAAATAAGATATATTTGTCTTTTAATCTTAAATTTTAACACTTTCCCACATCATATTTTATTTTTATTTCTTTTACAATTTAAGAACACAGGGGCTGTCGGATTGACTCCGTTAAGTATTTGACAGCAACCTGCTTTTTTGCTGTCATAGTTGAATAGCAGACATAGTTGAATAGCAGACCATGTTTTGCTTCACTTTTTTTGGCCTCTCTTTGGGTTTTTCCCCTCTTTTATGATCAAAATAAATCCCTAGCATTGGCAGGAAGGTATTTCAAACATTTTTGGAAATTCATAATTATGTTCATGGAAAATTTGCACATGTTGGTTTAGAATTATAACAATATTAGACTTTTCTTTACTCGATGTGAATGTTTCATTTTTGTAGATTTAAAAAAAAAATTAGTGTGCATTTTTTTGGAGCACTTTTGAATGAGATTTTATTCAAAAAATTATTTTTTTATTAAATACTTGTTTGAAACGTGCTTTGATATTAATAAAAAAAAATTTCGTGAAAATGCATTTTAAAAAGTGTTTTGAAATTAGAAATTCATTAACTTGTGAAAAACGATTTTTTGAGAAGTCATCAATTCTCACTTTTTTAAAATGAATTTTACAATTCATTCAATATTAACCATAAAATACCTAATAAATTTATAAATGAACTTCTATATCTAAAAATTCGTATTTCTAAACAAGCTGAGTGCCTTTTACTTTTTTTTTTTTTAAATAAAGGATAAAGGGCCATCAGATAATCCATTTATTTGGTTTTTGAATTTCAATTCAAGTGGGTAGCAATAGCATCAAAGACATCATGTGGGCCGGGCCCCGAAGACACCAGAGTCCAGATCCTTACGGCCCAGTTTATCATTTGATGAATTGGGTCCACTCCAGAAGTCCAGATTCCATGCGGCCCATTTTTACATGTGATGAATCGCTCCCCACGTCTACGGATAGAAGGTTGGAAATCCCTTCATGCCACGTCAGCAACCCCAATTTTTTCTTAACCCCATAAATAAAATTAAATAATATTCTCTGTCTTCCCCAAATTTTCCACCATTTTTCTTTTTTTCCTTCTGTTTTTCCTCAGAAGCCATTATCACTACGATATCCGTACGTTCAAAATTTCACTGCTAAATTCTATATCCATTTATGTCTTTCCAGGCGCGCCACCAGAACCTCGTCTCTTCCAGGTAATTATTTTTCTTTATTTTTTATTATCATTTTTGCTTACATATTATTCTGCACTACTTCTTGCTTTTTCCATTAATTTCCGGAAAATTCTGCGCAAACTAGGTTTCGATTTATGTGTGTTGGTCTCCTATAATTAGTTTCTGATAGTGTTGGCTGCTTCTTTATCATTTATTTCATGCGTATTTAAGGATAAAATTATTTGGAAACTTTTTCGGTAGTTTGTACTCGGAAATTAGAATGCAGTCAGTATACAGAAGTAATCGAAGTTTTTTTCTATAAATAGTTTCTTATAGTGTAGGCTGCTTCTTTATCAATTATTTTAAGCTTATTTAAGGATAAAATTATTTGGAAACTTCTTCGGTGGTTTGTTCACGGACATTAGACATGCAGTCAGTATACAGAAGTAATCGAAGTTTTTTCTTTTGCAGTTGATTTGTGCTGTGTTTCTTTTTTTCTTTGGGTGGAGAGATTTTGCTGAAAGTTTATGTCATCTTTTAGACGACAAATATAAGGAAAAGTTGGAGTAATGTTTTTCTTGCATGGGTTTCATAATACGGAATGAGATTATCACTAGCAGTTATAAGATTTATTTAGTATGGTGTTATAATGCAATTGCTAAGTGTATTCTTTATTTGCCAAGAATAGAAATCAAGAAAAGAGAAAGAAAATGAGACAAGATTTGAAAGCATTAAACATGTAATTGGCACATTGGCGCCTAGGCTCTCTGTATTGGCGCCTAGGTGCCATATGCTTAATTTCAGAGCCCAGGCTTTAGTAGGATCAATCATCTTACAAGCAATTTTTGAGTTTTTTTTAGTCTGAATTGGCTTTTACTGCTTTCTAATGAATTATAGCTACGTGTCTTGATTTTCCATAAAAACTTGAATCAACTCGAAATGAAAGAAATCTATGGAGAGAGTAACGCCTAAAATACCAAAAATGTGTCACACCAAAAAGTTTCAGTCCAGTGCTAACTTTTTAACCTAATTTTTCTCACTGAAATCGAATAAACTGAATTTCATGGTAAACATAAAAGTTGTAGATCTATCTTTTGGCTTTCCAATGGATCAAAAATCAAGTCAATATGATATTTGAGCAAAGAGTTATGATTGAAAATATGAACACTGCATCAATAGTGCCACAATGCGGATTCTTCGAAATTTTAATTAAGTTTTTGTTTTTTTCTATTTTCTTCTCCTTTTGCCATTATAGAATTCAAATTAAATGCATAAAGCATAAACACTTGAAAACAAACCAAATGTCAATCAAAAGGCATATGAATTTTTGGTATAAAATCAACTTAACACACATCAGAATGTGTTCAGTAATTATTTAATTTGCATCTATTGGGTGCACAATAATGGGAGATTGGGTTACACCTACATGGTTGCTAGACAACTATTCTCAAAAATCATTTGTCTCATGAATTGCAATAAATATTAAAATCATGCTTTTTTTGAATGGGAAAAGTAAGCCACATTTTGTTTGTCAACTTCCAGTTATGATATAAAATCATCTCAATAAATATAAGAAATAGACCAACACACATACACACAAAAAAAAAAAAAAAAAAAAGAAAGAGAAGAAGACACTAATGCTATTGTACTTTTTGGTTATTTTTCCAGCTTGAAGGCACAAATGCAATTCTTTTCCATGGTGGCTAAAACAAACACGAGGTTTTGGGAGACCTTCCTGGAAATGAATTTTTGAATGCTCACAATTTTTTTTCCCTGAAAATTTCCCATTTCTATAGATTTTGGATATCTGGTACACATGACATTTCCTTGAGCACAGTTCCTGACATATAAGTGGTTCTTATAGCCTAAGGACAATTACCAATGCCTACACAAAGTCAAGCATGTGCCATGTATACTAATAAGTTTTGAGATCGTAGAATTGTTGCCTTTATCTGATTTTTCGCATACAGTAGTAGATACATTTTAGATTAAAAATTGAGTAGTTTTTAACTAGTTTTATTGAAGATGCATATGAGCTATCAATTCAAATTCAGTTTCTTGATTTCAGTTTTTTGGATACATTCTGAGATTTATTATATGCAACTTTATTCATTTCTGTGGGGTGGGCTGTGAGAGAGCGGGACATCAATGAACCAGATTGTTATTATTTTTTTTAACTGGTGGCAAAAGGAGGAGAAAAATCAATTTGAGAGTACTACATCGATTTTAACTATGTTATGTATGTGCCTCTCCACCGCCTCCTTTCAAAAACGAAAACCATTTTCACAGCCCCATAATTCCTCTCATGATGAACATGTCATCTGTTAAGTTTCTAATTAAGCTTCTGCCTGTCTTTGTGGGGCTATCTGATGCCAAAATAATGGTTTCTGCCAAAAGAACCTAGATGTTGGTAATGTTCTTAGTTCTTATTTATGGGTTAAAATGTGAAAAGGTGTGATAATGCAGCTGGTTTCAAGAACTGGGGACACATATTCACTTATCTTATTATAGAAGTATCTTGTTATTTATGCATGTGGCTCATCCTTGTAATACTCATTTGCAGCTCTTCAAGTCCATGGCTTCCATTTAAACCAATCAGAGCCTATTTCTTTAATGGAAAAATTGCTGGCTTGGATCACCTGGTATTTAATCATTGTTATACAAGGAAGAAAGGTCGTGTAAGGATATCCCATTTGGAAAATGGTAAATTTAGTCTTAGCTGCAGGTTGTCATATTTAGGAAAACAATCCAGTTGCTTTCGCAAATTAAGGAGGATAGATCGTCTCCTGCCTTTGGCTTCTGCTGATGATGGTGTGACAGTTAATGGAACTCCCCAAGCAAGAACCACCAATGATGTTGAGGAAATGAGGTATAAATTAAACCAGTCTTTGCAGGATGAAGACTACAATACTGGCCTGGTTCAATTACTGCATGATGCTGCAAGGGTATTTGAGCTGGCAATTAAAGAACAAAGCTCTTCATCAAAGATATCTTGGTTCTCAACTGCCTGGCTTGGTGTGGACAAAAATGCTTGGGCTAAGGAACTTTCTTATCAGGTTGGTATTACAATTTAATAGCTCAATGATGTTTGGTTTAGTTGTGTTGCAGCCATGAAATTCTGAAAGCCTTTTTTCAAGTCTTCTGAAACCTGAAGCCAATATGTATGGCACTGATGTAGAAGTTCTCCTCTTGCTAATTATCTAATAAGAAGGCCAAAAATTAGAACTTACATTTCTACTATGGAATTTCTTATTGCCTCAACTAGATATAGATGAGAAATGTTGTTTCTTATTTTTATTTTTTATTTTTAAATTACCCCCCGCTCTAACCAAAAGAAGTTTTGAAAAGCTTTATTCTATCTGATCTTTCTCACTTTATAAATCCTTCAACTGCTGAAGACTGCAGATAGCTAGCTGTACATCGTGCATGAATCTGGCCTGAATGATTTGAATAGTAGGAACTAATTTCCCAAAAGCAGAATTTTCTAAAAACATATTGTGCTTGCCAGTGTACTATTTTGATCAAATTAATCCATTGTTAATGACATGTTTTACGATATTGTCAAGAAAAGTTACATGTAAATTTTGATAAAGTTGATTCATTTTCCGTAACATGTTCTTCATTTTCAAGAAATTAAATCAGTGCCAGGAGTGAACTGACTCCTTTTCCCTTCTGTTTTACCTTATCTCATTCTTGCTCCCCTGATGACACACTAAAATACTTAATCAATGCCAGCTGAACTACTCATATAGTGGCATTTTTTAAGATATCTCCTTTCAACCGTCAAAATAGAAGATTTTGTTTCACCTTCTCTCTTTCTTGTTCCCCTGATGACATATTAAGCTACAATACGAAACCAATGCTTGCTGAACTACTTATTAAGTGGGCATTTCTTTAGAAATCTCCTTTCAACCAACGAGATAACAGATTTTGTTTAGCTTCTCTTATTTTTCTTTTCCCCGTGATGCAACAATAAATTGAAATACAAAATTAATGCTGGCTGTACCACTCATTCTGTGTGAATTTCTTAAGAAATCTCCGTTCAATTAAAGAAAGAAAAGATCTTACAACTTTGCATTTTGGAGAATTGATCTCCTTCTGGAATATCACTTGTTGCGAATGCACTGCTCTTAGGTGGTGAACTACTCCTAAAGTCACCATAATCCCTACATGGTTATACTCTATTGGGAGTTCATATTGGTTTGTGCCAAATGTGTCATATTATGAAAGTGGGTAATATCTATAACGCTATTATTAGTGTTGATAGTATGGCAAGGGTTCAGTTTGTTATTCATTTTTTGTGTTATTACCTGTCTAGGTTGCCTAAAGATTTGTAAAACTATTCAGGCGTCTGTGTACTCTCTTCTGCAAGCAGCAAGTGAGATTTCATCTCGAGGAGATGGAAGAGACAGAGATATCAATGTCTTTGTGCAGAGGAGGTAAAAATCCATATTGTGTGGCTTCTGATATGTCTATAACAATCGTTTGATATAAAATCTAGGAAGAGGGTGAACTCTTTTTAGATTTTTTCCCCTCTATTTTGGGTTCTCACATTTTCACAGTTTTGTATGTTTTTCCTTTATTTGACATACTAGTGGTTTGTTCTCTCATATTATACAATTCTTTTAATCATGAATTTATGTGTTGCATACATGATGCTAACAAGAGTCTGATATTGTCTTATTTACTTCTAAAGTTTCCATTGCAAGGTTTTGGTCTGATAGTTATCATTCTCCCTGCAATGTGGTGTCTGTGTGAGTTTTCAGTTAGCAGTTGTTCTGATATATTTGGAAGACATTTATAACACTTTTTATTATTGCATTAATGTAGCCTATCACGGCAATCTGCTCCCTTGGAGAGTGTAATTAGAGATAAGTTGTTGGCCAAACATCCTGAAGCTTATGACTGGTTTTGGTCTGAGCAAATCCCAGTTGTGGTGAGCAGTTTTGTTAATTATTTTGAAAAGGAGCAGTGTTTTGCCCCAGCTAATGCAGTGTAAGTAGTAAACGCACTTTAATGTGCTATACCATATGTTATACTCATAAACACTCACATATGTTCATCGGTGAGATTAATGCTAGAGTCACTGAGTTGGTTATTTTACAGGTACAGGAAAGGCTTGTCCTCAGTTTCAGGCAATTCAAGTGACATATCCCTTATCATGCTTGCACTTAGTTGCATCGCAGCGATCATGAAACTTGGCCCAACAAAAGTTTCTTGTGCTCAATTCTTTTCCATTATTCCTGACATAACTGGTAGATTGATGGACATGCTGGTTGAATTTGTTCCTGTTCGCCAAGCGTACCATTCAATAAAGGAAATTGGCCTACGTAGAGAATTTCTTGTCCATTTTGGTCCTCGAGCAGCTGCATGTAGAATGAAAAATGAGTTGGATGCTGAAGAGATTATGTTTTGGGTGGGTCTAGTACAAAAGCAGCTGCGGCGAGCTATCGATCGGGAGAGAATATGGTCCAAACTTACTACCTGTGAAAGTATTGAGGTTAGTCTGGAAGAAGTTTCTATTTGTATTTTTGATAGTTGATCAGATGACTGATTTCTTCAATAAATGAAGCCATACTAAAAATAAAATATTCTGTGCTAAAACAAACTGTTACTCTTAGGTTTAATTACTATTTTGGTTTGTCAAGTTTTAGCTGCCAGCATATTGTTGCATAATTATTTGCATATGCATGTTTCCCTCAGGGAAAGTGATCAAAAGTTTGTTATATTAGACGATGTCAAGCGACTAGGTTATTCATTATTCCATGATAGCAAGCAAACTTTTTCACCTTTCCATTTCCCAACTCTTTTGTTTGAGTAGTCTATGAACAGTGCCAGAAGTTCAGAAATTGGCTAAGAAAATCCAATTATGACTTCTAAAACATGTTGAGCCTTTGCACTTGGGAATATGATTTTTTAACTGAAGCATTCAGTACAATTCTTACCAGATGGGATTAAGCCTGATAGTATAGTCTTCATATTTACGTCCCCAAGTTGGTGAGTAGCCTTGGTGCATTTTAGTGGGAGTGCATGGCACGATGATAATAAGGGGCTGGGATATAGTTTAAATCTCATAAAACCTATTTCTCAATTTACAATCATTTAGTCAAAATATGATGGATTTTAAGGAGTTATTGGACACTTTTTAAGCTTTCTACTTTATGTGCAAAATATGCAACAAAAAATTATTGGATATCTTTCTTACCTTTGTTGCTCAAGTGCTGATTTATTTTTGCCATCTATTGTAATGGAGGTTTTGGAGAGGGATTTGGCAATATTTGGGTTCTTCATTGCCTTGGGAGAAGTACACAGTCCTTTCTATTCACTAATGGCTTCGAAACCATGGATGATCCTATTGAAGGATTTATACGGTGCAACTTCTCAGTTTGAGATGCACTCCTTTTTCTTTATGCACTTACTTTACACTTACTTCTGAACCTTACTATCTTCTCCAAGCAGGTATCTAATTGGGGGCAGTGTGCTATATTATCCTCAGCTGTCAGCAATAAGTTCTTATCAACTGTATGTAGAGGTTAGCATGAAGAATAAATCAGCACTAAGAAGAATGTACAAGGGGAAGAAACTAAAAAATCTGTTGATGTAACAGGTTGTGTGTGAAGAGCTGGATTGGCTTCCTTTTTATCCAGGCAGCAGCAGTACCTCCAAACGCACATTTGGACACAAGCGTAAAGAAGGTCCCCCCAATACTGAAGCTATTCCGATGGTATTAGGTGTGTGCTCTCACTGGATCGAGAGCTTTATAAAGTACAGTAAATGGCTGGAGAATCCGTCTAATGTGAAGGCAGCTAGATTTCTTTCCAAAGGGTATTCAACTTTTTTGAACTTTCAAAGTCAATATACTGAATTTCCAATCAGTAACAACTTTTAGAACTTTTTAAGTCAATATGCTGAATTTCAAATCAGCAACGTATACAATGCCATTTTTGCCTTCACTTATTTCAGGCACAACAAATTGAAAGCTTGCATGGAAGAGTTGGGAATACAAAAGTAAGTTGAAGACGGAAAGCCGTATTTGTCCTCCTTCTGCATTCACTCTCTCTCTTTGTGTGTCTGCGTGCTTGTGCACTTGAAACAGGAGAAATTCTTTTGCTTTATTTTTTCTAGTAGACTGTTCAAATACATCCTTGAAGCATTGATGGTCATGAAATATCAATAATGTTTAAATGTAGAATTGATTGTAGAAATAGAAGCGTCCCAAGATTTGCCTTTATGTAATATAACATTTTTGTGGGTTTGCTTATGGAAAACTGATAAAGATTAGACTAATAGGATGCTTTGGGACAACATTCCAAATTGCTGTGCTTATATAGATGCCTTCTATGTGATATCTTTCACTGGGATGATAAGAGGGTTGGCATGATATCATTTTTTTGATTAACAAGTAGTTAAGATGGAGAATTATGAATAAATAATATCTTGCTTTGATGGCCGCTCGTAAACAAACCAGTTCCATTAGTTAAACAGCAATTGTTATGCATAATTGCACTTTGTTTTAGAGTTTGTTAGCTCTCTTAAATAATAGTCAGTGACCAAGGACTTTGACAGTTATGATCTTATGTTGTTTCCTTTCATTTATCAATCACAAATTGGGATTAAAAGATTTTAGTCTCTAAAATCTTTGGCATAAAACCCCAATTTTCTGATGTAAATGTTTTTTTCTTCCATATTAACATCTTTTACAAACGAAATTCGATGAACCTGGCAGAGCCAAAATATTTGACGGTGAGAGGACCTTCTTTAAAGACTAATGCTGCAATACACAAGGTTATTGTCGAAAGTGTGAGAGCAGCCATTCTATGCATATGGTGCCAATAGTCAACTCTTTTTTCTTCTCTAAGAATCCATGCCCCAAAGTGTTGAATTTGACATGGATGCTCAGCCTGCATCTCCCTTGTGAATCATATTAGTCATCATTTTGGGGAAACTCTTTGGTCTCTATAGTTACTATAATTTTGTATATTCACTACAGTATCAACTGGGAGTGTTGTATGAATGGTTAAAAGTGGAGAAATTATGTTGGCTTTGTTTGGGAATGGATATGACCAAGTTGAGCATGTAACTCACTCTGGTATGATCCTGGAATGATATGATTGGAAGATACTCTAGTTGTGGATTAATTGGTTGTGATACATGATCAGCTTGTTATTTTTTTCTCAAAAGATATTATGTTTGATGATTCACAAGATTTTAGATTTTAAATTTTGATGTAAATTATTGGAGTTAATGCCCAGAAATTTGTTGACAGGGATCATTCACCAGTTGAGAAAGAGTCACAATCGTTTGATAAGGTATTTAGAATCTGTATTGAGTGAAGCTAACTGTAAATGATTTATGCTTTACTTTCATGCGGGCATTGTGAAATGGACTCTCCATTTCCTTTGGGTGGGAAGTGAATTCTCAAAATTTGAAAATCCTGTTTTATGTAACAGATTCCTCCCCTCTGCATCCGGCAGTGTACATTGGCTAAAAGTGATGTTAGTGAAAGAGTATCATCAGAGTGTTCTGACTTCCTCATGCATTACTGAAAAACTTCTTGCTGAATGTGAAGTTCCATAGTCTAGAGTTGATTATAGTTTGTTTCTTTCATGAATTGCAAACTTGAGTTGTTTTTTCGAGTCCTCTATATCTTTTTCCTGTTTCATATTTTTGGAGTTTATGGAATCTAAAAAATTATAAAATGCTCTCACTCTGAAACGTAGCTTTTGATAGTTTTATCATTCTATAATTTGCATTTGTTGCTTTGTGGATGTGTACAGCTTATTGATTCATTAAATTGAACCAGTCCATATGAACTATCTTGTGTTAGAACTGTGGGAAAGATTGTTGCAATGATGCACCGAATTTCTGATTTTCTGTTAGGCATTGGAGAGTGTTGAGGAAGCTCTTTTACGGCTTGAAGAATTGCTTCAGGAGCTGCATGTATCAAGCTCTAGCTCTGGAAAGGAGCATTTGAAAGCTGCCTGTTCAGACCTTGAAAGGATACGAAGACTAAAGAAAGAGGCTGAATTTCTTGAGGCATCTTTCAGAGCTAAGGCAGCTTCTCTTCAGCAGGTATATGCTGAATTTCTCCTGAATGAATGGCTTCACCTCTAAAATGTTACTGAAATCTGCAGCTTTAATTGATCTTCACCATGTGTTACGTGTAACTATGATTTTACTTTCTGTTTTCTTTGTGAGTATCAAAGCCTTAATTGTCATATTTTACTAATTGCGATAGAGATAAAACTATTTAATATTTTGTTTATTCTCATAAATTTTTTGTATACTCTGTTTCTCGTTTCATGGTTGTTTTTGTGTGATCCCATGCATCTTGGGGACTTTCCTTTAGGGCTAGAACACCTAGATCAGATGATTTTGGACAGGAAAATGTTTTCATGGACATGTAGGATATGCTTGAACTTTCTCTTATGGTATTTTAGTAGTTTCCTAAGTTTTTTTGACTTGCTGAGGGAACATATGGACACATGAGAAGATGTTTTGATATGCTGGGAGATGTTAAGGATTGTTAAGGACATCTTTGGTATCAAAATGTGATTCTGATCCCAAAGAAAGGGGTTAAGTTATATAACACTGAACATTTAGATCTAAATGAGAACAAAAGCAGGAAAAAAGTTCTATGAACTAGAAAGCCAAAATAAAGTAAAAAGAGTGATCATCTGTGACTTTTGAGTTATTAAAAGATATGGTTGAAGTTCCATCTTTGATGAATGAAATTTTCTTAGTGTGGTTTGAGGGGCCCGAGGAAGCAAAGAAACCAAGATATTGTGGCAATCAACTTTTTCTGTATGACTTGGTGTAATAGAAAGGAATGCACGTATCTTTAGGGACTATTACTTGATTAATAGTTGCATTTGGCAGAAATGACACACTTAACTCTTTTTGGGGCAAGGCATTAGGTCTGTTTAGGGGTCTACCTTTGGCGGACTTGCAGAGAGATTGGCAAGCAATTTTTATATAACTTGTTCATGTGTTTCTGAGGACTTCTTGTCCTCGTCCTTGTAATCTTTCTTGCTCTCTTAATGAAATTTATTTTTAATATAAAAATACTCCTGGGTTTGTTTGCTGACTGTTAATTTCGTTCAATCTATTTGCTATTGATTTTGATCTTTTCGAATAATCCAAATAAAAAGCATCATGCTTCTCTTATTTCGTTATGTTTTAAATTATCATTGTAACCATGTTGAACACTTGGCTTGAGTATTCCTTTTTATTTTTAAAAATTAGTGGTGGGTATGCAATAACATGTAAATTATTTGTGTACTACTCTATTTACTGTACTCAATAGAGATCAGTGTCCCAAAATTGATTTTTTTTTCTTTTTTTTTTCCTGGCTTCTGTTTAATCTACTAGGGAGAAGTCAATGGCCCTAGAACTCCAGTTGGTGAGAAGCGACAGTATTCCAAAGGAAAAAGTAGCAATAGTTCTGACATGAAAATGGATAGGAGTAGCAGGTACAAGACTTTTAAGATAACTTTATGGTCTTATTTTATTATATCCAATCTCATTTTTTTGTTTAATTATTTATGTGAACCTGCTGCTGATTTGATTAGTTTCTTTACTGATTAGTGTCCTTTTTTGGGTTTGCAGTTCTCGTGGATTATGGAGTTTCTTAGTGCCCCACCCAAACAAATCCTCTGGCCTGAGCTCTTCAACTGCCAATGATAGTGTATGCCTTAATTGATTCAATAACTCATCGATTACTTGTATTTTTTTTGTGTGCTGCATTTTTTTCTTTCTGTGGATGAACTGTTTAAGTTTTGAATTTTTCAAGATTGTTGTTTGCAATGATGGCTGCTTCATCTCACAATATATCTGTCAGTGTGTCAGTTACTATGCGACATATGGGCTGCCTGGCATAGATGCCTACACCCCTTGATACTCCTTGATCATTCGTTCTAGACAGACACCATGCCATCTACTCCTATCACTTGGTGTTTCTTAAGACTTGGTTTAGCCTTTAGTATCTATACATGAATACTTCTGAGGTTTCCAGTGGATGTTTTTACTTACTGATTTGCATTTAGTAGACTCAAAGAACACCCAATTACTTATAAATCACACATTTTTGATTGCATGTTACTCTGTCAAATTCAGCATATTAGAATTATTACTTATCAGTTGGAAAGTAAGAACTTCATTTCATGTTGCATATTACTGGACTGGTCATGCAGAAGGATAGAAATGATCAGCACATGTAGCTTTAGATTTTATTGAGCGACATCCTGCTTTGTTGTGTATTTTGTTGTTCTGATAGAATGGATGTATAGCGATTTCATAAGTTGCTTAAGAAATTAAAATTATCCTGTTCTGTAGTTGATGTATTTTGCTTTCGGCAGAGTGATGGGTTCCTTGAACAAGAAACTGCAAACAAGGAAGTAGCTGACTCAGAATCAAATGAAATTCAGCGATTTGAACTTTTAAGGAGTGAACTAATGGAACTGGAGAAACGAGTTCAAAAAAGTGCTGACCGATGTGAATATGAAGAGGTACATTGTGACTCTCCTTCTGTGACTGTAGTTGAGCATTATCGGCCATTTGTATGCCTAGAAATATAAATCCTCTTTCACAAATTTCACTTCTTTTTTTATTTTATGATTCTTAATACCTTATACAGAATTAAATCTTATCCCCTCCTACTTTTGGTGCAATTGAAACTTACCCGACTGACTGCTCTTTGAATTGAATTGGTTTGTTATTGAAGATAGTTATGAAGATGGCTTTGCTTGCATGGAGAATAGTAGATGCTGTTAGATACATTTTGATTCTGCTGTGACTGTGGACTTGTTTTATATTATAACAGGACTGCTGCTTCACCAATGTCTCTGCAGACAAGTGGGGATGACATGATTCATTAGTCAATTAATTAGAGAAAAAAGAAAAAAAAGGGAAAACTTTAGGTTATGTGACCTCAGATGGGTATTCATTAGGCTTTAGAGAACTCTATTAAGAACTTCTCAAACAGCTTACCAAATTGTTTTTTTTTTTTTTTTTGTTTCCCTCCAGCTCATAATCTCATCATTCCAAGTTGTTTCTCATTATAGTTCTATTTCGTTGAATTCATCTCACTTTTAGGAGCAGTACTGCGACACATAAAGAGTTGTAGATGCTTGTGAGACGTGTTTTCAAATATAGTTGGATTTTTTGCTGGAAAATTGATTAGGCATTTCAACGCTCTGCTATATTTAATGTTAGGATTATCTCTGTCAAACCAAGTAATCCCTTATACTTTATGTGCATCTGCTGCACCAATCTAGCTATAAATAATTCCTCGTGACAAACCTTATAGAGTGCTATATTATGGCTGGTAAATCTGGCCCGTCTAGCATGATTAGACTATAAGCTCCATTGTCTTCTGCCACAGATCATTAAATTTTTGAAGTTGCATTATACTTTGTGCTCCATTTTGCAAGCAAATTTTAAATTACCGTTCTAGGAGAATGAGAGACTCATGTAACTTAAACTTGTCAGTTCTCACCTCTCCGTCAGAGATGGTTTGTTCTGGCTATGATGGCAGTAAGCCTTTGGAACTTGCTTTGATGCGCTTGATGTGATGGTTTTATGATCTATAGCTTCTAAAGTACGAGCGTGTGACTCTGCCAACAGCAAATATTGTTACAAGCTTATGTTTATTAACTACTTGTGCTTTGCCACTTGCTATGTGGACTGCAATCCACTTGACTGGATCTAATTTAATACACAACTTCATACCTTTAAGTTAAATCACGCAGATCTAAATCTGAGATCATGTATTTAAGAAACATGGATATTGAAAAAAGACACAATCATTCACATGGATGGAGGGGAGGGTAAGTTGCTTTTTATTTCAGGCATCCAGCTGGCATTAGCTTTCTCTTGGTATTCTTTTTTGAACAGCTGGAATTACTGAGACAGTAATAGAACATTAGCTATGGCTGGAGGTTTAAGAAGGTTGCTGAGTTGTTACCAATATTTTTGCCAAGAGGAGGAAAGACCTGTGCTTGGCCCTTTAGATATCCAAAGGATATTGAGGAGGATTTTGATGAAGAATACATAAAAAGGAGAAACGAGCTTCATTGAAGCTGAACATGAGCTCAGAGAGTTTGTAAGTTCATTAGATTACATTAGGCCAAAGGAAAAGGAAAGAGCATAACTATTGAAACTGGAAAAGAAAGTGCTCCTAGTTGAAACGATGTTTGAATCTTGTGTCAATTAAGTTGAAGTCAACATCAAGAGGTCTGAAAATGTCACTCACTCAGTATTTACTTCTTTGTTGATCCTCACCTATCTAGTGGGTGTGTAGTCTCTTTCAATCCATTTCTAATACAATTTGACTTATGGAAGTATTAAAAAGAATGAAGAAAAGCTTCTTTCTTTTAATTTTCAAGTCGCCAGATTGAAATGGTTTGATTAACCCCAAGTATTCTATTTTTTTTGTATTTTCTATCTTGCCTGAGTGGCCTAAACCGAGGAAGTATTTGATGTAGTAGAGTGAGCTATAAAGTTAATCACTTAAGAGTACATTATACGCACTTCAGTTCATTTCTACATCTTTGTAGTTGAATACTTTCTGCTCATTCTTAAGGCTGTTAGGTTACTGTTTTATTTCATGAGATTGTTACAATTCTCTGATGCAGGAGGAAATTCAGGTGAAAGATGATGCATCCTTATATGGTAATGATGCTAAAGGCACTAGGTTGGTTCAGGTTCAGAAGAAAGATAGTATCATTGAGAAATCACTGGATAAGCTGAAAGAAACAAGCACAGTATGAATATCTTATCCCTCTATATATAACAATTAAACTTTGCTATATTTGTTGCCTGTTTCCTTGTTACTGTTATGAGCTGAAGTGGCATGTTCTCCTGACAATAAATCCA
The DNA here is from genome assembly GCA_019321725.1 of Paulownia fortunei. Classification (NCBI taxonomy): domain Eukaryota; kingdom Viridiplantae; phylum Streptophyta; class Magnoliopsida; order Lamiales; family Paulowniaceae; genus Paulownia; species Paulownia fortunei. The sequence goes on along the minus strand of JAGSPU010000054.1, from coordinate 500,011 downwards.
GTTGCAAACAAAATCATGTCCTCCATTGTTTGAGCTTGATAAAACCCATTAGGAAATATATGTTCCAAGTTTATGTGCATGTACTCCTTTTTCACACATCAACAACGAAAAATGAATTCTGCTTGTGATAGCCTATTGTTTCCAAGAGATTATTTGAAGTGCAATATCATTTATTGTGTGGCAAAGAAGTAGCGCTAACGAATTCATTTTCTATGAGGAAATTAATATTAACCAGGATGTAAGATTTGAGGGCTGCAATGCCATGATATCGATAGTAGTTGTCGGTAGCGTTATACTTGATGACTGCAACTTAGACATTGGTTGTCTGATATTATTAAAATTCTGGAGTGCCTTGCTGTACAATATAGATACCGCTGTCCAAGTTAGATAGGGGATAATCCCATATACCTTCATGAGTTTATACCAAATCCAAGTACCTACTTGAGTTTTGAAGAAGTTGCATTTACCCCCCTTAGTCCTATTTGGCCAATTTAAGGCCAAATTTTACCTTCTTTATTATCTATGCATTTTCTTTTTTGATAAACTTTAATTATTTTTTTAAGACGAGGTCGATTTCAGCTTATGTCAATCGGTAAATTAAATGTCTTTGAGTTAATATAGCACACATTTTGTAAATAGATTACACATTTCAATGTCTAAAGGTAAGAACTCTAGCAAATATCTATCAGGTCTGGTTTTATTTTATGTAATTTGAACTAGTTTTGTGGCACAATAAAATACTATTGATATGAGTTGATAATTGAAAACTATTATACTATCATCATCATAGTTATTATTGATGCAAAACTTACATTATTTATGGAGAATAAATGTGTAAGTAATAAAAATAAGTATGATTTACAGGGGATAAGAATAACATAAATAGAGAAAAAACTAATGCAAGGGTAAAAATGTCACCTCATCCATTATGATAGATTCTAGGTAAATGGGAATTTTTCAAAGATCGGGGAGGTCTGCACTAGAACTCAGGGAGGTAAACGGGATTATCCTGTTTGAATAGTACTATGAGAACTAAATTTAGAGTTTGTTGCAGTTATAACTTCGTGACATGCTTCATTTTCTTTTTTAAACTCGGCTCAAGATAAAATTACAATACCAGCAACTTTTAGATTAGTGACCAACCTTGCCAGAAGAGTAGCAGGGTTTCGTGATCTAAAAACTAGCCATGTGATAGCAACTTTGAGAGAGAGGATAAATCCTTCTTCCAGTCATCTTAACTAGCTTGGATAAGATACTCTCGCTAGTATAATATAGTATAATATGCCAGAACAAGCTCGGATAAGATACTTTCACTAGTATAATATAGTATAATACTCCAGAACAGTACTATATGGGAAGGAAGAGCTAATGTTATTCTATACTTCTTTCATATAGAATAATCAAAAAGCATACATTATATGTAGAGGAAGTAGCTTACCATTTCTTTCGTACAAGTTAGTGGGAGGATCTTCTTTATTCTTCAAAGCAAGTTGCTCCATGTGCCATTCGCAGTACCTCCTTTGGTTGATCATTAGTCAACTTGTTCTTTGCTCGACTCATGCTGGCATGTTCCAACTGAAACTGTGTTTTAAAATACTGCCACTGACTCCTGCAAATATTTCCTGTATCAAGTCTTGTATATTACTGGATGAACCACACATCTCATTTAATAATAGACAACTTGTTATACACTTTCTTGTCTGTTCTATGTGAATGGTTAATTATTCATCCATTTTCTTATTAGTTTGCCATGTCTCAAATTTTTTTATGTTCATGAGCAGGATGTTTTGCAAGGCACTCAGCTTCTAGCCATTGATGCTGCTGCTGCTCTGGGACTGCTTAGGAGGTTGCTAATAGGGGATGAATTAACGGAAAAAGAAAAACAGGCTCTCCGAAGAACATTGACCGATTTGGCATCAGTGGTCCGATTGGCTTTCTCATGCTCCTTCCGGTAAGCAATGAGGATCTATTTTGAATCAAGTCTCAGCTTGTGTGTCTATTGGTCAGTGGCAATTTTTGAGGATTTTGAGCCAGTCATGACCTGAACAGTCTGTCACTTGAGGTTTGGCTTTATCAGTGGAAAGTTACCATGCCAATAACGTTTGTGGTCACCTGCTGTGTTACTTTCTTCATTGTTACTGTCTGCATTGCTGTCTGTGCTCAACATATACTATGAATTTATCATTTCTTTTGTAATCTAGTGCTCATTGATTGCTTTGTTTGTTATACATATGATTTGACATTCACTGGTCACCATTACAGCAATTAAAGGACATGCACTTCTATTTAGAACATGTAAAGATTGCCACCAAGTCCTGAGCGTGCAAGACTGATAAAATCGCCTTCTGCATTATGACCTCTATCACCTGGCCAACCCTCTGTATTTGGGGTGACTCCTTGCACAGCTTAGATTAGATACCTGATCTGCAAGTCATGAAGGGAGTCTTTTCTGCTGAGAGTTTAGGCTACCACATTGCACAGCTTCAAACGTGAAAGGGTGCTTGTTGGGATCAGTTATCACATGCCTTAGAAAGCTGTTCATTCCCCAATACTTCTCTGTACAAATTTCATGCTAATATTTGCTGCGAGTGGCATTTTTCTTCATGGTGACGCTTTCTTTCTTGGAGCCCTAACAAACTCTGCACAACCTGAATTGGTTTTAAAACCTTCCCATTTCTATCTTTCAACCGAAGTGCCAGATTAATTGACCAGCAATTTCTTGTATCAACTGCATAAGCTTAACTAAATTAGTTTGCCAAGAACAGCCTCTTTAAATGTTTTTAGTTCTTCTTTAGACAAACGCTAAGAAAGTAAAATACAAAACATGATCGTTAGAAACCTGTGGCATCAGATTCAGAGTGTTGTAAAACATGGGTACGTGCCAAGAGACAAAGGGATTCAGTCAGTTGCTCCTCATTATTACATCTATTAAATTCAGGCAGTTGTTAAATAAAACTATTTTTGCAACATTTTGTTCTTTGACTGATGGGTTTTACAGACTATAGATACAGATGCTTACTTCTCACATTGAATAAGCTGATGTTAATGCATTGTGTATATCTTGCAGGTTACTGCAGTTGGTCATGCTGCTATGTTGGCTGCAATTCAACGCTATGTGCCGGCATTGGTTTGTATAAGTGAAACCTCTAAAGTGTTGTTTACTCATTCATAGTTGAAACACAACCTGAGGCGAGAGTTCATTTGTTCCCTGGCAGATACCTTCCACATATGGACCTGAAAGATTAGAACTTTTGAGGCAGCTGGAGAAAGTAAAGGAAATGGAAGATGAAGTAAGCATCAGTGAAAATGCAGAGGAATAATTGCAACAGAAGCTTCGGGACATCTTCTAGTCCTCCTTCCCTGCTGTGTAATCAACATTTTCACACTGGCCACATTCCAAATCTCATTGCAAACACACAGCTCATTTCTATACAAGGCATTCCGAGTATTTCACCCTCCAGGTAACGCTCCAATGTGTCTTGTGGGGCTGACTGGATTAACTGATTAACGTTGCTTGATGGGTGACCATCCTTTCTAAATTCTGTCAAATACATGATGTTTGAAAACTGGACATTTCTCGTTGCACTTTCTGTTGGTACGGCTACCTTGTAAATAATTATATTGTGTAGTTGCTCAGACTCCAGCTTTGTGTAGTCTGTTTCTGGTTCTCTACTCATAACGCAGTTGACCGCCTTAGTTCCATTCCCCATCCCTGCAATTTCACATCTCATGTCCATGTTCTTATAGCCTATCATATTGAAGCAAGTATAATTCATGACATGAAAATGCGTGGAGCCATAGATTTCTCATAACACCTGCTCTTATGGTGCTTGAATTTGGTGTCTCTTCTGGATCTAAATTTGGGTCATCATAAAAACAGATTTTAGGCCTCAGTCCCCTTGCACTCGAGGGTTGAAGAGTATGAATCTAGTCACTGGCCTCTTCAGCTACCGAAAAAATAGAATAAATTTATAGAGAGATGAATAGGAAAACCAAGGAGAAATGTGTGTGGAAAGAGATCTGCACAACTCAACAATCCCTGACTGGGATAACAAGGCAATGGTTGAGGCTGCCTTTTCTACTATTGGGATGTGTTCTTGTGTATTACATATCTGATAAGTAGTCTTCTTCCTAGCTAAATCTACCATTTTTCATAGATTCTGAGATATATTTGTGAGTTAATACAAAGAATTTTTGTAAAGAATGATCTTATTAATACTCACTCGTCTTACTAAAGAAAGAGGCCGTAATTTCACTTAATCCCAAAAAGAAGTCTTTGACATTCTTACAAGGCATCATGAGATAAAGCTTAACGAAACGAAGCCAAATATATTAAATATTTCATGGACAAATAATAATCACAAATCTCAATGACATCGTAACTGGTAAAATAAAGCAACCAAAACGCAAAACTAGCTAGCACATGGCATGGCCTCAATATAAGCGTAAAAACAAGAAAAAAAATGCAAAACTCGTCAAGAGAGAATGTGATAAACATGCGACAAGCACGCATTGTATAATTTGGAAACAGATGACTCTGTTCATTCGGGATTTTTTTTTAGAAAAAAAATTATTATTTTTTAATTCTAGTGTGTGTATAAGGGATATGAGTTTTTGCCAAATAATAGTATATCTGATAATAACTTTTTATTTAATGAACTTTGTTCTTATGTGGAAAAGACAAATATTTTAAAGATTAAGTTAGCAGCTCAATGAAAGTTGCATTTTGTGTAATGGAAATTAAAAGTATCCTTGCAGGATGGCCAACCTTGACCAAAGTTAACAAATAATTAAATAAAACACATTATTATTTATCAAAACTTACATAAATTATAATAAGTTGGACGATTATGCACACTGTTGATGAAATTCAAACAAAAAAATCCTAATTTTTCAATGATGTTGAACCTTAACTGCCTTTCCCAAACACAACTTTCCTTAAATATTGACAAAACAATTACAACTATTTACTACTTCTACTTAGTCACCAAGCAAGCCCAATTCAACATCTCGAGCCGAAGGCCAACACAGCCCAATAATTCTTGTTTTTCCTCCTCCAAAATCGAACAACCAACGTAATTTTTTTATCGAAGTAAAGAAATTTTCTGAATGCTGAAGGAAACGAGAAATTGTCTCTTCAGTTTCTAACAGTAACCGGAAGTTGTGAACATCCTTTTCCACTAATCTATTGCATTATGATCCCCCTGATCAGCATCCTGATACATTTTCTTGTGGGTTTTGTGGGATCATTATTTGACAGTACCATGCCCCTACCAGAAATCTGAGAGACAGTGGAAAAAAACAGGTAATTACGTGAATATGCAAACAGTTGGATCCAAACTATTGACCCTCTCCTGATTCTTGATTGATGATTTTTTTTTTTGTTTTTTTGGAGAAAAAGCGGTGAATATATTGATTCAAGAAGCCAAATCTGCAATTACAAATGCATGGCATTATCCGGGAGATTATTAATTTCATCCCTATCCTGAAAATGCTGCGCAGTCTCCTTTTTGCTTCTTGATTGAGGATTGTATTCAAGAAGGCACTTTTTTTTTTTTTTTTTTTTTTGGTTTTGACAGGTTGTCAGTGCCATACAGTGCAGGGTAAAGTCTGAAATCTTCTTCGCTTGAATCCTCTGCTCTGGCGCCTGGAAGTTCATCTCCAAATTGTGCATCTTATACTTGATCTTTCTGGTGGGAAGACAGAGAAGGTGTTTTTTTGCTTTTTATCCACAGTTTGATAATCTATTGCGATGAAACTGATGTTTTTTGTCAGAACTACTAACTTGTGCGGAACCCTTAAGAAGATAATCAAGGGGAATTTCTTGTGATTTCCAACTATGTTTATGGAGGTGCTAAAGTTAATGCATTTGGGCTGTATATTAATTCTTTTGTGTATCGGGAGTTTTTGTATTTGAATTTTGTCTGTGATGAGCTCATAATCCTTTTTTATACGAATGCTGTAATTGTTTGCAATAAACAAGCTGTTACTAACAACCTGACGTCATAAAGGATGTACCGAAGTGGAATTTCTTGTTTAGAGTTTAAGTTGTGTTTTGGGGAAATTTGCTCCATGTTATACAGAAAACATGTTTTTTAGTAGATATTAAAGATATAAGGGAAAATGTAATTTATTTGTACACTGTTGGTAATTTAAGAATAATAATCTAAATTTAGTTGTAATTCTCATTCAAGCAGATGCAAGAGTAGGATTTTCCAACTTTACCTTATAAAATTTATAAAAAGAAAAATGGTCCATGACAAAAGTAAACATATAGTTAATTTAGCTGGAAGTTTGAATATATACTCCATTAGAGATTGCTATAAACCACCGAGTTTTTTCTTCTGCTTCATTGTCTTGTTTAACTGGGATTATATGAACTGGTTCATTAACTTATATCACTGGCTTATTGTGTTTGACACTTTCATTTCATTATATTGATATGCCCGCATCTTTTAGTTTTGGCACATTTAGGATTACATGTTTGTTTTAGTATCACATATAGTAATCTGCACTACATAACCTGTAGTCTAGAAACTTCTTTGGAAAAGCTTTCTGAAACCTCATGACAGAGCAACAAAATTATATGTTGAATTTTAAATTTTCTTGTATATACGTATGTGTTTATTCATGCAGTTGATATTTTCTGGTATCGAGTATAAATTGATGCTGTCCGTTCTAGGCAACAGAATGTCCACCTCCCCCAACCAAAACCGCCTTGACACTGGTGGTATCCCTTGGAATCAGGATGCTGAGTCTTTGTTCCGAATGAAACCCATCTCGGAAATTCGAAATGTAGAGGCAACCACCAGGAAGCAGATCCAGTATAAGAGTGAGGAGCTCCGCCAATTGGTTGGAAACCGCTACCGCGATCTCATTGACTCTGCTGATTCCATTGTTGTCATGAAGTCATCCTGCGAGTCCATCTCTGCAAATATCTCTGCCATCCACCACGCCATTCTCTACTCTCTCTCTTCCCCTGATGTCCCAAGATCCCCCACACGTTTCTTTCAACCCTGTGGGAGCCCGTATTTATGGAATTGCCTGCCGGGTCAAGTACCTGGTGGACACCCGGAAAACATTTGGGGCTGCCTCGATGAATCCATGTTCCTCGAATCCTCTGCCCGTTACATCCGCGCGAAAACGTGCATTTCAACTTGCTTAACTGCAAGGACAACAAGAATGTGCTCTCCAATTTCCCTTTGTTGAAGCACCAGTGGCAAATAGTAGAAGGTTTCAAGGTTCAGATCTCGCAAAGGAGTCATGAGAGATTGTTGGATCAAGCCATTAATCTCGGAATCAGTGCCTATGCAGATGCTTTGGCGGCTATTGCTATCATTGACGAACTTGAACCAAAACAGGGTTTGACTCTGTTTATAGATTCAAGAAAATCAATCATTTCACAAAAGCTATGTACCTGTTGTCGTGATGCCAATGCTGATAGTTCTGAAGTAATTTCTGTCTTTTGTGATGTTCTAAAGATAATTCAAATCACTATATGTCAAGTGGGGAAATTGTTCTTGCAAGTATTAAATGATATGCCTTTGTTCTATAAAACCGTTCTGGACACTCCTCCTGCTTCTCAGTTGTTTGGGGGCATACCGAACCCTGATGAGGAAGTGAAACTGTGGAATTTGTTCAAGGACAAGTTGGAGTCTAATATGGTATTGTTAGATCGGGATTTTATTTCCAAGACATGTTCTGATTGGCTGAGGAATTGTGGGAAGGAGATCACGAGCAAGATTAGTGGAAGGTACTTGATTGATGTAGTTGGCAGTGGGTATGACCTTTCTTTGGCTGAGAAGTTGATAAGGGAGACCATCGATAGTAAACAGGTTTTAGAAGGTAGTTTAGAGTGGCTGAAGAGTGTTTTTGGTTCTGAGATTGAGTTGCCATGGAAGAGGACGCGCGAGCTTGTCTTAGGGGAAGACTCAGATATATGGGATGATATCTTTGAAGATGCTTTTGTTCACAGGATGAAAGGGATTATAGATTTGCAATTTGATGAATTAAGTGGAGTTGTTGATGTGGTGCAGTCAGTTCGATCAATAGTGAAACCTCCTGGTGATCACACTGATTCTGAAGATTACTTGAACAGATTTCAAAGTGTTGGTGGGGTCTGGTTCATGAAGCCCAATGTAAAAATCAAGGTTCTATTCCTGGCTTAAAATCACACCAGCCCCAAGAAAATGATTTCCTCAGCTGTCTCAGCACTTATTTTGGCCCCGAAGTCAGCCGGATTAAAGATGCTGTGGATAATTGCTGTCAGAATGTTCTTGAGGATCTCCTCAGTTTCCTGGAGTCTCTGAACGCACCACGTAGGTTAAGGGATTTGGCACCCTATGTACAAAACAAGTGTTATGAAAGTCTATCAACCATATTAATACAACTCAAGAATGAGCTTGACCACCTATACAGTGACCTAGAAAATGAAAACAAAGCTGACATGTCCGCACTTTCTCCTGCTATACTTGTTGAGAGATCTTTATTTATTGGGAGACTTCTCTTTGCATTTCAGAAGCACGCTAGACATATTCCTGTGATACTTGGTTCACCTAGGTCATGGGTGGGTGAAGTTATGACTTCTGTCAATACTCCGTCCCCAATTGGATTGAAGCATTCTAGGGTGGCCACAGACTCGCAAATGATTGGTAGTCCTGGGGAAAGAATGCTTGATTCCAGCACAAACAGACTTCTCTAGTGACTGCTGCTCTATTTGGAGTGGATGACAGGTTGAGCCCACAACTTGAAGGATTAAGGCAGACAACCCAAGATCTTTGTGTCAGAGCTTACAATCTGTGGATCTCATGGGTTTCTGATGAACTTTCAAATATGTTCTCCAGAAATCTCAAAGGGGATGATGCCTTGTCATCAACTGCTCCAGTCAGAGTAAGTGATTTTTGCTGGAAACCTTTCTGTTGGTCTGCCAACCCCGGCCATGTCTATCGTGGGATATTTTAGTTTATCTGCCTCATGCTTGTACCTTTTGGTGATGACTGCTTACTTGCATGATATTAGCTCCCCTATGTGCCCTAGAGCAATTACATCTCTTTCAGTTGTATTTCTCCTGGGACTTATTTGAATCCGCAAACTTACACAACGTTGTCTTTAATTTCTTGATATATGTAAATCAAAGTTATTTCTTGCTTTGACAGTTCAACACAAGAAAGTAGTTTGTTGTCTCTAAATTGTTTCCAATTACTGGGCAGGGTTGGGAGGAGACTGTGGTCAAGCAGCAAGAACAGTCAAGTGAAGGCCAGTCAGAGATGAAGATATCTCTCCCTTCTATGCCTTCTCTATATGTAACATCATTTTTATTTTATGCATGTGAAGAGATTCACCGTGTTGGTGGCCATGTACTTGTTAAACCAATTCTGCAGAATTTTGCAACAAGGCTTTTCGATAAGGTATGTGGTGAGCCTTTTGTTAGGCATTATTTCTAAATGTGGCTTCATAATACCTCACACTAGTACATGATATGTCTTATCTTTGGTAAGAAATCTGATAAACTCTGCTAGAGGTGCTGTCTCTTTATTGTTTGGGCTAATGGTTAGACTACTTTGTCGACTTAGGATTGAATATACTGCATAGGACATGTGAAGACTGTCTGTCCTTCTCTTTGGGATATTTTTTACACACAATTTAATGTTTTAGTGAATGATAGAAATACAAGTATTTTCAAGCATTAGCCTGATCCTTTACCTTTTAAGGACTGCAATGATGTTTTCGCCGTCAGTGGTCAGTACTGGCAAAACCTTTTGGGACTTGCCATGTGGATTGCTTTAGCCGACTGAAATCTCATTGGGGTTCTCTTTTTCCTGATTGATGTTTATTTTGTGTTTATGAAATCAAGCACATCTTGGTCTCCTTCACTGTAATTTCCACTTTTGCCTAGTAAATCTGCCCTTTTTTCTTTTGAAAAAGAATGGCTTGTAATATGTGTAGCGAACCAGTAATATCTTTCTATGTTCCAAATATGTAACTTAAATCATAAATAAGAGTCCCTAGCGACATAAGGGCCTGCCATTTTTCTCATGTGACAACAATAGCTTGTAACATATTTTGGATCTTTAGGACAAAGTTCATGTACTGAGCTAATACTGAAGTGGTTTATCTGTGTGGGTTCTGCGTGCCACACAAATCTCCTTCCTATTCGATGCCTAGTAGTCTTGTGTTTATATTTTTGAGGCACATGATTATAACTTCCATTATGCTTGCAAAGGTTCTTGGAATTTATGAGGATTTCCTGTCTGCTAAAGAACTTCGTGGGTCTCAAGTGTCAGAGAAAGGTGTTCTACAAGTTCTATTTGATTTGAAATTTGCTGCTGATATTTTGTCTGGGGGTAATTTTGATGCAAATGAGGAGTTATCTGAAATTTCAAACGTGAAAGCTCCTTTTAGAAGGAAGCAGAAAGCACAGCAACCCAAGTCGTTCATAGGAGAACGTACTAAACCGTTCGTAAATCGCCTTTCACAAAGACTGGATCCCATTGACTGGCTCACGTAAGTTGTTGGAACTAAGATTTTGCTCTTTAGGGATTTTGGTTATTCAAGAAACAACATTTACACTGACTGCTGATGAAGTTTTTGGTGAGAACTCTTACTGTTTCAGGCAGTTGTTTAAATTGGTTGCTTTACCCTTCTTGTTGTCTTTCTAATAGTCATATTGAAATACTACATAGTGATACATTGGAAATAAGGCAAATTTTCTAACAGAGGTATAAGCAATAAAATATATGCCATTGGGACAATGATGGCAGAAGAATGTGGTCCTCTCTGAGAGGAGAAAACAAGAGCTCGCATAATTCTGTTTTGGTGAATTATCTTTGTTAGGTGTTTGTATATATGGTTTTGATGTTTGGTTTGACTCCTTAAAGAAACTTGGATTTAGGTTTTCATAATCAACTATAGAAGCTAATATGGTGAGTTTGAAAAAAAAATTAAAAATTAAAAATAAATAAAATATATATATGTATATATCATTTTTTAGATAATTATAGCTACAAAGTTAAGCAGGCAGTTCTGCAGGAAGATTGTGAACAACTAAATTTTTTTATCTCCTGATCCCTGGAGAATTGTGTATGATAAGCTTAATATGAGCACTTTGGAACCAATTTTTTAACTGAAATAAAGATGAAAAATGACAGGGGAATCTGTCTTTTTGTATCTAGTGGTTTAATATGTAAGAATGAAGAATTGTCAAGTGATTATAGTGGTAGCGTTCTCTTAGTCTTGGTTGATAATTATGATATGCTCAAGCGCATCAAGGAGTCCATTGGGGAAATAGCTGATTTTGACTCTGCCCAAATAATATTCAGATCCTGAATCGGAAATGATTGTAGTTGGGGTCACACTAATTATAACATGAAAGTTTGTAAATTTGCATTGTAAAAAAAATTTAAAAGTGAATTTATGGAAGATCATGATGTAACAGTAAAGTAAATGTGAGTCAACATTGACAATTATACGAGAACCTGACTTTTGAAAAAGATTCATATTACGTACCACCAGAAATTTATGATAATGGTCGAATATTAATGGCTGTTTCATAATTTATCTGCAATTATGTTATTCTAAATTCTTTCTATTTAATAAGAGAACAAGAGATATTGAGTTGTGTGCCAAGTCTATACTTCGACCTGCTTTTATGTGCCTAAATTTTTCATTTTTGAAAAACACTGGCATTCTTTGCAATTCATGTTCTACTACATGCATGATGCATTTGTTTTCTGCAGCTCAATTTTGTCTGGAAGCTAGCTATTCTAATAAAGCGCCACTTACATATTCCTTGTGCAGAGAGCTCATTGTACTATTTGTGCATTTTTTTCAATAACTGCTATGCATATGCTATTGTAATTGCTATGTGAACAAGAAGCTGATTATGCAATTATAGTATTTCTTAGGACCTCGAGTTATCATTTCTTTATTTCTCCCAAACTTGAATATTACGTTGCCAAAAATATTGTGCTGTTATATTCTTTTTATTGCATTTATCTTACTGATTTCTTTTCATGCATCTAAGGTATGAGCCATATCTTTGGGAGAATGAGAGACAGGCATACCTTAGGCATGCTGTCCTCTTTGGGTTCTTGTGCAACTTAATAGGACACATATGGACACTGTGCAGAAGCTCCCTACTAATTCTGAGTCAAATATTATGCGCTGCTCTATAGTACCTCGTTTCAAATATCTTCCTATCAGGTGGTCACCATTATCCTTTCTGAGAAAAAATTACTCATTCATGGGTCGTTTGTTAGTGTGTTTATGATAACCTTGGTTGAGGCTGGACAAACTTTTACCTTTTCTGGAATTTATTTTTTCTTTGCATGACATCCTCTCGTTGCTTTACAGTTTCCACTAAAATAATTCTCATGTGCCAAGTCTGTGAATGTTTTTACGCATTGTATTGTTATCCAGTGCTCCAGCATTGTCCGCGAGGAATGCAGCCAGGACATTTGTATCGACATCTATGGATGATGTTTACTCGAGAAATTCATGGAAAAGTTATACAAATGATGAGATATCTCAAAATACCGACGTCGATGAGGACTTGAGTTTAGGGGTGGCTGCGCCATTTTTTAAGTCCTTCATGCAGGTATAATTTCGATTTCTTAGTGTTTCTCTTCTTGGAAACTCTCATGCTGTTGGTGAACATTTCATGATAGATGGAGTTGCATGCCAAGATTCCCCATGAACAGTTAAAACTATGTCTTAAAAGTTTTGCAGCTATGGTTTCAGTTCTATCAGTAGTAATATATTTTGGTCATTTGGACATTATAATGAAATGTTCAAAAATGTAATTAAGGGTCTCTTGGTAATTTTAAGAACTAGAGCAGACTTGTTCTAGACTGCATCTATTGATCTAGACTAGGGAGCACATTTTACACATAAAGTCTCCCTGGACTGACAAATTTAGCTCTTTATATAATTTTGTCATGTACAGTGTCTTAGATTTTGACGAGAGACCAAGAATACAACAAAATTCTGTCCGTGCTAGCAAATATAGATTACCATGTTTATGCCAACTTTCCTGAAAAATACAGTGTCTAGTACATTTGCTGTAAACTTAAAGCTAGCACTTTGTATTACTTGATATTACATGTTTCACAGTACAATTTCACTGAATTCGTGTTACAGTTGAAATTAATTATGGCAATATCTAATGATATTTGTAGCTAAAAGCCAATCCCTAAAGCTCTCTCTATAATGTTCCTAAATTCTACCGAAAAATAATCTCTTCTATGCTTGACAATCAAAGAACTCTTGCTTTTCCAACCATTTTGCCTCTTTGTGAGTCTCTGACCTATGATTTCATTTGAGTAGAAACCAATTTGGTGTCAGAGGTGTTTCCCCTTTTATGTTCTTGCCTTGATTTTTACTAATTCAAGTTGGAGTCAAATGTTCATTCTCTAGATGTTAACTTCTTGCCAAACATTTTCAGGTTGGCAGCAGATTTGGCGAGAGCACACTAAGGCTGGGATCAATACTAACAGATGGGCAAGTTGGAAGGTTTGGTGACATATTACCTGCTCAAGCTGCTGGACTCCTTTCATCCTTAACCGCGGCCAGATCAGATTCTTAACTGGAACCACCACTCTGGACTCCTTGAGCACTGCCCATGAAACCATGGGTTATTTTTCCTATTGCTCGCTCAGAACAACCTAAATTCACTGGATTGAACAGAGTTGCTTTTTTTTGGTAATCATTGACTAAAAATCCTTTGAATGTGAGATGTTTTTCTTGAATTTTTTCAGACCCATCTTATGCATTTCATGAGTTCCATTTATTCTGGGTTTGGGTTTCTGCTGTACTTGTCTTCAACTTCCCATTCTGATTCTTGTTCAAAACTTGCTGCCATAATATTTCCTGTTCAATGCTTGTGCTAATTTGGTTTGTTAAAATCTCACCTAAAAATTGGTTTGATGATGAAATCTGTTGGGTATGAGGGTTTTGCTTTAATTTTCTATGACATGCATGCGTGTTATCAATTGCCTTTCTTGTTTGAGAATGATGATCCAAGTTTTAGGGTATTTCTTCCAATCTGATTATTCTATTTTATGGGATGCGGTAAATGTCTGTTTCAGTTTGAGTCAGTGTGCAATTTTTCTCCATGTAAAACCGGAACTTTTTGAATTTTGTGGTTGGTCATCAATTATGCAACTACAAGTTGATGTTTAGGTTACACAGAGGTTCCTTTGAAGACTTGCATGGTTGCAATAGCTTCTTGATCACAGTTGTTTCACATGTCTGTCTGTAATTGGGGGTTATCCACCCACAATGTCCTTAAGAGTGTTTCCATAAAATTATCGTCCGACTATGGAGTTTAACTTCTTAGAACATAATTGGTGCTTTGTGTTTTTCAACAGTTGTTGATTTTGGGTGCTTGAAGTCTTGATGCTTTGGTAACTGCCATTCTGAATACTAATTTCTGTATTCTAGTGTTTTCAGCTTTTGAGTATTGCTTTTACCTGAGTGGAGAAAAGCTGGATTCTTGACAGCAGATTTGCAGCAGCATTTTCCTTAGAGTGTAGCTATGAGAAGAAACCATATCCTGTTGCTGCTGAGGTGAATATATACAAGAGCTTGGGATGTATCCTATCTTCATACCAAAGTGTGTAATATCATTATTACCCTTGGATTCATAAACTAACATTTTCAAGCTTAATACACTTTGCCCCCAATACTATTGGTCATGTAACATATTGCACCCCCTAAAATGCTTCAACCATTGTTTTGATTTTTATCTTTATTTCCCTATTAAATTTTGAAATATGGGTTAATATAAATAAAATGAATATGACAAAGATGAATAGATAATAACTAAAAGATTTCCTTTATGTAGTTGTTCTTGACTCAACAGCAACTTAATCATAAAGATTAATAATAGTGTATTTTCGAGAAAAGTGTATAATAATCATTTCAAATATAGCATTCTCAAAATCTAATAAATCAAAAATTTCTATGAAAATAATAACTAAGAATTTCAATAGATAAGGTTTTTATTTTCTGAATATTATGTAGAAGGAAATTCTAAAAGATTAATATGATGGAATTGTCATTCTGGTTATTTCTGAACTTTTTTTGTTTTTATCTTTTTTATCCTATTATGTTATCATATAAAACTTCTTATCATAAAATGGAAAAATAAAACAAAAAGAAAATCAATTTGCGGGTTATGGAATTGAAAGAGTTGTTCCAAGAATAAGAATTGAGAACAATAGAATGTTTATGCATATGTATCTTATGCTTCAACTAGCAATTTTTTTTGTTTTGGCACAAGATAAAAATCATAACACCTCGTAAAACTAATAATTTACTAAATCATTTTATAAGTTTGACTATTACATATCCAACAAAACACGAAAGTAAGTAAACAATATTGATTCAAAATTATTGCTTATCTCAATTTTGTATTTACTATTGTTGGATTTTTCACTGTCAATTAATTCTATTGTTTAAGTATTAATTAATGTATCAATTTTGTAAACATTAATGTTAAATATGATTTTTATTTTTTTTCCATCAACTCTTTTAATTTTTTTAAAATTAGAATTCAGGTTTAATTAGAAAGCATGATATCCTCCACCATTTCTTCCATCTAAGAAAAGATAAAAATAGAAAGCTTTGGTCTAATTCACGCTTTCTTTAATTAATATATATATATTTAAAGCATTTATGTAATCAACATGTTTTGTTAATATTAGAAAAATATAAATAAAAAGCATGGATTAATTCACATTTTTCATACATTTTTTTTTTCATCTCAAAAGTTAAAAGCGTACATCTAAGCTTTTATAATTATACTAAAAAAAATTAAAACCGTGCTTCTTCCTTTAATTAAAATAAAATAAAATACGAAAGCCTGGAGTTTTTGAAGAAAATAAGAACTTTGAAAGCAGCTATTATTACTGTATTTAATAAATAATTTTTTTTATTAAAATATACCATAAATATACTGATATACATGCCAACTAAAATTCCCACAACATTAGGGAACTCAAAAGTGTGACTATTATCAAGTCAATTTAAAAATTTCCTTATTTCCATTAGTAGTTGGGCCTAAAATTCTTTGAACCCATCGACTCTCACTGTATGAATTGCTAATTCTTTTCACTTCGATTATTGAATTAATATGCTTTAGTGGGACTGGCAGTGTTTTGACGGAATGCACTGTTAGTTCAAAAGAGAGCCGAGGTCCATCTCTAACCTGAAACTGGCATAAACTGACGAGAAAGAAAGGTAAAGTAAGATATACCAAGTCCCAAATTTCACGATCTCTTTGCCTGCGTTTTCTCCTGTTTTTTGATGCCTTTGCTTCCATATATCCCGCGAGTTACCCGGTAGCAATTTTCGCCAGATATGCATGTTTGGGCATTTTTTATTCCAATTATCTTATGTCAACGATATGCTTGATGAAGTGCCTCAATGAAATAGAGGAAGTTTGAATTGACAATAAAGAGTAAGTAGAGAGTTCATTCAGTAGAACCCGTCAGTATTCCATCTTCAATAAAAGTTCCTACTCTCATAAAACCTCTAGTAGTACACAGTAGAGAGCATTGTGAGCAACGAAAATGTACTTTACGTTCTCTTTACGCTTGCCTTTTTCTTGTTTATGTAGCAGGCTGGTGTTTCAGGCCGGTGCTAAGTGAGGAGCCAGAATGAAGTTGAGAGTGGTCTGCAGGAAAGTTTACAATTATGTTCGTTATGATCTCAAGGAAATAGCATTTCCTTCCTCCTTGCCTGATCCTCCCCACATCAAAAAGCGTCGCGAACTTACATGGAAAGAGCGCTTCCTTGTTAGTTCTCCTAATAATTTTTTTTCACTATTGTATCAAATTTTTGTGGTGGTGCTGTTGAATTTTGTTCTATAATTTGTTTTGTATTAATGATGAAATAGCCATGAAGTGATACATATATACGCATGCAGTGATATGAAATTCTAATTGGGTTTCTAAAAAATTTAAATGTATCATTACAATTAATTCCCATGAGTGTGTGTGTGTCTGTGTGTGTATTGAGATGCTAATCTATGACATATAATTGTTAATAGGTGTTAAAGGAAGCATCTAGGCTCTATGGCGCAAGCTGGGTCAAGGATATTGGTCCAGAACTCAGGCCACATGATTACAAAAAGAAAGCAGGGAGTGAAGATAAACCCAATGGGGAAAGAGGTGCACCGAAAGAGAGGGAGCCATCAACTCTGGAGGATCTTGGTGAGGAACATTGCATGTTATTTGCAGGAGAGTGTCAGCAACAAACCTGAATGATGAGATACTTCCTGTCTTAATAGTTCCATGTAGAGTTGTCCTGTTTACCTCTAGACTATTGCTTTCAGAAACCTATCCATAAATTTTGGGAAAGAAAAGGAAGTTAAATTTGCATTTGAAGGAGACTGAAACGATAACTTTTATCTTGAATTTTGCTTTAATGTTAAATCATCACTTCAGATATTCAGTTTTCTAAGATGTTTAGACAATGCATGTTGAAGAGGGTTGAGAAACCATGCCATGTCACGGGCACATGTATATTTCCTGTTTTTTTAATCTCTTTAGCATACCATTCTACATTGACTTTAATATTGTGTTTTGTTTCTTTAGCTTATTGATATTATATTGACGTCAAATATTGTGCCTTTGTTTTATTATATTTTTAGGCTGATATTTTTTTAATCTCTTTAGCATACCATTCTACATTGACTTTAATATTGTGTTTTGTTTCTTTAGCTTATTGATATTATATTGACTTCAAATATTGTGCTTTTGTTTTATTATATTTTTAGGCTGATATAGAAGTTTTTGGAAGTATGAATATTATAAAGAGTCAGACAAGTGATGTAGTTTATAAGAGTGCAAGGGAACCCTGAACAAATTATTGTGCCTATTCCATTTTAGCTGGTGTCCAAAAAATTCATGTGCAATCAGCTGCCGATGCGAACATGTCATTTTATCCTTCTTGGGTTGGAGGGGGAGGAATGCAATGTTCAACAAAATACCTACAAAATAAAGTCTAGTGGTAACTCTTGCATTGATACGATGAACTTTATCAATTTAGATGACCAATTTTTTATAACTATTTTCATCTGTAGGTATTTTTGTATTTCCATTTTTTCACATTTAAAACACAATATCATTTCTATTCTGATTGCAATTCATGCTTTCTTTATTTCTGGATATTTCCAAATGTGATTTTAATTGCAATGTATAGCTGTGGCTGCAAAGGGAGGAATGGAGACGTTAAGGCCCGCTCTGCAGCGAGTTTACATGACTAGAGCTTCAGCTTATAGAGATGCTCTCAGAAGTTTCATTGAAGGTTATCAAGAAGGTATACAGCAAGTTATGGAGAAAAGGGAAGATTCCAAATCTCAACAAGGAGCTGACACTTCCAAAAGATCAACTTGATTTATCTAAAAAGAGCAATTTGGTGAGTCCTTCTCCTCATATTTAATTGGTAAATAATTTGCTTTACTGTTGAATTACTTCGACCTAATTTGGACAACCAATCGTATTGTAGTTCCATATATATGAGCAAATCTGGATCCCACATCAAACTTACAAATTAAAAAAACGCCGTTTCTTGGGTTTTAAAGGCTCTTTCATGAAATAAAATTGCTGAAATCTTAATATGTGAACTTGGAGTCTGTAGGCACAAGTTCGGATCAAGCCAATTGGATAACTTTCCAGATAAAATGTAGATATGATGGATGTGTTAGAAATGTTGAAATAGGTGAAGAATTGTTATCTAGTTCTTGGAAGTCTTTTGGCCAAGGGACATGAACGAACATGACAAAAGGGTTTGACTGATTCATTGACTACTCATTTTGAAGGGACTCTGGGAAGTGCTTTGGTTTTGTAGAATTCATCTTTTCCTTGTCTCTTCAACTCAATTGATCTAGAGAATACAGGTTGGTTCTCATGCTATTGAGTTTAGGTAGAGAAGTTATGGATATTTTCTGTAGTTTCTTAAATGTTCTTAAAGACTTGTATTCACATGTTCTCCTTTGAAAAGCCAGACCTAGTTTGTTATAGAAGGTTTTGGAACGATTGACATATGGACACTTGTTCTCATTTGACAGTAAAAAAACTATTGCACCTAATTTTTTCTTTTAATTGAAAACCATTTACTGGAAACAGGAATTGATGTTTTCAGAAGTGTTTTTTGGTCTTCTAACTGGACTATAACTAGCCATGTGCTCTTTTATGTTACTCTGTTTTGGAGCAATGGTTAAATGTATACCTTTCGGGAGAAAGCTGACATACATTTGGAAGTTAAGGTGTTCACCTGAGTTTTCAATATTTATGCAGAGAATTGAACTGGTGATGCCCTAATTGAAAAGACAATAGGAAGAACTAGACTCAGGTGTTTCATTAGTGTGGGCATTGCGAACTTACTAAGATTAAAGGATCAAGTGGAATTTGTTAATAACCTACATGGTATCTCTTAAGGAAATTATGAATTTCTAGAATTTATTTTGGGGAGTGCAGGTGGGCCCGATGGGCTTCTCCCCTGCTCTACGGAAGGATTCTTATCCTCTCGCCTCTCTCATTGGCTTCCATCTTGGCCAAGATAAAGTTCTCGTTCTTGTCTCTATGTGATGTTTTGGTTCCACTCCCAACTCTCTTGGTTTTTAAACTTAGGCTGGATATGGCGAGAAGGAAAGTTGCTGCATATGACATGGGTGCAAGTTTAATTTGTTGGTGTATCATCTTTTTGTAGAGAGGAATCTCAATGTGAAATTAATTAGCAGTTCAATTCAAATTAGGACTGGTATGGCATGATTAAGTGGTGGAGATGGGAGAGGTAGGCTCTGGGACTCCACTTTTTCCTTTTATGTGCCAGGGGTTTGGCTTCTTTATCTTGCCATTGAAATAACCTTTTTCCTACATATGAATAAGTATTTTCGAGGAAGATGTTTATTGGATATCAGGAACTAAAATTACTGTTTCTCTTCCCATTTCAGATGGTCTTCTTGATTGACAGACCCATTAAGTTGGTTCACACAGTGCCTAATTGGTGGAGACTTTGTGGGTGGGGTTCTTATGCATTGGCTAATTATTCAAGTCTTTGTATTACGATAATGTCTCCTTCCAGGAGCCATATCAATAGCATCAACTTTGAATCATTTATATTGCTTAGTGTGATCATTTGTTATTTCATTTGTTTGTTATCCAAGATGGAACTTTTTATTCTATCAATGCTACCTTGGGATTGTGCGATTTTTTATGTGTAACTTGCCATTGTTTCCTCAGTATTCGTCATGTTTAAATTTTGATGATCTCCCTTTGTTTTATTTTTTAAGCCACAGGCACTTGGGGTATCGATGTCAATATTTAGCCAAAGCTTGAGTCAAAAGAGTGATATAGGAAAATCACAGAGTTATGACAAGAAAAAGCACCTGTATGGCTCTTGAATACAAGTTTGTTTGGACTCAATTACAGTGTTGATACTTCATCAGAGTCTCTCAGTTATGTAAGGGTTAATACACTAAATTTAGTGATCCCATGCATCTTGGGACCCTCCCACTTGCAGAAGCACCAAAACCAGTTACCACTGACACTGAAGATCAGTGATATCTTGTCTTAATCTTTCTGGGTCCAGAAATAACATGACATTCTGACTGACTATTCACCAGGTACTGCAGCTTTCCTTTGCATCTGTTGTTCCATGTCAGATTCTAGTCACCCAACTTGTACATGACATATGACTTAACATTGCAGTAGCCTGTAGCCATTGCCATATATAAAAGTCCTTGAACCTTCTCATTTTAAAAGTACTCCTGACTACAATTTTGATATATGCCCATATATAGCATTCAGTTTTCATTTAGAACTTGCTTTGAATATGTGCAATATCAGCCAATTATCATGTATAGGTCAACCATTTAAATATGCTGCATGTTGGTTTCTCCTTCTGAAATCCGGAAATTGTGGTTTTAGTGAACTTCAGATTCTCTTAATTTGTAAGTCTATTTGTTGCTACTTTGTTGCTCAAAAAAATACCTAGATCAGGTCTGGCCAATGTGGTTGTATATTTACAGGCTGTATACCTAATTGAACAACCATTGATGATCAAGACTCTTCAGTTTTCTAAAGTAGGTCTAAATGATCAGTTTGGCCATTCAATTTTTGATTTGAATATTGGCTAGCCAAACTGCAAATAATTGAATTAGGGTAAAGTTTTATTTAGAACAGAACCTGTACTGCATATTTTGATATTTTGCCCTGTGGTCTTTGATGTTTTTTCTAAAGGACATTGTTTAATATCTTGCGTGCTGTATGAAAAAAATCAGATTCGAAGGTTGGTGACAATAATGGCGTAGTCAATCTATATGCATGCCCTTTTGAAACTAATTTTTAAATACCAAATTTGGAAGAAAAAACTAAACTAGGTTAGATATAAAAATAGTTACAGAAAAACACAAACAAAAAATATTTAATTTTTTTTCTTTTCTTTTTGTTTCATTTATTTTGTTTTTAATATATTCCTGTACACTTTACATGCTTTTTATTCACCGTCTTTCTACCTCAGTCATATTCTCCCCATTTCACCTGCTCCGTGTTTGTTAGGTTGAAAGGATTTTTTGCTACCCAATTCAATTATTTTTTCCATGTGCACAAATTTAGATGTTAATAAATGGGCAGTTATAAATCATAATTGTGGACACCCTTGTTTTCATATCGTTTCCCATCTACAGTTTATCTTGTACGCGGGACAGGTTGTAGCTAACAAAAATTCAATGCTCCCATCCTGGTGACTGACTTAGAATGAAGAATTCGTCCTGTATTCCCGTATATATTAAGATTATGGTCACATAACCTAGTGTAGGTAATAACTTCTAACCTAAATCATTGTGCCCTCAAGATCAAGAACATCATATAGTAGTTATATTAAGAAGATGAACTATATAAGAAGATAAGCTCACGACAATAATATGATTCTTCATTCCATGATCGATTTGCTTTAGTATCATTTAAGAGACAGAGAGATACAGCAAGAGCTCTTTGTGAACAAAGGCATAGAACTCAAATACACACTTTGAACAGTTCGAAAGAGCGTCGTGATAAAGATAATCAGGTGTAGAAGGTATGATTTTATTTTGCAAGTGATTCTACCTTTCTATTTTCCTGTAAATTAATACATAATATACTCAACAATATATATATATATATATTCTTGGCATTTAATTGACAAAAAAAAATATTTAGTTTCATGAAGGGCAGTCACTAGAGCTAGTGTTAACCGGGAATTGCCATTTGTCCCATCAAAAGTAAAGTCTCTATCACCCACCTCCACTTACCCACCATTCCTATGTATTGCAATAATGGTTATGATGATGATGACGACGAGTCCTGATGAAAAATCTTCGAGGCAGAATCCCTACAGTAGAGAAATTCCACTTGATTTGTACAATGTTGAGATTCTTGATTGCAACCATCTATATTCTTCTATCCTCCCATCTGGGACCTGATCATGGCAGCTCTCTCTCTCTCTCTCTCTCTCTATATATATATATATATCTTGTGGGACCCTTTTCCACTCTCCATCCCTTTAGTCTCTTTCTATCTTAACTTTCCCACTTTGGGTTTTCTTTTTGCCCTTTTTTCCCTGGACTTATGAGGGGCTTTCATGTTGATGCTCTACCTTTTTTTTTATCTAGTGAGAGAAACTTACACAGAAAATCTGGGATTTTTCACCCTTTTTCTCTTCTCTCTTTTTTCTCTTTTTTTGAATTTTCTTTCATTTTTCTTGCAAGAAATAACCATACTTCTGATAGCCGAACAAGGTCAAATTTTGAACGTCACATCCCCAAGATCTTATCCTTGCCGATATACATCTGCTCCTGAGAAACTGATATCCTGTTGCAACCATAAAGTTTAATTATTAGCATAGCTAGCTGTGACATGATAGTGTTTGATAAGCATGCAAAACCTCACATTCATGGCCATCCCTATGGTGGACCATATCTAGCTTTAAATTAATTGGTGCTGGAGAAATTGCTCAGTTTTAGTTTCATGGCATTAGATATAGTATCACTGTGTGTTGTGTGTGTAGCCTAAAAAGATAGGGTTGTGGAGGAACAAGTGTGCACTTTCATTCAATACAATCTCAGAAAATCATAACTATGTTAGCATCACAAACCTAATATGGTTCCGGTCAGATTACTAAATTTCAAGCCATTATCACCGTCATTATCTTATGAAGATTACCATATCAAGGTTAGCAAAGAGGAAGGAAAATACTATTTTTATGAAAAGTAATTAACCCCTCCAACACTATGACTTTGAGTGACAAATCTCTTCTTTTTTTTGTGACAACTGATGGTTTAAGAGAACTACAAAATCAAGAACCCTGAGTCAAACTAAGTTTGAAGATTGAATCCCACCTGTAACCGCGTCTGCTCCTAACACATAATTTAATCAATCAGAAAAAGCAATGGATTGGCTATTTCTGATTCTAAACTAATATAATATAGCTACCTAACCAACTTGAAGGTTTGATGAGCTGTGGTTTGGTTCAAATATAGTCTGGTCACTGGTCCAGTTGACATAATTATCATCACGCAAAAGCGGCCAATTTGTTGATCCCCCTTGGAATCCAAATATCTAATGGTTTTCCAAAGTCTTTGAACCTAATTTTTTCCACCATTTCTACTGTGGACCACAGACCAAACAGGTAGGACATTTCTACAGGATTGATATGATAATACACGTATAAATGCATTCCCACACAGTTTCCCGCTTTCACACGATTCCTCATAGTTAAAGATTTTTCTTTTAAGGGTGCTGGGGACACCTACTATAGCATGAAGCTTAGTCCACTCTACTGAGATCTCAATCTTTAGGGAGAAAATGGTCTGTTCTCGATTTGAACAAGAATTTCCTATTTCTTGAATAAAGAAAAAACCAAACAAGATACAGTCACCATAAAGTAGCAAACAATATCTATCATGAGTTGTGATGTGTATATTGGTTCCATAAATTAATATAACTTGTTCAACTTGACTAGCTACTCAGGGTGAATTAATTGATATTAACTAATCTACGTGTTAGGCAGATGGGATTCAGGTTCAGACTTATCTAAAATCATGTTCAGAAAATACTGTAGCTCATGTATCTGTTTCATTAGGGGAAACAGCAAAATCAAACTGGGAAATTGGACCAGTCATTATCTTTATCCTATTCTTTAGTCTAATAGCCAGTAAAGTATTTGGCTTACCATGTGATTGGAGTAATACTGATGATACGGGTGCTGGTGGGCTTGGCCCTGGCTTGACATGGGCGAACCCACTGGCGTGGATGGCTCTGACTCGTCTGCTTGGCACTCCAAGTTTACCCCAAATAACCTCAGCCTCTTGGAATTCCCACTTGCTGCTGTTGTTTGGTTCTGTAAAACTGATCCTGTAATAAAAAAAACAGAGATGCATGCGGATACTTTTTTAGCTCACTCTTCTTGGTTATACACAAATACACATTCGTGTGTGTGTGTTTTTGAACAAATATATATATATATATATATATATATGAAGGGAACAGGATTGAACCTAACTCGAGTTAGGTTGGTACCAACTAATGTATGTTTTTGAACAAATACGAGTACATGTACATCCAACTAATGTATGTTTGTTTCTAACATGAATGCAAATATAAACACAGTTGTATGGGATTGATGATTGAAGAGGATTGACTTCAAGTAACCGATGGGGCAATGTGACAAATCTGCAATTTGGCTAAAAAAGGCCAAGTACATCTCCCTCTGCACCCATTGACTATGTAGCCAAGTTAATAGTTTAAGAATGTGAAAAAATTGCAAAACTTTATAGTTTGGCATTGTTGAGTTAATGCATTACCGGACCCATATCAGAATTCAATAAAAATAGGACAAGAAAATTGTGAAACATGTTTCTGGTTCAAGGGGAAGTGTGCGCCACGCACATCCAATGCGTGTAAAAGAAACACACACCGAACACAAATTTCACAGCAGACAAGACAGAAATGTACGACTGCCATGCGTTGGATGCAAAATAAGTACAATGGAGAAAAAGAAAGAAAAAAGATAGGGTTTGTGTAATGTGGTGCACAGAAAATGATACCTGCATGAAGACACTCAGGTTGGTAAGGCAGAGAAGATGGTCCTTGATGCTGGCTTGGATAAGGATGGCCCGAGTAAAATACCCTGCTCCACCCACCAGCTCCGCCACCGTTAGCAACCGCAGCAGCGGGCTGAGCAACGCTACTGTCTTGTCCACCGCCTGAGTTTCTCCGCCTCCAACCAATGAAGAGGCGGCCAGTGTCCACGCGGTGGCGTGCAAAGATAACAATATCCCCGGCGTCGAGCCGTTTTTCCTTCACGAAGCGGCTCCATCCCTTTGTAAGGACATAACTCTGGCTGCTGTTCCAATACGAGTACCGAAATCTCCACGATTTTCCCACCTCATCTTCGAAGCCTAATAGCAAGCCGTTCTCGCCTGAGTCGCCGCTTCCATTCAAAGGAAAATGCTTCTCGGCATGTTGCTTCGGTATAACGAGGCGGTTGAGCTTGCCCACGTCACTGGGCGTCAATGGTTTCTCGAACAAGCGCTCTTTGGGCATTTCCTGCTCTTCTTGCTCTGATTCCCTGGCCGTATTATTGTTTTCCCTATCATCGGCCGTCACCTGTTCGTCGACTAATTCTTCATCATCTTCATTATTCAGGTCGAAGCTGACGGCGTTGTTTTGGGTGCAGAACATTGCTCCGCCGGCGGAGGCGGTGGTGTGGTTGGGTATGTGGTAGAGTTGATGAGGGTTGAGCCAAAAGCTGGCGGTGGAGCTGGGGAGTAAATGATCAGTAGAGATAAAGGGGTTCTGATTAGAAGATGAGGTTCTTGCAGATGAGTCCATCATGTAGTGTGACCACCATTGGGCTTCTGGAAGGTCTGAAGAGAAGTGGTTTATTGACATTTTCTGTAAAGATGTGGAAACAGTGGGAATTTAATGGAAGGGTAAGGCAGAGACAGTAGGGCGCCTCACAGGCCTGATATATATATAGATATATACATATATAGATATATTGTTTTGTTTTGATATGGAAAAGTGTGGGAACTATTTGATGATGGTGAATGGTAGTAGCAGAAGGGAAAATATACTGCACTGCAATCTACAGAGAGAGAGAGAGAGAGAGAATCTGCGTGTAACAAGTGTGTGTGTGTATACATATATATATATATATGTATATTAAAGTACGAGAGTAGTTTAAGGTTCTTGCGTGAGTGACTGGAAAAATCAATCATTATAATCAGTGCAATCCACAGTGTAACTTTTCTAGGCAACACGGAAATTAGGTAACAAGGGCCTGCACGGGAATTATAAATGTATATATAATATATATATATATTAATAATGTAGGGAAACAACTGAAATTGGCAGAACATGAACATGTAAATATATTGATGAATCTTTGATTCTAAGAGGCGAATTATTATTATTATTATTATTATTATTTTGAAAAACTAGTAGCTACTACTATTCAATGTCTTTAGAAATTTGAAACACTTGCCATGTTACTGTGTTAGCTAACAGATCAAGTGGTGGGGTCTCCCCTCACTCATAACTAACTATCCTAAGGAAATTCTTACATATGTTTTCACATTAGTTCTACTTTTTTAATTTAATTAGCTTTTGATTAGAAATTTAAAAAAAAAGAATATTAAAAAATAAAATAGAAATAATTATTATTTAAAGCAAGAAAAGTATATTTTTAGCGATTTAAAAAAAAAGAATGTAAATGATGAATATGATACCACATGAACAGTAAAATTCATTTATGTTGTTTAATGTGGAACGTTAGTGCTAGCTAGTTCTAGATTGTCAAGAATCAAAGTAGTAATTGGTAACATTAAAAACTAACTATAAAAATAATTATAAATGATTACAAAAATAACATAAACTAAACTACCATAGTTATAGATTTTAATGCGAAGCCCTTTTTGCGAAAGCTCATTACTTAATACATTATTTACAATTTGTCTTAATTGTTACTCCTCAATCCAATAATTTATATTATTTTTTCTTTTGAATGTCCGAGAATAAGGTCCATTCTCTAAAATGGAATTTTTTTTTTCAAGAAAATTATAGGTTTAGTTAAAGTAAAAATGAATACAACTACGTCTTAATCATTATTTTGGAGTTCAATAATATAAAAACATATAGAATTAGTAATTTTTTAAATTAAAATAAAATTTCGTATCGAATAAGACAAAAAAATTATTTTGAAGCCACTATATTTTTATAGTATAAATGAGTACGCTCTCTGCTTATTATTGAAATGCTGTTAAAAACGAGACTAAGAGAGAGAATAAAAACACAGACATATATATTTCTATACATGAATAATATACATATATGTGTTCAAATAAATGTTAAAAAAAATATTATTGTCAGCTGGGTATTGTTATTAAACCGTGGTTTTATTGTTCAACAACTTTTTAGTGTGAAAAGTAGTTTGACAAGCATGTTTAATTTGTCAATTAATTAGATTTTAATTTGAATCAATTCAACTTTAAGTAGACCCCATGCCAATCTTTTCCCAAATTGCCCTACCAAATAGGGCTCGCTACTTTTTACCCTCCTCGTTTGGCTTAAAAAATAATCTACGTCATACGAACGAAATTGTTCAGCTGTATTATCTGAGTTAACTAATTTAAAACTCTTTTCTAAAAAGAATATATAATAATTATCTCCTTTAATTTCTACACCATTTTGACGTTGAATTCAATAAAACATAAATATGTCATTCATGACGACAACAACAACATAATAGAAACTCAATCACCTTTCCTTATTTATGAAATGATAAATGAAATAATTAACGAAGTGCCTAAAATTAATAATAATATAATAATAATAATAATAATAATAATAATAATAATAATAATAATCCAGATATCCATTGGCATTGTAATATTAAGAATAAGATGAGATAAGCTTTTGTCCAATAGAGAATGAAGAGGGAGAGCAGAGCAGACCTCGTTCTTGATTTGTGGTTTCGTGTTTGAATTCTCTCCTCACAATCTGATTTATTATTTTATATGAGTCCCATATTTCCCTGTCACATTAATTACACGCACTCTCAACTCTGTCTCCCTATCCATCCCTTCTTCCTATTTATTATTTATGATCTTATCATTTTATATCTGTGTTTGTTTGCAGATTCAGACAAAACCCCACCTCATATTCCAGGTGGATTCACACAATTATCTCATTACTTCAGATTCTCTATTTTTATCAAAACATTTTTTAAAATTAAATATTTAATTATGAATAACAAATATATCTATAAAATATAAATTAAAATAAATATCCGAAATGCTATCTCACCCAGCCTCCATTCAAGGGGTTGGACTTAGCTTTTCTTTTTTTACATCTTTTTTTAAAATAATTTGAGCATAGGACTTGGCTTGTAATATGAATAAACAGAAGCAAAAGCAAAGAAACGCATTAGAGGTCGCTGGGCGGCGAGAACGTTAGAAATGCATCTCTAATACAAACAGTCTCTTGGTTGGTGTCATCTCTCTCTCTCTCTCTCACACACACACACACACTCACACGTACACATATGTGTGTGTGTGTGTGTATTTGTATATATAAAAAATAGTAATCACATGCACCATGCTATTCATCACAATCATCGGTGGTTACGTTTAATTGTGCAAAAAGTCAGATAACATGCTTACTCATTGAGGGTCCAAATCACGAGCATATATTCGCAAATATTATATATATATATATATATATATGTATGTATGAATGTAAAGTTGTAAATTGTCAAATTATTTTTAGCGGCGGTGATAATTTTATAAATAAGTAATTTCTACACGCTATTTTATGTAAAGTTTGATCAAATATGATATATGGTTAGGTGAAAATTTTAATTTAACTCAAGTTAAGCGACTAAAGTTTTAGAGAACTAACGATCATAATCTTAATAGTGAGAATGAAATCTTTTGAAATGTTATTATATATTTGGTAAAAAGAACAATAAAAATATTTCCATGTTTGGAGTTCCCCAATTCCGAATGAAACCTACCTGAATTATTAGGCCAATCTGCCAGAGACTTATGTTAAATTTAATTTACCCCTTTGTTTGTACTGAATACCTTCTTCTACTATCAAAAATTTCATAGACCCCCATAATTTAAAATAATTGATAAACAAAAATATCTTAAGTAAAAGATCACTTTGTTACCTTTATAGTAAACTATATAATACTTGCGCTCTGCAATTAACTATCAATTCATTTGATCTTAAATTTTATTCAAAACTAATTTTGTTTATTTAAATTAACCTACAGTGATAATTAAAATAAAAAAGTAACAAAATATGATTTCAATATTATAGAAAAGATACATTGCACATAAAAAAATAACTCACGTGAATTTATATTATTACCATTTTATATATTGGGCTTCTGAAAGCATCTCAAGGTTTTTTGTTTTTTTTGTTTTTTGTTTTTTTTTTCACATTTGAGATTCTTCATTGCATTAGTATATTTTATAAAAAAAAATCTTTCATATTTTTAAATTTTCATTAAACTTTCATAAATAAATAGTTATACATTGAGATTAGTTAATATGTTTAATAGAATTATTTCTACCATTAAATGATATCAACTAATATTTGACCCAAAATTTTAATACTTACTTATTGAACAAATTAAGATTGAATTAATTATAAAATATGCATGGAAATTTAGTTTTTTTAAATTAAATTATATAAACACATATGAAATTATTATACCTCGGTCTTCTATTATTACATTAACTTTTAATTGCACGCATCACTATTATCAACTTGCAATGTTGATTGTTAGAATAATATTTTTAATAAAACAAATTATTTATTTTCAAATATTATGTTATTTGTTAATGTAAAAGTCATAAAGCTATTTATATTATTTTTATAATAAAATATGCTCGCATATTTATTCCTTTCTATGCACAATATTTTTTTCTATATTATCCATGACTTCTTTTTCTTACTTTCTTTCACTGCTATAAATAATGCTTTTATGTAATAAGATATGTGTACATCTTTTAATACAATTAAATAAATGATTTTAATGTGTATTCATTTATTTGTGAAAATGCAACCAAAAGAAGGGGAAAAAATTATTCTAATGTCTATTCATTATTTGTGAGTGAAGAAAATAATAAACTAGATGCTTTTTAAGGAGATATATATATATATAATGGTAGTCATAAGAATTTACATGAAACAATTTTAATTTAATGTGTCTTCTCTCCACACTATCATAATCATATTTTGTTATTTATCGAATTTAGATTTAACTGAATGCTAGTTTGTTTAATAAAGTTAGTCTTATATATAATTTGGGATCAAGTTACTAATATTTGGTTGTAAAGGAAGTCATTGTGCTATATACATTGTCATAAACGCGCCAAAGTAAATTTATCTTTTATTTTAATTTAAGTATATTTTTATTCATCAATATATATTTTTTTTAATTTAAAAAATTATTTAAAGATTTTATTAATAAACGGATAATTTATACCTACCCATAACACAAAGAGTAATGCAATTTAACCCTATATATATATATATTTATATATCTTGTTCAACATACATTTGGTATCCACATACAAATTAAATATGTTTTGTTAGAGTGATATAATATAGAAAGTACACGTGAAACTAACAGGACCAAGCTTTTGCTAGCAATTATTAAATGTTTAGAATAATTAATTAGATAGTACCTTTTGTCATTTGGACAGGGTGATTAAGAATTGTAGCAGTTCCCAAAACTTAGCCAGGACCAGGAACAATGTATCATAATCCAAAGGTTGATACGCATCTCCATTTGTGTGATGGAAAATTGTACTAATTAGATTAATAAATATATACATAGTTACAAGGCATATCAGAGTCATAGTATCTTGATATATTGTACTATAAGATGCAATTATTTTTTTAAGCCGACAATAATGTCCACGAATATCCGTAGTTTTTTTTCGTGTTTCAACCCCCTTCAGGCCAAGCTATTAAAATTAGTTAAATCGGAAATAAAGAGCGTTAAAAAAATAAAATACTTAAGAAAACTAATTCATATAATTTTTTCAATATAATTTAAATTGAGCATCGTTAAATTTTGAGTGAGTAATAAATGTGTATAATTTTTGAATGAATCAAGTATAATAAATTCTATCTATTATATTATGATTGAACCAAGGTCACCGCTCAATCCCTTATGGTCATTGCATCCTGAATCTATTGTAGAATGACTAAATAAATGCTTGCTCGATAGTTTGCTTGTCCTATATTTAGATGCCAACCGATGACGCAATAATTGTGTATAAATACAATTTGTCTGAAATAATCTTTTAAAACTTAAGAAATGTATATTATTTTGAATGAGGAGTTTTTTCAAAATATTACTGTAGAAAAAAATAAGAATTTCCAAACCATCATTTTTCCGAAATAATATTGTCCTTGTGCCACACGTATTACCATTTTAACACAAATTTATTACTTGAAATTTGTTATTTCTTTTATATACTTTATAAACCTATTTTGCTAGTGTTTTTACATATCCTAAAATATTTTTTGTGAAATAATATAAAATTATGCTGCACATAAAGAATTATTTTGTGAATTCATGTCCGTCAAGACTAACTAAAGTTTAAAAAAAAAAACAACAAAAAAGGAGCGTCAATATATAAATTGAGTATGAAAATATTGTTATTATTAGTCCAAATGTACAAATCTATTTTGTGATTATTAACCAAACAGAAAAACAACCATACATGAACATAACTCCAATATAATCCATCGATATTGTATCAACGTATAAAAATCAAATAAATTAAAAAAATAAATAAATCTAATTGTACTATAAATATCTTATTTAATTCAAAAATACATTCAAGATGAACCGAGGGAGTTTTGCAAAATGAAATAGGATTTCATTCTATTAGTCCAAATTGGCAAATTGTAGTGGCCAATTTAATATACTTTAATTTCTCGTTTTATATTTAAAAAATTATGATATTAAAAATACTACATCCGACGATAATATACATCAGTGTGCATCTCGACGTATAAACACACATTTATATATATATATATATATTTATATATATAGGTCAATAATATAGTGAGGTGAGACATGTGATGGCCTAACATCAATCGAGAAATCACGCCGCATGTTAAACAAATTTAATTAACTAATACTTTAGTTTCACATTAATGGATAAATAGATTGCTTGTCGTCTTTTCCTCCTCCTCGTGCCAATTTTTTGTTTAATTTCCTATCTTTTGGAGTAATTAAGAGTTCTGTCTACACACTCCAAACAAAATTTATCTGTTTTGTAACCTATTGATAGCTTTATTAATGTGGATTTTCTTATATTGACTTGGACCATTGCGTGTCTCTTCTTACATTAAAACCCTATATTTTTCAAATTGAAGGATTCAAAGATTAGGTAACGCTTTATCAACGCTCACATATTTCCCTTGCTTTCTTTTATAAGGTTTAATTAATACTATCTTAATGATTTTGAAATGCTATATTTAATGGATAATATTTTTAATTAACAAGTGAATATTTAATGTATATATATACACACACGTACATATATGTATGTTATATGGTTGAAAAAAATTGATTGCAAGAAAAAACTAAGAATATATATATATATATATATTAACAAAATTATTCTGTTAAATTTTTTATTTAATATGCCGATGAATTTTTTTCAAATAATTAAGACTGAGGTCGAATAATTCTACAATTACAAAATTTTGGGGTGTGTCACACCACGAGTAAATTGTTTATCTCATTTTATATTGATATAAGGAGTAATTAATTGATTATAAAATAAATATTATGGAAAAATCTAGCTTCATAATTTTATTTTTTTTCTGTGTAGTTTAGTGATATCGAAATAACATTGTGAATAGAGTGTATTTTTATTTGAATAACGTAAAATCTTTCAGTTAAATCAATTACTTTAATAATAGAATTAATTAATCTTCTTTAAGCCTTAAAATAAATATTTCCTCCTCCTTGATTACTTCAACAATAGGATCAATTACACATACATATGCTGCAAAATATCTCATCTTTTTGAATAAAAAAGTGCAGTCCTAAATCGATGCACAAGAAGCCACGTCCTCAATTTTTATTTTTATTTGTTTTTCTGGGGCTGAAAATAGTCCTCAGAAATTGGGCCCACTAGATCCATACCCAAACTCCTGCAAACTGCAGCTACAGGCCCACTTGTTATTTTTAATATTAAATTACATCCCATACCTCAGCATCTCAGGGTTCGCACGTTTTCAGGTAAAGTGCTGTCATTAGTGACGATTTATCTTTGTCTATAAAAGTCCTTTTCAACCCTTTTACGTTTTACGAATATAATTATTGAGACCAACTATCTGGCCCATATTAATTCTTAAAAAGAAGGTATTTTGTTCAAATACATTTTTTATACAAACCAATTATTTTTATAATAGAAAGGACTAATTGGATTGTGGATAGGAGTATATGTTGGGTGGATATTTTGCTTATTTTTTTATTCAAAATTTTTAAAGTATTCTTAGCTTAATTCGACTAGCATTCAAATTATACTTTATAATTTATTTGAGAATTGATGCAATTTTTATGATTTGACATTTATAAATAGTGAATAATTAAGTGCACTATTATTTGAAACTTTGGATTCCATGTATTATCTTCCCATCTATGATTAGATTCAATATGTTCACACGCTAAAACATAATTGAAGTGTTTAAATACTATTCAATAAAATATCATCGCAAAAGAATAATACCACCACGTCACAATAGCAAACGACAAATATATAATTGAACATGTAAGCATCATATACAAGTCAAAAAATCTATTACTCTTAAAAGTAAAAAAATAGTAGAATCGTTAACGCATTTGTAATAAATTTACAATTTTCTCACACAAAACATACTATAGTGGTATGCTAAATTGTAACTAATCTATGATCCATCTAGAGACTGTCTTAGAACATGGATTATAAGTTTTTCAATAAGACCATTAAATTATACTACATAAGAATAATAAATCTTATGCAACCTAATATACATATATATATATATATATTTTAAATATATACAAATATCGTGGTCAGACATGATTTATTATGTTATATAAAAATATAAAATCGAGTTTGATTTCTAAATTGCTGTCTTTTTCAAATTAGCCCGAGACTGGTTTGAATTGGGCCAATCACTTGGGATAATTTAGCCGTTTTGTTGGACGGGCTCACTTATTGAGAAGTAACTTTAATTTCAAATTAGATATTCACAATGCTGACCATATTCGAAATAATTGCTAAGTTGGTCCTGTCTCTATCTTTTGCTCATTAAAAAAAAAAATAAAAAATTATTATTATCATAAATGAGAACTGATCTTTGTTTTATTATAAAGATATCAACTAGAATTGTATCCAATTGTCATTGGAGATTTTTATTTTATTCATACTGGCACCGTATAGTGGTAATTAGTTAAAATAGGTCAGAGGAGATGCATATGCTGATTTAATACTAATTTGGCTTTTCTTTTCATATTTCATTTCATGGGTTTACTTCAAATATAAATTTTAAAAAAATATTATGTATTTAGTATATATTTATAAAATAAAATATTAAATTGAAACCAAAAACCTTGAATTACATCTCTTAAACAACACATGAAGTTTGAAAAGTCAACTATGTCCATAAATTTGGCTCCTCTCTCTTCATTTTTCTTCTGTCATTTGAACAAAATGGCCGACCTGTCATATTCTTGGCCTAACTTTAGAACAGTGAGAAGAAGATACTTCTAATATCACCACTTTCTGACATCTACTTTTAGAAGACTTTCCTGCTTCCACAGTCCCATTAAAGTTCTCCTTTCTTTGTTCCTTTCCTTTCTTGATTTACACACACCTATTTATGCTGTATGTGTTTTGTGTATACATGGCTGCCTGACTTGGTATGTAAAGAAGTTGGGTTGTGATACCATTGAAAATGTGGATATTTTATTTATTCTTTTATAAGGGTATAATAGTTCATTATCAATATTTGTTAATTATTGATTAATGATCATTATTTCATTTTTAATTGATATTTTAATGTAGTAATATAGTTGATCATTTGTTAAAAGAAAAAGAAAAAGGAAAAAAAAAAGAAGCTGGGAAATGTTTCAAGAAGCAGCCAGTTGACTATTAATAGAGCCGAATTATTAAAATACATAAGAAACAAGAAAAAATGAAAAAAAAAAAAAACAAATTAGAATAAATTTATATGTATGTATGTTTGTATTATGTAGAACCATGTATTTTATTTCGTAAATAATCTATTTTGTACCCCAACTTAATTGAAATCTCATTTTGCATCATTAATGCCTTTTTTTCTTCTTCTTCTTTTTCCACGCTAAAATTTATTAGAACAATTGATCAGATAAGCTTAATGTAAGTATACAACAATGTCAGCTTAATGACAATTAAAATTGTGAAGCCAAATTAAAGAGGGTGTACTGTGTGGAATGGGATTTTGATGTGTGTACTGTGTGTGTGAAACTAATACTTAGGAGAATCAGCCAAAGTATGATAATATTGAGAGAGCCACTTTGATATTATATGGACTTCTCTTTTTCTCACATCTTGAAGCCACTCTGGATCTTCATTTGTTGAGAATCTAAGGTCCACATGGTGCGCGCCTGTCACACATCAATATAAAATTCAAATTCAAATAACACCATGTATATGTTTATATATATATATAAACTCTATCAAACTAATGAAAAAAAAAAAAAACACCATATATTTGAAAAATGATAATCAACATGTTTTACAAAAAAATACCTCAAGTCATTAGAGTCTTAATAACTCCCACTAATTCATACTTTGTATGTAGAAACTAATTTAGTATTATATTCCACTTTTTAGATACAAGGCAAGTGTATATGATTTATACCAAACGTGTATTTAGATTTTTTTTTTCTTAAAATACAGAAGATTCGGACTGTACAATGGGCGATTTTTTGATTAATTAAGGCCCAGTGCTGAGGCCCAAAATAAATGCACGAAAATGAATACAAAGATGTGAAGCCCTTTTCGTTAACGTACCTTCTTTTGCAACAATAGCAACTACACTTTTGGATATATCTTTTAGCACCCTGCCATCAAGAATGTTAAAATCAGGTTGATAATGCATGACTATGATGAAAAACGAACGTATATATATATATACGTGCATGATCCCTCATATATATATATATATATATATACGAGTGTGTGTGGGAGAGAGGGTGAAACGATGTACCCTCCGCCGCTCCATGGATCCCTTAGCCATTAAAGAAGATGATATTGCTTCCAAAGCGCTTCAGAACTCTGTGAATATGCTGCAAAGAAAGCAAATTTTTGTTACATGGGAGCTCATTTCATTTCACAAGAAATAGTAATACTATTAGTGTTGTTAGTTTCAGTTGGGCCGAAGACACTCACATGGGCTCCAAACTCGGTGGGAATCCAACTGGGCCTGGGCTCAATGTTGTACTTATAATTGCAAAATTCTACTCGGTCATTGTAGCTATAGTTGGAGGCTGGGAATATGCTGTCCTCTGTGTTGCCATCTGTTAGTAAAATCATCTCTGTACATGCCTGAAATCACACACAGCTTTTTTTTGTCTAAAATCATATCCATTTAAATGTAGACTAATCTATTAATCCCAATTAAAAGCAGTTTATTTTCTAGTTATTTCAGGAGTGTTTGGTTGAGTTTTTCAAAATATTTTATAAATTATATAAGAGCTTATAAATTTTTTAAAAGTGTTTGATATTTTTTGAAAGGGCTTATAAAATCTTTAAAATATATTTTTTTGGATATTTTGTAAGCTTTTAAAAAAAAAAATTGTCTACCATAACTTATTTTCAAAATAAAATCTTATTTTAACAAATTCGTTTAATTTTGATAATTTTAATTACAGAATTATCATTACTAATATTTTAAAAACTCAATGATCTTATTTTATCAAAACACTTTAAAAATTTATTTTTAAAATAAAATCTAAATATTTTATAAATTTCAAAAATATCTTATAAAATATAGGACTTATAAGATTTTTTAAATAATTTAGCCAAACACCCTTTTCATATGCAGGTAGGAATCAGACACTCTCACACATTAAATTTGGACTAATGAGTGATAATAGGTCCAATCTTGAGACTGTAGTTTAGAAAATAGATATACAAGCATCTAATTTTGAAACTTCGATTTTTTTTTTTAAATAAAATTTGGTCCATTGAATTAAATTTACTACCAACTGTTCAATTATACTGGCATATATGGATTCTTATAAGTGAAAGTGACCAGAATGGAGTTATAAAATATATAATTCAGTCGTAGTCACCCTTTTAGTTTCGTCACATAATTCAATAGTTAATTAATGAGAAACATTCTGGCTTTTCAAGAATTTTATAGAAAATTATACTAATGTACTTCCTAGTTTTTTTTAAAATTTATCTAATTATACTCAATACTTTTACTTTTTTTTTTTTTTGTAAATAAATAGTTAAGACACCAAAATCCCTAGAAAAGACGGGAGTAAATTCTGGTACCTGCCATGTCCACCCACCGAGTCCGTGTGGATCTGAATCGTCAATCAGGTCGAAACACTTGGCTTCGCCAGTGTAGTTGTAGTAAATGTTGGCCGCACCATATAATTTCTCGAAGGTGTTGTTCCAGTCTTTGGATCATCAATTGCCTTGCACATCTGCATTCCACAATCGTAAGTTCACTTTCTATCTCTACATCACAATTATTATAAAATTATTTAAGTTCCTACTTTCTACCACGTGAAGTGGAAAATTCAAACCAAAACAGTCAACTCAAGGACCATAACATTACAATTCCCTTAAAAAAAACTATAAATAGAGGAACCTATGTAATAGGGACATTAATTTTGTACTAATGCCAATAAAACCACACACTAATTTGGAAAAATTTATGTAAAGCCCACTAATTTTTTTGGGTCAGGAAAGAAACTCTAATAAATTGGGACAAGTGAGATTTTCACTAATCATATTATCCCTCCAAAAGTTTAAACCCATATATAATAAATTAACACTTTCCAAATAAACGAGAAAACAACTAATAACATTATTTGTTTTTTTACTAATCATATTATCTTTCTAAAGTTTAAACTCGTATATGTAATATTTATCTTTTAATAAATTGCTGAATATGTTATATGGATTTTTCATAGTTGGTACCTGCTTGACAGGATAGGCAGGCAAGGGATTGAGGAAATTGGTGGGAGTTGGATAATCTGTCATGGCTGTGTAAGTATAAGCTGTGCCAAGCCAACCTTCAAGAGACCCTCTGCTAATGTAATTCCTGTGGATACAGTAAAAAAAAAAGGCAAATTATTACACTTAAATCAAGAAAGTTTGCTAGCAAAGTTGTATCACTGACAATTCTCTCGCCAAAAGAAAAAGGAAGTAATATATACAAGTGCATGTTCTTACTTGCATATTCTGAATGACTTTCTGAGAATCTCTAAACCACCAGGTTTTGCTGCTGTGTCTTCAATTTCTTGCCATGATCTTTTGATCACTTTGTAGCAGTTCTCACTCTCACTCTATTTTTGGCATTAGAGGAATTAAAAGATTAATTAATAATTATTCATATTGCTGATTTATTGACTTTGATTAAGAAGGTCTTCAAATTAATTTGATTTGATCCCAAACTTTAGTCATTATCAGATAATATCTCTCTCTCACTTCTGGTCCCTAACACACCCCATTGTGTTTTCTTGTTTTGTGGAAGTGCATTGTAGACCAATAGCTTGTAACCCTATCATTATACCTCATCTTTATTGCTTTCTAACTTGGATAATATAGCACTGTCCATGTTAAGACAAGCACTACACAACTACTAGCTTAAGATGCACATGGG
The DNA here is from genome assembly GCA_019321725.1 of Paulownia fortunei. Classification (NCBI taxonomy): domain Eukaryota; kingdom Viridiplantae; phylum Streptophyta; class Magnoliopsida; order Lamiales; family Paulowniaceae; genus Paulownia; species Paulownia fortunei. The sequence continues at coordinate 461,051 of JAGSPU010000054.1, read as the reverse complement.
GTGAGTGGGGTAGGGATGTATTATGTCCAATTCTCAAATATGAAGATGACTAAAGGAAAATTCTAAATCTGATACAATACTTCGTGCAGAGTAGTTATATTGATGTAAAATGGCTAGGGAGGAAGACTGACCCTGAAGTCTTGGGTGATGATATTGTTGAAACTAAATGGGGAAGTAATGTTGTCAAAATTGAGGATTGGTGCAGAAGATGCCAAAGCTCCTACAGCTACATGCGGATACTTCAATCTAAACCATGCTGCCAGCACTGCAAACAAGACACAGTGGAACTTCAACTTAATAGTATATGATAAAATACTGTCTGATTGGAGGAAAATAAAAAACCATCCAGTGAATTCAACGTTGTCATTGCGAAAATAACATTAAGAATGTCATACTTCCACCATAAGAACCTCCGAACACCACCACAGGAGAGTCGGTGGCTGTCAAATTCTTTTTCAGATCAAGAATCAGAGTTGCATAATCTGCCAACGCCTGTGTGGAGCTCAAATAACCAAGTGTTGAGGAATTTGAATATGCTATTTCTTTACTCCCCCGAAAGGCATGGACTTTCCGTAAAACCTATGCTGCAATTTGTACATTATCACCATATATATAACTCAAGGGCCTCACAATGATTATACAAGAAACATGTATACAGCACAAGATTTCGATTTTCTTTTCTTGTGAGTTTAAGCAATCTTAACAAGAATCCAGTCATGTGGGAATCCCAACTTTCCACCCAACACACAAACAGAGAGAGAGAGAGAAAATGGAAGTCATGTACCACCTCAATGAAAACTAATAGAGCTTTGAAATGGGGTGCAGTCTCAAACATGAAACCAGTGTTTTGAGCAAACCATTCGACATCGCCTTCATTTCCTGTGTAGACGAAGATTGGAGAATTCTTCTTAGCGCCGCCCCAATATTTGTCATTGATCAAGTACCTTTGCTGGAATGTCTGATAACTCAGTGGATTATAGTTGAAGTGATCAATAATTTGAGTGAAGAACTTTTCTTTATAAAGTTCAGTAGTTTTGGTGGCAAGAGACCTCTGCAGCTGTTCTGGCTGAATGATTGAAGAAGGGAAACCAGGTGTGATCTTGGCTATAGTGATAGCAGAAGAAAAGAGAGGGGAAATTGCATATGACAACAGCAATAGCCAAATTGCCATTCTCTCCCTCTCTGTGGAAGGAATGCTAGGCCTCTGTTCTTGTGTGTGTGTGTGTGTGTGTGTGTGTGTGGAGAGAGAGAGAGAGAGAGAGAGAGAGAGAGAGAGATTCAAAAGTCTACAACTAATGAGTTAGTCATTATAGAGGTTGAGAATTTGGGATGTTAGCCAAAAGTTGGATACCTTTGCTGGTGCATAATTGGAATATGAAGCCTTTTAATTTGTAGAAAAGATTCACAGATTGATGAACTATGGTTAAGTCATACTATAGCCCACCAAGCTTAGGATGCTCATGAGTATCAAAATTGATTTTTCAAAGGAAACTACTATAATACTATAAAATAAGAGTATCTATGAACATAAAGTAAAATGACTTGTTCTTTTCCCAACCAACCAAATTATTGAGGAAGTTTCAATGCTATGTGAATTGGACTCAATGATCTGTCCAAATCCAAATCGCTCTTGTTTATAATCCCAAAGTTTAATACAGAAGTTTATGCGAAGAATATAACTAATAGAGAAACACAAATCACTTCTACTCCTTGACAATATTCAAGAATCTTGTTTGTCTACACTGTAACCATCCACCACATAGTTGTTGCCAATAGCCAGCTTATACATAGTAATGTTCGAGTTCTTTAATCGAATTAAATTAAGTTTATTGTCTTTTACAAGGTTCACTAAGAGATTATCCAAGTTTTTTATCCAGTTTTTGACATAAGTTGGTTATAAGTGTATTTAACAATGCCTTGTAAAATACACACAAGTATACTGAAAAGGGCTGTCTCTTTATATATGTATTATACTTGGTGGGGGTTTTCATTTGTCCATTGCAGTGGCATCTGATTCAACAGCCTTTCCAGTTAAGGTTGTTTTATTGCCCATTAACATCGTCATATGCAGGTTTTTTGTGAGGAGCAACAAGATCAAGCAACGTCAGTTTAACAACATTGTATTCCCAGACAAATATATACTCCAAAAAGACAGCTGCAAATTTGATTCTTTGTGCCAATCATAATTCCTTTAACTGATTCAGTACAAGAAGGGAAAAAGAAAAAAGAAAAGAAAAACAAAACTCTATATTGAGTTTGTTGCCATAGCTAACAGATGTGGGCAACTTCTTGTTTTGTAATTTCGTCCAGAGATGAAATTAGTTAGACAAGGTTTTATTTTCTGTCCTATTATAATGTTAAGTGAGATTTTTAAGTTGATAAAACGGAAAATTTATTGTGATGTTCGTAATATTCTTGGAGTGCTTGTAGCTCAACAGTATCTGTGCATTATTGGGTTTGGGTGTGGTAATGTAGCATTTCCACCATTAATCTCTTTGTGGTCACAAATATGATTTAAAAGTCCAACATCCAAAATAATTGAGAAAATAGACAACTAAATTATTTCCCTTTCTAGGGTCTCATGTAAATGGTTTGGAGAAGGTAACCAATGCACATATATCCTGTTGTATCATGATAAACGAATTTGAATAAAACTCATTCAAAAAATTTAAATCAATGGAAAAAAGTGTATAATCCACATATAGACATTATATCAATTTTATAAATTAATGATGTGGAATAAATTTAGCTTGTAATAATAGCTACGAAGAATTGCCTTTCCCAATTTATTTATTTTTTTGCACAAATTTTCGAGTCTAGATGACTTATTGGCCTAAAAATGTGCAGATATTTTACTCCCAGGCCCTTCTTTGCAATTACCATTTCTCAGCATCTGTCAACGGAGTTGGTCAAGTATAACACAGGTAGGAAACTAAAACGGATTATTATGGTAATAAATGTTCCGCATTGTCAAAATATGATTTTAAACAATCAGAATCTGATTCAGTTGAAATAAAAACATTTAAAACAAAGAATCAAAGTTAGTAGTCAATATCTTTCTTGAAGAAAGATTGATTTGGTATGCACCTGCACGCGTTATCCCTACTTACTCACGACTATTCCATCGTAGAATCGCGATTATATTCCTATCTAGAATGGCTCAATAGCGTATAAAAGAGTCGATTATCATGTGCGATAAAATTATAAAATTATAAATCAGTTATTCTGATACTGATGCACTTAATTAATATACAGTACTTGATGATTAGCAGACAGTCCTTAAGTGTATGGTACTCTATAAACTAAGGTTAACAATTCAAGAAATGGGTTTAGAAGAAGGGCATTATGACTGCCAACAAGCCCTCATCATTATATTCCCTGATGAATGAGTAGCAATTAGAATCGATCCAATCAAGGTCTAATCACCATGGAATTTGAAACCTAAGACAACGGTTAACTGAATGTGCATACAACCTGACTTAGTTTTAATTCAGAAAAAGAAAAGATCCCTTGCCCCAGGACTCTTTGTTAATGCATATCTTTCAATCTTGACAAAGTCTCGTATTAAGACCCATTGATCATCATTTCTTTCAATCTAGTACAGAATCTCAATTCAATGTCTCATAATCATCAGTTCTGCATTTCCAAATGTTACCCCCTCTTAAGTGCTGGCAACATACTTGTTTCATGTTCCTGTACGCCAAGACAAAGTCAAAATTCTAAATTTTGGAGGCGAGATAGATATTATGACTTAAAACTTGAAGCACTCATCTTTTCTATTTATAGATTGTTTGTATAACTTGTGTTGCCATTAACTGCATCACGAATAAAGGTGCATGCTCTACTTTTATAAAGCAACTTACAAGAAGTGAAATCTAGGAAAGCCCTTCACTGGATAACTCGTCAACCTTGATTCTCAAACTTGCCTCAACTACTGCAATGTTTAACGATGCGCAGATGAGGAAGACAGGAATTATATCACATGCTTTTCTACAACATAAATTGCACTCATATTTGCACAACTTTCTACATAACTGCTTTTTACTCAAACTTCCACTGAAAAAGCAGTAATACTAATAGTTTCCAGGTAGGTTGCACTGACTTGTAGCATAACAGTTTCTTCTGGAAGTTCCCATAGTATGGTCACAAATCAACAAGATGTTAACTTCTTGATATTTCTCGTCTAAGTTTATGGCATCAGATTGTATTACTTCCAGGATTTGATACTTGGTTTTAATTCTGAAATGGCTGCCTACTCCTTGAAAGCGGGTAACTGATACTCTGAAAACTTCACCATTTAGATCTCCTGGTACTCTGGCCTTCCCCTCTGACAACTGCTGCTCGTGACTTTGAACCGGTTGTTTGAATTACACTAGACCTATCTGGAAGTGTACCACATGGATCTCTGGAAGGCCATGATTGCTCCTTTTGCTGGGATGGACTATGATTTTCTCTGGCCGACACTAACCTAGAACTTGATCGTATGTGATCCTTGAGACCTTTGACAGCTTTGAGTCTCTGCGTCTCATCAAAATAACTACTCCTTGGAGCTTCCTTCTCGATTTCATGAAATCCCTCCCTATCTAAACCATCCCCTGAGTGCTGATTATCTGCACCTTGAATGGCCCATTCAACTCCATCTGACACACTCCTCTGAAGAGAAATGCTTCTTCGAGAAACCTGCTCAGAGATGGAGTTTCTTGCTTTCATTTCATTAATAACTGGTAATTTCCTAGACTCACGATCAACAGCAGAGGCATAAGCCCATTTGTACCCTTTATTACTATTATTATTGTTATCCATGTTCAATTCAATAGAATGAAGATCACTTTCCACAGAGTCTTCTTTGCTGTCTATAGCATCCTCAACTTCTTCATCATCTTCTTGTTCATTCTGATGGGAGCCAATGTTAAGCTTGCTCAAATAAGTTGCTCTCTCTTCATCTTTGTCTCTTTTTGTTCCGAGGAAAACTTCCAGTTGTTTCCTCAGCTTGCTAATGGCAGAATTTTTCTCCTCAAATTGATGTTTAGCCTCAGACAGTTTCATCTGGACTCTCTCCTCACGCAACTTGTCAGCTAATTCTAACATCTCCCTTTCCTTTTCCACTTCTTCATGAACTTTAACAGACTCCCTCTTTAGCTTTTCCACTTCAGCCCTATCTTCATCAATATTCTTTGCTAATTCATCACATACCTGTTCCGTTATTTCTCTTGCTCGCTTCTCACTTTCTAATTCTTTAACTGCCTTCATGAATGATGACTTCATTTCAGCTAGTTCTTTCCCAAGTTTTTTGTTCAAGCTCTCAAGTCGCCGTCTTAACTTTCGCTCTACCTCTAGTTCACCGGCAATGGACACAATCGCAGCTTCCACGGTTTGCTGTTCTTTATTCTTCCATGATGCCTTTTCCTCAGCAAAACACTTCATGAGATAGTTAATCTCATTTTTATCTGACCGTTGTTCTTGGATTAGCTGATTAACCTGTAGGCGAGCTCTCTCAAGCTCAACATGCAGTGCTGAGATAAGAGACATGCTAGATGAAGGTTGATCTGCATGAGCCCAAATGCGGTTGATAATTTTCAGCAGCTCTTTTGAAGTAGTCAAAGCATTACTTACATCCTTCAGACGGTTCCTACAACCAATAACTGATCCACTTGATGTCTGGGGGCGGGATCGAGTCTCAATCTGCAATTCGTATTTATATAATACTTTATGATGTTTTTGAAGGGCATTTCAAAAGACATCTGACACAATTGATAAAGAACATTTTAAAATTTGAGAACAGATGAGTATCAGCTACAACATTTGGAGAATAAGTGCAGAGGAAAAGAACGAAGATAATATGAGAGAACAAAAATCTGCCATTTAACACAACAATCAAATTTAAGACGAAAAATAAAATTTCTTTGTACCTCCATCAAACTAGCATTGCTAATAGAATCAATGACTCCAACATTTTGGTCAGCAGACACAAGCCTCTGAGAAATTGATGGTGTCCTCCTCCGGCGACTCCCTGTTCCAGATCGATCCATTTTCTACAAAATCCAAAAGGAAGATTTAGTTCGTTATAAATAACAGAACTTGCAGAACATGCCGTACAAATAAACAAAGAGGAAGAAAATGAAATAGCAAGAAAATCAGTCCGTGTTCAACGTATGTGGTGTCGTCTGTTGTTTATAAGATGAAGGGCACAAGCATTATTTCTTCTTTGGTGCTCCTGAAAAAGGTGGTGCAATGCTACTTGAAGGTGACCAAGTGTTGAACTCAGAGATTCAATCAAGTTGAGACTCACTACTACTTACTGAAAGGATGGCTAATGGATTGAGTAACCTAACAAGCAAATTTCCAGCTAATAGTTTCCAGGCCAATTTATGTTGGATGCCAAAGGGAAAAAGCCGAAAATTGATATGTCTATTCCAATGGCCAAACCACATTATAAGTCATCAAAATAAAATTTTCAGAAAATAGAGAGCAGATCTTAGTTTTTCATTATGTTCTCAAAAAAAATTAAAAAACATTAAACTCATCTCTGAAATTCGAGAATTAAAAACTCATCAATTGAAGGAATAGTTGATCCAGACACGAAGATTAATTAGGCAATGGAACAACAGCAAAACAAAACATCATACCTGAACACTCCAACCAAATAATTTATTTCAATTAAACTATTACATGCGAATATGAACCTAAATCAAATCAGCATCTAAACCACTTCAAATTCAAAAAATTTGCTTCCCTCATGCATATTTTAGTTTTGAGATTTCATCTAATTAAACAAAGCTTATGACAATAAAGAACTAGAAAAAGCATCACCCCACCTCTGAAACAGTCGGGCTGTGAGATGGATCCGATAAATGTGGTGGCAAAGAACCTGAACCCGAGTGCAACCCCCACCCGGACTGCATTTTCTCCCTCTTGAGAACCATCTTACTTCCATTCTTCTTCTGCTGCCGCTTCATCAGCTCCAAATTACTCTCACTCATTTTCGGTGAAGGCATCTCATTCATTTCCCACAGGGTGGCCGCGAGCCTCCGGGCCGATACGGGCCGGGTGGATTTCCCACTCTGAGAATACTTGGGAGAGTCAATAGCGCTCCTTAAAGGGGTGGTTCTCCACGTTGGCACCGGGGTGCTGGATCTAGACCTTCCAAGTCCGATCCCAATCCCGGCCCGATTCTTGCCCACCAAAATGGCCCTCTTGTTCAACCTGTAATTGTAAATTCTTGATGATGAAGAGGAGGAGGATGAGCATCCCCTTTTCCGGATCTTGGTGGGTACCATCAGACCCTCCATCATCACTCCTCTGTGCCCTTGCCTCGGCATTATAATAATTTAACTAACTTTTCCTTCTTTTATACGAATAATGTTTGCACTTTCCGAGTTAAATTTCACTGATCTGTATGCAATTAAAAAGAGCACATTTAGAGAAAATATATATAACCACAGATACACAATTAAGCACATAATTAAAGAATTAAAGAAAAAAAGTAAAGCATTGATTTTAGTGAGCAAAAAGAGAGAATGTGGGGTGGGGTTTCAAGATCTTACAAATTTGTTCAGGGGTGCTCTGGCATTACAAATTTTCCACTCTCATCAGCATCGCTTTCTAGTTTGATCGCTACCTCTTTCTTATCTGCATATAAAAAGGACGGACAGAGATTGAGATAAACTTAAATATGGCATTAAAATTTTTCAGTGGGTGCAAAGTGGGTTTTTTTCAGATTCTTTACAGCTAGAGACGTGGTTTCCATCAAGAATAGTTTAAAAATGGAAGTATAAATCTGTTCAAGCAATTTAAAATAGGGAAAGATTTAAAAGAGGGAGAATATGTGGGGAAGAATGATGGGATTGTCGATTTCTTTTGATTTGAAATGATATGTTAAAAAATAGTGAAGCTCGACTTTGATATTGATTCAAAGCTCCATTTGTCTGTACAGTCAAGGTACTCCAGGGGAGGCGTGCGGTACATGTAGACAAAGCAGGAGGAAGAAAGGACAAGATTAAAGGGACATGTGAAGCAAAAACGTGGTTGGTAATAAGTGGCTTGTACCAGAATGTCTTTTTCGTATTTAACTTTGTTGGATTTGTCTAAATCTGATCTGTCTGCCAAATAAAATTCTTTTCTTTTAGTTTTATTTACTATGATAAATGACGGCTATGCAAATTCAAGTCTAGTCAGATCACTGACTGCCACTTGCTGTCCAAATTCTGCAGCAACCATTTTTTTTTTTCTTTTTTATAGGGATCAATCTACTGTCTACAGTTGCCAGCTACTGTTTGGTTTCATTTCCACTATTTAAAATTTTAAAAATATATATACTTATTTTTTTCCTAAATAAAATTTATTTTATTTTTAAAATTCATTAATATTTTATGTTTTTATGTATTTATTAAACTTATTTTTAAATTTATTAATAATTTTACTTTTTTCATACAAAAAACACCATAAAATAAATATTTTAAATATATCTAAAAACATAATTAATTCAAATATATCTTTATTTTTACATAAAAAATTAATAAAAATATTTTCAATATTAAAAGTACTGAAAATATGAAAATACATTTGAAAATTAAACCAAACGGGTTATTTTGTTCCTGGAGTTTGTTTTAGTTAGTTGTTGTGGAATTTACATTCGTACCTCCTAACTTCAGAATATTTAGAAAACAACTCCTATTTTTTGTGTTCTGACATCCACTGTAATTTTGTCCAACTTGGATGTTTTCTTGGTAAAAAAATCACCCCCCAACAATTCCAATAATTCGAGTTCTTTTTAACATTTAACAAAACCAGCAAATAGATGAAAGCAAAAAAGAAACATTTGATGTGCATTTATTAAATTAAAATAAATAATTCAAAATACCACTACAATAGAGCTATGTTTTTAATCGTGATACAATCGCTCATGTACCTTTTCATTTGAGTTCAAGCAACTTTTCCTTACTGGCATGCGTATTTAATCCAACTTCTGATTTATACATACAATTGTTAGAATTAAAAATCAAAACTTATCTTCATTGCAGAAAATTGCGGTGCATGGATTAGGTATATCACGACAGATACTTTTTTTTTTCTATCTTTTCTCATTGTGCAGTATTGTTGTCGTGATTTCATTATAAAGAACTCTGTTTCCTCTTCAATTAAGAAACGTGGAATTCCCTTTGAAGTTTTTCCATCCTAGTAATTAACAGGGTTCAGGAAGGGATTCCCTTAGATTTGGCTTGTTATTGCAAAACTGAGAGATTGCATTTACTTCCACTGTACCCTGTAAATTACAGCATATAGAGCAGAAAAGGTTTCATGGGATTAATACAGTATCTCAATAGATCCAACCACAGCCAATCCTACAAAAGTGCTCATGAAATGTAAAGCTTTTGTATCTTCATACGGTGTCAAAGTCACAGACATTCTTCCCAAATCAAAACTGACTAAAAAAGACGGGCACTAGTCGGATAAACTTTAGAAAAAGCACATCCTATTTCATATATGCTTTTGATGTTTCATTCATGTCTCAGGAGTGCAAGAGAGTAATGATCATCGTCCAACAAAGTAGAGCTCTGGAGAATGATAATAATATCACGCATCCATCATAACACATTATTTTGTTCAATCACTCATCTAATTATTCAGTGGGGTTAAAAAAGAACGGGGAAACATTGCCATAAGACTTGTCTGAACAGTTGAAGTTTAGAATGCTGTCATCTTAGATTGGTCAGAAGAATTTCTTGTTCCTGGGAATCAGTTCTTCATAGCTGCCATTCTTTTCCTTTAACTAGGAGAAGTCAATACAGCATTACTCCATGCTTGAAGAAGTAACAGCAATACGTAGATATTAGATTGCAGGCCAAACAGGTTTTTGCAGCTGATGTGCCTGGAGCAGGTTCTTGATACCGAGTTCCAAAGGTTTGCTTTCTTTCCTATAACAATTTTTGTTTCGCCAAAGAGCTCCAACCTGGGTAAGCTACACCATTACACAGTAGATCTATTATCTTACAGTTGTTTTTCTCTTGGGAAGTTTGTTATTGACATTCTTATGAAATATAATATTTTCCTCAGCAGGCATGCATGTGGTAGATAATATATGCCATGAGCATGTCAAGTGAAATTTATCTTCACAATCGAAGAGTTTCTCCAGTCCAATGCCTCCACATTAAATTTGTCAACAATCTATAATATCATTCTGCACAAACTTTTAACTTAATAGTAGCATATTATTCAACATAGGATTAGGAACAAATCCATTAAACCTAACGTGATGCTTGGTACGGGATTGGTGGGGAATGGAATTAACATTTCCGAGTCTATTCTTAAAGTATATACGTTATGGTTATTTCCCAGGAAGACTCACTTCTTCAGGGAAACACCATATTCAATACTACAGGATTTTACTCCCACAACATTGGGGTTTGTCAATCCTCAAGCTCTTCAGGAATTTAGTATTTTGCCAAGCAACCACAAATAAGGTACAAGTTGTTTACCCTTTTGTGTTTGTGTTCTCTTGATAATATATTTATTATCCACGTGTAGAGATACACACACATACTATTAGTTAATTGCCAAAATTCGCCCAACGACATGCTTGGTCATTTTACTATATTTACTCCATTGCTAGTTATCAAGTAGAAGAATGGAACAAAGATAGGGAGCTATCATTCCATTTCCATCCCCAATCTTGAACATAGTAAACATGAGAAATCTCATCATTACTCCATTCTATTCCTATTTTATAATCCATTCCCATATATTAAAAACCACCTAAGGAACCATACACATCCTAAAATTGCCTGACACTTACATTGCAATGCAACATAAATTGGCCTTAACAGATTAAAAATGAGACTTCAACTGATCTGGGACCAAGAGAACATGAGATAAAAAAGTAACTCAACAATTGTAATAACTTCCTCTGTTCTCTAATTTAAATTATACATAAAGACGAACTTTTCTGCAAAAAGGAACCTTATTAGTGATAGCAAACATGCGTCCAGAAATTCCAAAAAACAAAAACTCCCAAATATTTTGCATGTCCTTCATAATAAGTGCACCAATTAACTTGATATTTTATTGATACTTCCAAAAATCAGGTAGCTGCATTGACACAGATCACTGCTCATACTCCACTATTAACAATATGAACATATATGGACTCACTGCAAATGTAAAGGTATGGGCAAGCATGTGCACTAATAGACACTAATAGTAGCAAAAGCATGTATGCAAGTTAAATGGGGTAAAAAAAAAAATTGCAAACAAAATATGGCTTACTTAGTATGGTGGAAATCAGACTGGACTTTGATGCATATGGATCTCTTGGAGAAGAAGAGATCGGGCCCGATTGATTGCAGCAAAACAGAGGAATAAATGCTCCTCAAGATCCACAAGCTGTTGGACAAAACTAGGACGGTGTCTTCGAAGCTGCTTCAGTATCTCTTGAATGGGATACCTGTCCATGCCCCTCTCCAATCCCAGGTGAACAAGAAGCCTGTCATTTTCAACTGCAGAATGCAGACGGGACACCAGGCGATCAATGGTGTCTAGATCATTATGAAGGACATAAGCACCCTTTGCTGCAGCGTCAAGCTGAGCTAGATGGACCATTTCTTTCTTAGTCATACTTGAAGGAAGAATGGCAGGGCATAAGGGGCTCGCAACAAGGGCAACAAGAGCATGAGTAGCTATGGTAACAGCTGATATGACCACTCCAACAGCAGCTGCAATCAAGCACAATGCAGATCCTGTTGAGCAGTGGCGTATTAAATGGACCCTTGACTGTGACTTTCTGAGATGATGGTCAAGCTGTTGTCTGAGCTGGGAGAAGCATTGACGCATATCATCGAAGTTGTGCAAGTCAGGGGAGAGGAAGGGGTTTTCAAGGCAATCAAATTGGAGAAAGATATTAAATGCCAACTTGCATTGGGAAAGGAGAGGGAATAGCAGTCAGAGTCAAACTCCAGGGGAAGGTCATCAAGAAGGTTATGTATAGGGGTATAGAGGAGGCGAGCATGGTGGACACTGTGGTAGAGATGGAGGCATAGACGGGAAGTATGCTCACTATGTTCGAAGTAGGTAGCAACAAGATAAGTAAGAGAGTTGGGCATAATCAGTGAAAGTGCCTCTTGAACACACTCGCGGCTTGGTCGAAGAACCTGTTCCAACAGCTGAGGTTCCTCAAAGACATCTACATGCCCTATGTCTACATTCTGGTCAAAAGAACTGTCTTGGTCAAATGTTCTTCGGATCTCACCATAAGAATTCGTTTGAAGTGCAAGGGTGTATTCTCGAGTAAGGTTAACAGTGGGAGAGAGCTGAACACTTGATGCCGGTGTATTATCCGCAGAATTACCTGAATTATGTTTTAAATAATCAAATACTAAAATATCTTTAACTAATAGAGTGCCAACATATGACAAGACACTATGGAAAGAAACAGAAGTGCCCTAAAGGGCATTGAGGCGAGGACCTTTATATTCATTTAATTATTTTGATCACAAAATCCTGCTTCTTTTGTATAGGTTCTGGGTATATTAATTGAGAGCTGGGGCAAATCCAGCTTTTCCTTACATAGTATTTCTCTGTCTTCCTTTCTTAAAGGAAATTCTGAAAGAATTCAGAAGTTTACCTTGCGAAGCAGGGGATGAAATTGTGGGAGGTGGGGGCAGCCTCAAACAAGGCAGCATTGGTCCTTGTCCTTTGATGTGGGATATCCAGCGTAACTAAAAATCATATCTACATAAAACTGGTATTCAATAGTCAATCAGGAATTATAGGACCCTTCACAATCTGAAAAGAAGTGAATCTCCAAATATTCTTCTACTAAACATTGAGCTAAATGAAGTGGAAGATGGCAAAGTGATGCAAACAAAGAAGAAAAACAAATTAATCAAGCACGTAAAGCATTTTCTTCCTTCAAAATAGATTCCAGAATAAAAATCACTGCTTTTGAAATAATTCAATCACAGTCAAATACCTTACTGCCAGGCATTTCCAGTAAAGCAATTACTAATGCATTTTCTTGTAGAGCAAGTAAAATAGCTATTAACTGTAGCAATCAGTATGAGCAACATTGAAGTGGCTAGCTTTCTTTCGTTTTAGCAAAAAATATATATGCAATCATCCCATTTTGCCTGGATTATTTTAGTTGGCTTTTATAAGCAAGCATACCAGTTGTGTTCTCCAAGGAATATGACATCTTGAAATAGAGGCCCAAATGTTCATAATAAGATAATATTATGCAGTTCAATATCAAAATCTACAGACAAACAACAAGAAGTCAACACATCCATATTAGTGGTATAATGAACAAATATAAAGCAAATTAGAGGCCTCTTCCAATGCAACTCCTACAGGGTCCAAGTCATTAAACAAGAGAATGAAAAAAATTAAACAACTAACAATGCTAATAAGGTTTTAGAGATTTACTAAGCTTCTTACTTCATGTAAAGTTTTGAATTCTACAGGAGCATTATTGGTGCAAGAAAAACTCCAAATCCTAGATATGACCTCAATATAGCATGGAAAAGGCTGTCCAGTGGAAAGATGGGTAAAAGCTCTACATTTTCAAGGAGGGAACAAACCCAAGTTAACAACAAAGTCTCCAAAATGATTGCTCATGAGAGAGGAGCTAAAGGTAATTTCACTATATTGAGACATGGGAAAAAGGAGACGGGGGATCAACATTTATAATCCAAGATCTCGACAAAATTGAGTCAACTGCAAGCTATGTGGTGCACCTTGAATTCAACTGATGAAATCACCTCACTCACTAGGTCCAAGCTGAGACAGAATCTGTGCCAGTAACCTAGCAATCTCTTGGGGAAATGTCTGAATGTAGGTGTTTATCTCTAAAAGAACAGTGTGTTCCGATGTGTTTAGGGGAAGAGAAGGAATATCATATTGCAATGTTAATAAGACAAAAGCAGCAGCATGCAATTTGCTTTCGCTCCTCTCCAAGACTGAAGAAAGAAAAGGCATTTGAAATATTGCTAAACAGATACTCATTTCTCAGATCAAATTATGGAGTTCTACGTGAGCCCTCCTGGTTCTATGTTGCCACATAGATAATTATTTGAGAACCACAACAACATAACGATACAAACCTTTGGTACCCTCAACTCTCCTAGCTGTTAAGGGTGTCCAAAGGGTTATAAATCCCACACTGAAAGCCCACACTTTCGATGTGAGACAAGAAGCTCATATTTTCAATGTGGAACAAGTCTCACACCTAGCAATTGGGAACCAACCCATACTTTCGATGGACAAGTCCCACACCGAAAGCAACCCAATTGTTTTCTGGCATATAAGCAAATTTCCATGGTACCACATACATAATTACTTGAGAACTACAACAACATAATGCTACAAACCTTTGGTAGAGCTCACCCTACTTGAGAACTACAACAACAGAAAGCAACCCAATTGTTTTCTAGCATATAAGCAAATTTCCATGGTGCCACATACATAATTACTTGAGAACCACAACAACATAATGCTACAAATCTTTGGTAGAGCTCAACCTACTTGAGAACTACAACAACATATTGTTACAAACCTTTGGGCACCCTCAACTCTCCTAGTTGTTAAGGGACTTGAGAACTACAACAGTATAGTGTTACAAACCTTTGGGTACCCTCAACTCTCCTGGCTGTTAAGGGGACTTGAGAACTACAACAACATAGTGTTACAAACCTTTAGGTACCCGCAGCTCTCCTAGCTGTTAAGGGGAAGGTGCCCAATAGGTTAATAGGCTTTTGACGTGAGACACGAAGTTCATACTTTCGATGTGGGACAAGTCTCATACTTTACAAATAGAAAACAACCCATATTTTCGATGAACAAGTCCCTTACCGAAAGCCCATACTTTCAATGTGGGACAATGGGAACCATGACAAACCACGCTCCACAGTCTCGGGTCGAAGTGGGAAAGTCTCGTACCTAGCAAATGGGAACCATGACAAACTACCACACTTTGCAGTCTCAGCGCTGATTTGGGAAAATAGGAACCATGACAAACTACCACAATCCGTAGTAGTCTCGAGCTGATGTGGGAAAGTCTCATAAACTACCACGATCCGCACTGATTTGGGAAAATAGGAACCATGACAAACTACCACAATCCGTAATAGTCTCGAGCCGATGTGGGAAAGTCTCATAAACTACCACAATCTACGCTGATTTGGGAAAATAGGAACCATGACAAACTACCACAATCCATAGTAGTCTTGAGACGATGTGGGAAAGTCTCATAAACTACCACGATTTGCGCTGATTTGGGAAATAGGAACCATGACAAATTACCACAATCTGCAGTAGTCTTGCGTCAATGTGGGAAAGTCTCATAAACTACCACAATCTGCGCTGATTTGGGAAAATAGGAACCATGACAAACTACCACAATTCGTAGTAGTCTTGCGCCGATGTGGGAAAGTCTCATTAACTATCACAATCCGTTGTAGTCTCGCGCCAATGTGGGAAAGTCTCATTAACTATCACAATCCATTGTAGTCTTGCGCCGATGTGGGAAAGTATCACCTTGCAAATGGAAACCATGACAAACCACCATGCTCTGCACTAGCCCCTTTGACTAGTCCGCTGACGCTGGTTCCATTTGTTACAAACCTTTGGTAGAACTCATATGGGGAGGGTGACCAAAGATTATAAACCCCGCATCAAAAGCCTATACTTTCGACCGGTATAAGTCTGGTACCTTGAGAATGGGAATCATGATACATAACTTTCCAATAATATTGATTTTTTTTTACAATGACCCTAATTTCCAAAAGAATACTTCCTTCACCAGCCCAAAGAAAGATTACATAATGAAAATCCCAGCACAGGGAATAAAGAGCTGAAACTTACCCAAACCCGCATACAGCAATCTCATAAACAAGAAAACCAAGTAAAAAAATACGAACAAGTTCGTGCAAAACACAAATACACAAGGAAAATTTTTATATTTTAATTCGTAATCTTATGATAAAGAAATGAATTAACGTACCTTTAAAAAAATTGAAGCTTTAAAGATTGTGTAGTCAAAGAACGTCGAGAAATCGAAGTGGGTCTCAAGCTTTTAGTCGGTACAAATGTATGTATGTATCTGTGAGTGTGTACACGTAAAAATCAGTAAATCAAGAACGGTCAGTCGGGGGGAAATAGTAAGAGTTGATTAATCTTCGAGGAGTTTTCTGATGCGGGCTCTGAGGAAGTCTTTGAGGGCCTGAGCTCGGGCCTGTTGAGGCCCGCTGTTAGAGAAGGAGAGATGGGCCTCGACGGCGAAGCAAACCACAGAGTGAGGTTTAGGTGCTTTGAAGTAGAGGCGTATGACCACAGTAACATCTCCAGTTTGACTCCTATTAGTTTAGAAGAAAATAAATAAACACAATCAGTGTTATTACCACAGAGATCTCAAGCGTGTCTCTTGTGTCACTTGACTAAAATTAGCACCGACCACCGAGGATTCTTGGTATGAAAGAAAAAGAGGAAAAACTGAGAATAAGAGAGGCCAAAACAAAAGGTTCCATTCCTTTTCACAGTATTAATTAATCAGGTACATATTTTTTAAATTTGAATTATTTTTTTTTACTAGCATGGTTACGGTCAACATTTCTATTTTATTTTTTTATTTTTTATTTTTTATTTAAATACAAAGGATAAATCCCGTTGCTATAATTTAAATCACGTTGTTTCACCAATATTCATAAATTATACTCTTTTAAAGTTCTATGGATCAATTCATGAAGTAATATTTGATAGATATTGCAATAGACATTTTTTAACTCATAAAATTTGGATGCAATAATTGGCCGTAAAATCCAGACTTGTGCATTTCTTCGATGTTCACTCTATAAAGGTAATTTAAGTGAAACAAACACATGGATTTCACGAAGGAAAGTAAATAAAACAAAGGGAAACAGTGATAATATACTTCCCTCACTATTCTGTTGTAGTATTAAGTAAAAGTGGAATTTTACTAAATTTCCTCAATTAAATATGGCTAAATAAATGAGCAACAAGTTCCTGTGGGCTGTCAATAATGTTCATGCAATTACCTCATGTGGTTCTTTAATTACAAAATTTCCTTTATCAAATTTACCGTCCAAATGTGGCAAGGGAGGAGGAGTTTCTGTTGAAAAGGACAGTACAATTCTGATGAAAAGAATGCGATCAATTATAAGAATGATTGTGATTTCACAGAAAAGATACAGAGAATCGGGTTGCCTGGTGATTTTTCAGGGCTTCGGGGAGGGGAATTCTCTTGAAGCTTAAAAATGAAGACTTTCTTTGTTGGACCGACAAACCGATCAAGAGCCCCCTTTATTTGGGGACTTCAACTGGCCCATCTTTGAAATAAAATTCAGTTAGAAATGGAATCAAGGATATTCGTGCAAAAGAATAAGCTTATTTCTCATTGAAAAGAAATTCACGAAATCTTGAGTTGTTCCAGCTAAAACAATCACATTTGGAAATTTATTAAATAATCAATTTGGCTTTTTGAGGCGCAGCATGAGACTCAATCCTGGCTTAAGTGGGGACTCTTTAAGAGGGGGACTAGGGACTAGAACGTGGTCCGGAGGACCGTATTATATACATGCTTCTACTTATGAGAAAATCTCTCTTAATGGCTCCATTAGTTAAATGATACTTAAGCTGAAAGCTTTCTTGCTTTTCCACAGGTTATAGCATCAATTTCATTTCGATGATCTAGTTTCATTACAGGGAAATGAAAGGCTTATACAAACGCACATGTCAACTTCCAGTAAATCATACCACATTTTGTCATTAGAAGAAGAGATTCAATAGTTCAAAAGCACATGTCAACTTCCACTAAATGCAAACGTGATTAATCGAACTGCGAAATTTGTCCGAAACACTTCTTGAAACTTTTCTAATTCAGTCTTGACCTGTGATGTGAAATCGTATACATCTGTTCTCCATCACCTCCCATTCTACCACTCATATACCTGAAAATGTCTATGCACCTACTGAATTTCAGCATGACCATCCAAGTACGAAAGCGCAACTGCAGCATGCAGAGAAGCTCCTATTGGAAGAACACCTTCATCAATAACAAAGTGGGGCGAGTGCCAGCCTTTGACAGATGTCATTGTTTCATTTCTTGCTCCAATCATAAAGAATGCCGCCGGCATCTTCTCTGAGTAGAAGCTGAAGTCTTCAGCCCCCATGGTCATCGAGTGGAGTCGCACACCATGCTCCCCGAGCAGGTTCTCTCCAATCCTTTTAGCATGTTCATACATCATAGGATGATTGATGGTTGCCGGATATGGTCTCAGTTTACCCTCCATGAAGTCAACCACAGCAGTACACTGATGCACTGCTGCTTGAGTTTCTATCACCTGTAAATAGTGCCATAATTAACCATATCCGTCATGTATGACCATGTAAAACTTATCAATACAAACATCTGAAAGAATGTCATAAATTGACAACTTGAGAAGGTTACTGAAATGTTATAATGTTGATGGTATAGTGTTTGCACTTTCTTGGTGTTATTTGCTTAAACTATGGAACTTAAGCTTGTAGATAATGAATCCTAGTGAAATACTATAATTCATTTACAACTATGAAGGCATTGTGTAATCATTTCTGATTTCTTATAACATTCGTTTACTGCCCTTACTGTCAACTATGACTGAAGAATTGGAAAAGCAATTTTTCAAGCCTAAGCCTACCATTGTGCAATCAATATTTCCTTCTCCCTTTATGTATCAGGACCGTTAGATAATATGAAAATGTGATACATACCTCTTTAATCCTTTGCTTAAGGTAGGAATAACTTTCGGAATTCATGAACCGGAAAGTCCCACCAAATTTGACGGTCTCAGGGATTACATTTAATGCTTGGCCACCTTGTACATATCCAATTGAGACTACCTAGCATCATTGAAAAAAAAACAAGAATTTGTTATTAACTTCTTTATCAAAGATCTAGGTGTCCATATACAACTCGCATAACAATAATATGCTTCAAACTGCACAAGAGGAGAAAATAAGAAGAGAATGAGAGAAAAAAGAAACACACCCTGGGCTCTAGAGGATCAGTTTCTCGTGAAACAATATGTTGGAGAGCAAGAATCACCATAGAAAGAACAGGAATAGGATCTCTAGTTTTATGCGGGCTTGCTGCATGTCCACCCTTTTCCTTGAATGATTACAGAAAACCTGGCTGATCCAGCAAGCATTGGACCAGGTTTGGAACTGATAGTACCAGTGGGCATTGTTGGTTCAACATGTAAGCCAAAAAATGGCTTCAACTCCATCTAGGCTCCATCTTTTACCATGTAATAGGCACCAGCATAACCTTCTTCGCCAGGTTGGAAGACAAGTTTAACAGTGCCCTTAACATAAGAATAGAATATTAGAAATTCAGATCACCTGAAACAAACACCATAAAAACTTGACCTGGCCATTGTATACCGTAATTGTTTACCTTCAATTTATCACGGTTGTTTTGTAACAATTTGGCTGCTCCAAGCAACATTGTGACATGCGCATCATGACCGCAGGCATGCATTTTGCCATCAATTTTGCTCTTAGCTCCCATTCCACTAATTCCTACAAATTACAGTTAGGTGTCTGTTATAGGCTGCACCAGTAACAAGGTAAGTTTCTGCTAGCAAAAGCAACAAGTTTTGCATCATTTAAGAAAAGATACAAGAAGAATCACACATAACTACGAAGAAAAACTATACTGTGTGCTAGTCTTGGCGTATCATGTATCATACTGCTATCTCAGCAAACACATAGCAAACAAGTGATTCTTTGTAAAAGCATTATCACAACTTCATAAAATATTTTTTGAGATTAATGCAGACAAAGTGGATTATGAAATCTCTAAAAAGAGAAAATGAAACAGAGTTTGAACAGATGATTTAGAATATGAAGCGCAAAAATCAGAATACTGGTGGATTGAATTTCCCTAAATTAAACAAGACAGCGTCCATATTAATTTAAAACAGTTTAAAATTGATTATAGCTTTACATAGATTCTTGGTTAACTTTTAAGAGGACAACAAATGATGTACAATCTTAATACAACAATGACCAAATTGAATCCAAAAAAATAAAAAACAATACTAGCAACTGTTCCTCATGTCTATTAACATAGTTTCATTCATGTCTAAACTAGAGCCGGTATCGGTTAATGAACTTATCAGTGAACTAAAAAAAAATCAATTAAAAGAAAAACAAAAACCACGAAACAATCCACCCCGCATAGAGAACAAGACAACAATTTTCTTTTTCTTGAAAAAGAATATTGTCAGTAATACAACAGTGAAAAGATGAGAAAGAGACAGCTGCACCTGAATAGGGAGGGCATCCATGTCTGCTCTAAGACCGAACCAGGGCTGTGCCCCCGACCCAATAGTGCCCCCAACCCTGTTTCAGCCACCGGCCACTCATACTCGATCCCCAGTGAATCAAGCTCACTTCTAATGAGTTGACTCGTTAGCTGCTCTTCAAATGCTAATTCCGGATACTCATGGATTTTCCTCCGAACTCTTTTCAACCAGTCCAAAAACTCCGCATCCCTTGCCGATTCTAAGAGCTCCCGGGTAAGGGAATCAGTTTTTAGAGCCCATGCGCCATGGAAGGGCGATGCAGGTTGAAAGAAGGCTAACAGAGAGAAGCAAAGCAATGGGAAAAACCGCTCCATCTCGGGAACAACGGTGCATTTTCTTACCTTATCAACGACCAATGTGTAGTGCAAAACTTCTAATATAATATGGAAATGGGGCAGGGCAGATTTGGAACAACTTTCTTTGTTTGATCTGAGAGGTCCAATCGTATGAAGTTGTTTAATTATGCATTAACTATTTTTATTAGTTAAAATTCATACTATGTACGCATACAAATGTATATATATATAATTAATTCCTGTATATATTTTGAATTTTTGAATAATATTTCATATTCCATAATTTTAAGGTGAAATATTTATTATACATATTATTCTTACTTTGTATAATATTGACAAATAATATTTTATTTTAATAGATATTTATAATATTTAAATATAATTTAAAAGTCATATATAAGTTTTAATGAAATATCACATAAATAAAAAAATAAAATCCAAAATAAATTATGAATATACTAATTACTATTAAATAGTTATTTTTAAGTTATGTTATCATTATAAATGAATAATATAGAAATACATATTAAATTAATTTATATAAATAAGTACAAATATAATTCATATAAAAATATTATTAAAAATAAATTAATTTTTGCTCCCAAATAATTCTTCTATATTTATATTTTACTCATACGTATTTTACTCATACATCTATAAATTTATATATTATTTATTTATATTTTTTTATCAATTTTTTTACCGATAACTTTTAACAAAAATTTACAATAAATTCATACGTGTTAGATGTCGAATTTTTTCCATCTCATATTTAACGAACTAGGATAACTACTAGACATTTTCCGTTATTTTAGAGTTTGATAAAAATTTTGTCTTGTGTTCTATTTTATTTATTTTTTAATAATAAATATATATTAGCTCTTCAACTTCACAACAATTGTGTATTATGTTGATGAAGATTGATGGTATTAATTTTTTGAAAAAATTGTTTCTTTATATATATATATATATATATTCTGCTTGATCTATAAATAGCCAATATGTATCTTATAAGATCTGAACCATCTACCTCTTTTTGACAACTAAAAAGATTTTAGAGTTCTAAATCTTTTGATATTTCTTTTTTCTTTTTTGTTTATTTACCTAAATAATATTATTTTTTGCAAAATATAATCATTAAATCTATATATGCAAATTTGAGATCCTCATATATGCACTTAATACTATACAACATACCATCCAAGTTTAAGTAAAGTTAATATTTTCATTGTATAGTTTTGGGCAAATATTATTTTTGGCTCTGAAATTCTTGAAATGGCCGTTTTACTCCTTAAAACGCTAAATGTATAATAACTTGAACCTTTTTATTCAAATTTAATGAGAAACAAGAAAAAATGGTTCAGTTGAGCAATAATGAGCACATATATACTTAAAGCCAACAATATTGCTTTCACAGATATTTTTTTTTTATGTATATCCATTTTAAAAAAATATAAATATAAGGAAAATGCATGGATTGTCAATTATTCTTCAGTTTACTTTAATGTTAAGCTTATAAATACAACATAATTTCCTTTGATAAATAAAAAATAACGCTATGTTTAGTATTCATTTTCATTCTATGTTTTGAAAATAATTTTTCCCATAATGTATTAAAATAAAATATATTTAGATTATTAATAGTAAAAATTAATTAATTGAGTCGACACGTTTTGATATTTTTATTTGAGAAAAAAAAATGATTGGCTTACTTATTTTCAAATGTAAGTTAAAAAGTATTTTTTGAAAATAAGTTTTAGCATTTGAAAGGAAGAGCATAGCCTTTGCAAATACATATGATATAAATATTTTTTTCATAAATTTTAGAAAATATTTTTGAAAATACGTCCTTCCAAAAACGTTTTCTCCTCCAAATCGAGAAACAATTTAAATGAACTTGCATCAAAGAACCATATCTTTTAATGATTTAGTGAAATTTTCCAAAAAGAAATTTTTCCAAGATAGTCAAATGTCAATATTAAATGAGCATGCGGAGAAGATAAAAAAAATATATATAAATTTATCTTTCAGAAAAATTATTAGAAAATGTGAAAGTAAAGGAAATTTATATAAATAAGATTGAAAAAAAAAAAGGTTTTATTTATAAACTGAAACAATATAAAATTTTATAAATGCAAAATAAATATCTATACTGTTCTCAAAATAACTATCTTGTTGTCTTTTTAATTATAATGGGCAAATTAGCCCCATTTAAAAGATTTGAATATATCAATATAGTTTTTGTTTCTTTCTCCTCCTATTTATTTTTCCTTTTCTCCAATCATATTATCCATCTTTTTTTAAATGATTTTTTTTATTTTTCTTATCATAAATTTATTTGAAATAATCAAAATATTATCCTCGTACAAAAGAACAAGTTATATAATTTTTTTTTTTTTATACTTTCAACACATAAGTTTTATTATTTTTATACTTTCAAAACATTTTTTTTTAGTTTTATACTTTCAAAACCTAACAATGCATCTAACATGATACAATCCATAGTATAGAAACAAATAATTATGAGTTATGTACTAGAATTACTGTTGTAAACCTATGTGTCAGAATATACTAAAATTAAGAAATTGCGTAATAAAAAAAATGCAAAAAACGTTGAAGATACATAAAAAAAAAACTAACAAACATTTTTAGAAATTTCTCACAAAAAGTAATTTATTTTGTGATTGAAAAAGGGATGATAATTACAGAAGTGGTTACAAATTATATAAAATAATATTAAAATACACTATATTTTTTATTTTGAATAATTTTTTTACATTCATATTCTACCATACATCTATAAATAATCATATTATTCGCCTCCATATTTTCCAGCTAATTTTTCTGTAACATTGAATAAAATTTTCATATGCATTAAGTATCAATATTCTGATCTTATATTTACCCAAGCAGGCGGATACATGAAATATACACACAAAAACATATAACGAACATTTTATAGTCTTGATGAAATTATTAAAAAAATAAATAAAATACCAAGAATGCGTCGTACAACAACGACCCGTATATTATTTTCATAATTAATTTATAGTATTTGTTTTCTAAGTAATAAAGTTGATGATAACATATGTCGCATGCTTGAGATTATTTTATAGATCCTCATTTATTATAAAAAAATTGTTTGATGAATTGATACAGTGTCACACATCAATTGATGTCAACAACCCCGTTTATCTATTAATTAATTTAACTATTCGATGGACGAAATCTTCTTGGGTACTATAATAAGGATATAATGCATGTCGCACTTGGCATAGGTGGGGCATTTGAATTAGGTAAATTGGACAATGACCTACTCTAATGAAGTTAGGTTAGTTGGGGCGGATAGTTCGGTTAAAAGTCGGGTTTGAGTTATCTCACGGGTTTGAGTTACAGATTTGAGTTATTGAGGTAACTCAAACCCGACTATTTCTCAATGGGTCATTTTTTTCGGGTACCAAAAAATTCAATTGTGTTCTCGATTTACCCAAAAAATGATAATGGAATTCAAAAGTCAGAGAAAAAGAAGAAGTGTTGTATGAAAGATATTTCATATTAATCATATAATTAATATGAATATATATATATATATATATATGATTTAGAAGTAAAATCAGTGTACTTGAATTCGAATCGATATGATTTGAATTCGAGTACTTGAATTTGGTAGAATCTGAAAAAGACATGTTAGGTTTATTGGAATGCTTCCAACTAAAAATTTTCGATACTTAAATTAGTCAGATTTTGAAATCAAAAGAAACTAGTAAGTAAATTGAGTGAATGATACAAAAATTACTTAATGAGACTTGTACATCGAATATTTTTTTTTATTAGTTATCGTAGGATGTACAGGTTAGGCTTCAGATGTTATGATCAAATTGACTGACACGTCCCATCGATCCACTTCATTGATAGTTAGGAGTTCGGATCAACCCAAACTTAATATCAAATCAGATCGAATCGAGATAATAAACTACACTAATCTTTGGATATTTTTTTATATTTTAATGATATTTCAAGGGCACTAATATAATTTTAATGTTTGGTACATTAATATAAATATAAATAGATAATTGATAGTGAGTGGATTGAACGCGTCCATACATAATGAAATTATATCACGTAATCAAATTCATATACTAGCTCTCAATAGAATCACAAAATGCCATCAACCTCTATATTATAAATAAATAAATTTCGAACAAGTTTGAATAAATAATTATTATAGTTATTTATGCATTTACACATCACAATTTCTTAGAGAAAAATTTGTGGAGTAGGAGAGAGTATTTTTGCAAAATACTTTAATTAACACACATACACACACACATATATGTATATATATTAGTCTAATTAGAAATTTTAATTTTATCCAAATTATGAAATTAATATTCAAGTAAATATAAATATAGATTGAATCATGGGTCCAAACCGCGACTTAATATCCAAGATGGAGGATCAAAGACGAAGAGTGAAAGTAGTGACTAGCCACTGAGGAAAACAAGTCGCCAGGGAAGGTTGGGAAAGGCTGAGAGTTAGCCCAATGTTATTCATATAGGAGAAACACAAAAGTTCCATTAATGGTTTCCTCTCCCAAGCCCACATGAGAAGGCCTGTATCTCATTTTTTTTTGCTCCTATTTCTTAGGGGCCCAAGATGCATCTGAGCCTTTACACTTTAAGTTGTAATTTCACTAATAATCATCACTTTTTACATGCGAAAAATAGAAGCAGTGGGTTCGAATCTCTGTTCTATTTTAGTATTTCGCTCATATTTTACATGATAAAGTATATTAAATATATCAAATATTTTTTTAAGTATACATTCAGTGTGAATGATATGTACTTAATATGTATTTTTAAAGTGAAATACGAAATAAATTATCAAATTAAATTAGAATATCCAAAATGAATTTTTTTGTAAAAGCAACTAATGGGGAATTTCCAGCTGCAGGGAGTCATATGTTCATAAAAAATATTCAAAAACTACTAAACAAATATATTTTTTAAGTTTTTTTTTATAAAATAACAATTCAACCAAACACAATATCAAAAGAAAGTAAATATCACATCAAATTTCATCATTACACTTTTTCTCTAAAAAAAATCGATCCAAACACATGCTTCATTTTAATTCTTATTTTTCTAAAATTATTTTCTCACAAAATTAATTCTTTGAAATGAAGTAGCCAACCAATCGCACCCAAAAGGCTTCTTTTTGCAATTTGGAACCTCAACATCACCTTTGAAAATTGAAGTTGTTTGTGTGTGTGTGTGTGTGTGTGTATATATATATATTATAAATTATTTTTGTGTTATGAAAATATATTTACTTGTTATGAAAATATATTTACTTGTAGAGTGATATGTAATATATATGCATATGCATATTCTAAGTGTAATACAACATATATACGTACTTATTTTATTAGTTCAAGGAGTACATATGCATAAATATGTGTAGGAATTTTTTTTTACCTATATATATATATGGTTTAGATTTCAATTTTTCTTTTTTATAAATTTGTGTGACATGGAGAAATATAATCATATTACATATATATTTATTTATACATATATAATTTTTCATGTGTTGCTGAATTTGCCATACGTAATTATGTATGTGTGTATAATTTTGTATATGAATTTGTAAATGGAAAAATCAATGTGTAATTTACATAAACGTTATCTTTATCGACTATATATATATACATACTAATATACATATATATATATATGTTATATAAATATTATATATATATGTACCAATATCAGCACATATATTTATTGTATATGTATTTTTTTATTTGAATATTTCTAAAAAGTATCCATAGAATTTATCAAGCATAATTTATTGTCCATGATTGTAATAATTGTATTTTCATCTGGAGTACTTATAAAAAATACACAATATTTTCAAAAAATATAGGAAGCCATTCCTATAAATAGAGAGATATAGAGAATGATGATCACTTGTATGGGGGGGGCGGCTGTGGTTTGATGGCGTGGGTTGGTGGCTTGTACAGTTGTACTAATTCAAGAATCAATCTCACTTTTCAAAGTTGGCTGGAGGATCTTAAGGATCCAATGTATAGTAGAAACAATAGCAATTGATAAATAAAAGAAAAATCAATAAATAATTCTCAAGAGTAATTATATTTATGGACAAACTTTCTTTGCATTTATTTCTACACGCATACAAATGTAATACAGTATATTAAACTAAAAAAACTCAATCCTTTTTTTCAACACCAATTAATATTACTCATAATTATATTCATATAAAAATTATCTTTCACATAAATGGAGAAAGTATTTTTTTGTTGAGGTGGGTCTGAGTGTAACAACAGGGGCAAATTTAATCAGGAAAACTGCCCTCCCTTCTCCAGACCTCACCTCTGCTTTACAAGTTGCGATTTAAAAAGAAAAGGAAACATAAAAAAAGAAAACGTTGGTCCAATTTGATACAAACTTTTATGAAAAGTCGTGGATTCTTCTGCAAAATGATAAGCTCACCTGATATTCCAAAATCGTCTGTATTTGACTGATACATATACACGTATATGTTAATTATTTTTATATTCTAACTTTATTACCTTTTTTTAAGAAGTATCAAAATAAAGGTTTATTTTTAAAATAAAAAAATTTGTTTCTAAAAGTACCATCTCATTTAAACTAATGATTTGACACCATTTATTCTCCAATTTAGATTATCTATTGTAAAATAATATTTTATTTTATATTTTATTTTATTAATATATACCAATAATATATTGATAATATCATTAATATACATTTGACGAATATTAATAAAATGAAATACTATTTTACAACAAAGAATTCACATTGATTATTCTCAATAATGTAAAATTAAAAAATATTATTTTCTAAACTTTTATCTAAAATTTCGTACCCAATCAAATTAAAGCTTTGATTTTGGAAAAAAATAATAACATACTATATACTCCCTTACTTTAATTTTTCCAAAAACAGAATGATGTTTGTGTACTCAAGACTGAGGTTGAAGTCTCTACAAAATTTAAGATCTCGTGCTCTAGTTTTATTGGGTTTTATTTTTTTTAGTAACCATTTTAAGTTAATTTTTTAATATTCGTAATGAATTTTAAAATTTACTCAATATTAAAGTCGTTGAAATTCCTAACACAAATTAAATCTAAATCTTTCAAATGAAACACAACCTCACTAAATATTTATTTCTCTTTATTATCACATTAAATCAATTAGTAATTAATAATATATTGAGTTAATTACAAGTTGATATCTTTAACTAATAATATAATTATCGATTTTCTAGTACAGTACCAATATTATTTTAGTACGATTCCCGTGATGAACCCTGATGTCAATATATATGTATTTTTTTTTTTCTTTTATAAGTGCCCACTTTGATGTCACTCTATGTTTAATATACCATGGAATTATTATTCCAAAGTCAGAAAAGCAATTTGGATTAATGTTTCTTTCAGACTACGTGAGACGAGCCACCCAACTTCAGAGTCAACAAATCACTTTAAAAAAGGCAGCAAAAACTTGGAAAAATCTGTATCAATTAACTCAGCCTCTAAATTGGAAATTTATTCTGGATCCAAACAGTCTCATTAAATTTAATGTTATCCAGTAATTAAAATAATTGTCTTCATTTGGTCTGCTGTTGAACATAAAACAGGAGGGCTGGCCTAATAATTTGTCGTATATATTAACTGAATAAATGGCGTAAATGCTTCATCTCTTTGCCTCAGCTTATATATAATACAGCCACCCTTCACTTCACATATCTTCATATCTCAGTGTCATGGCAAGCGCTTCACTTGTTTCTGCAGTCACTAGAAGGTATGTATATATGGCAATTAAAAAAGTTTTATATAATTTTTTTGCCTTTTTTTTTTTAAATTTATTGATCTATTAATTTTGTTACAGAGAATTAAGGTCTTCTTTTTTTTTTTGGAAATAAAGTGTTTTTTAATCTTACAATGTTGCTTTTGAAGTTGTATGAATTGAGAGATGTTTCCAGGATGTGATGGCAAACCATCAGTTCTTGATTTTGACACAAGTTTATTATTGGATTCTTAGATTTCTTTTGTGAAGTCTGCCATTGGGAAAATTGGAAAAACTCCCTGTCACAGAAATTAGGCAAATATTTGTTCCTTGTAACTACTGTTTTCATTTTTTTCCCCTTTATTTAATAATTTTTCTTTATTGGGAAATAAAATTCTTTTCATCCAAGAAGTTTCATTGAGAATGGAATCCTTGCATGATTCAAGATTTGCTGACTAATTAATGCTTATTTTTGCCTTTGTTTGATACAGGCTAGAAGGAAAAGTAGCCCTGATAACTGGGGGAGCCAGTGGGATTGGGGAATGCACAGCCAAACTCTTCTCCAAACATGGAGCCAAAGTCGCCATTGCTGATGTCCAAGATGAACTTGGCCATTCAGTTGTTAAGGCCATTGACCCCTCCAATTCAACCTTCATCCACTGTGATGTTACCAATGAAGACCATGTCAAAAATGCAGTCGACAAAACAGTTTCCACCTATGGAAAACTCGACATCATGTTCAACAATGCAGGGATTGCTGATTATCCCAAGCCCGAATCATCGACTCCGAGAAAACAGATTTCGAGCGTGTTTTAAGCATTAATGTCACCGGTGTTTTCCTATGCATGAAACATGCGGCGCGTGTCATGGTCCCTGAGCGCGGCGCCATCATCTCAACCGCGAGTCTTAGCTCGGGGATTGGTGGTGCCGCCACACATGCCTATACATGCTCGAAGCATGCTGTAGTAGGACTTACTAGAAATTTGGCAGTCGAGCTGGGACAGTTTGGTATCAGGGTCAATTGTCTGTCGCCCTATGCGCTGGCCACACCCTTGGCCACAAAATTTTTGGGGCTTGATGATGAAGGCCTTGAGCATGCTATGAATTCTATGGCAAACCTCAAAGGTACTACTCTCAAGGCTGATGATGTTGCCAATGCAGCCCTTTTTCTGGCAAGTGATGATGCGAAATATGTGAGTGGACAAAATCTTTTCATAGATGGAGGCTTCGGCATTGTCAATTCTGCAATTAAACTGTTCAAGTATCCAGAGTCTTAATCATAGGATGTTTTAATTTATTAGATTCAACTTTTGCTATCTGTAATTTTTTTTTCCTTTCCTTTCCCTTTTAGGTGGTCTATATTTCAAATTCTACTGAATGTCAATGGAAAAATCAAAATCTACCAAGAAAGTTTGTATTTGGGTTGAATTACGGAGCCCAAAAAAAACTAGGTTGAAACAATGTTATTCATAAAGCAGAATCCAATTTTCATTAATGGTGGTCTCTCCTAAGCCCCCATGGAGAGACCAGGATCTCATTATTGTTTGCACACTTTTTAAGGGGCCAAAAATGCATTTGAGACTTTAGAGTTTGGATTACAATATGACTAATAGTTATCATATTTTACATGTGACAAATGAAAGGAGGCCCAAATTCTGTCCCGCAAAAATCAGTAGCAGCAGATCTATTAAGGGCTCCTTTGTTTTCATTTTAAAAGGATGTATTTTTATTTTTTTACAATTTGAAATTCCAAAAATATATTTGGCTTACCTAGTTTTATCATAAATATAATTTATTTTTATTTTAAAATTTATTAATATTTATATCTTTTTATGCACCTATTAAAATTTATTTTCAAACCCACAATTATTTTTTTGTCTTTTCATGCTGAAAAAAATATAAAACAAATAATTTTTTATTTCTAAATCTATATACTCAATATAGAAACATAATTTATTCATGCATGTATTTATTTTCACATAAAAATCTAATAAAAATATTTCAATTAAAAAAATAATAAAAATATAAAAATGAGTTTGAAAATATGTCCAAACGGATTATAAACTCTATATTTGATAAATTCATGATTTCAAGATTCAGCCTTATATCTCATTCTGTAATAGTGTATTACGATGATCTTCAAAATTCAATGTATAGGCTATGTCCGACAAGGCTAGGAGATAAGGGCCAAATTAAAGGGAATAAAAAAAGTCTAAGGATCAATTACACTTTGCACCCCAAAAGTATAGGATTGACAACATTCACTATTTGAAGTTTAAAACAAAAACACTCTCCCTTATCTGTTTGTAAAAATTTTTATGTGGCATTGATTAAAACTCTTAGGACAAAAATGCCTTCACATTTATCCTGTAAAGTATGCTTTGTCACAAACACCTCCTTAAAATCTACTTTGAGTGATTTGGAATTTTTACATAAAATTTTATTCGAAGAATATCATTTAAAATAAATATTTTTTTCTATAATTTAATATAGAGATTTGCAGAACCTGCACAAATTCACAATTTTATGACATTACTCCAACTATCGAGCAACCATAATATGGAGTAAATTGTTCCTGAAAAAGCCGGCATGGTGTGTTTGATATATTAGTATATAACTACATAAATTAGATGTCCTAGTCTTTATTTTCTGGGTCTTTCCATGTCTCTGAGTTCTTAATTTTTTGAGATTGCCCATTAATTTCTGCATTTTTACTTTATTTTTAAAAAATATCCCAAAAATTTGTAATTTCTGAAATTTCATACCAATTCTAGGTCCTAAGGCTAAAGCATCTAACAAAAGTTTTTTAAATGAAAATATGTAAAAATACACATTGTTTGGGTGACAAAATTAGAACAATTAGAGCAAAGTCATAAAAATTTAGGTTCAAATGTCTCTTTCAGACTAATTGAGATGAGCAACCCACCTTCAGAGTCCACAAATCACCATAAAAAAAGCAGGAGAACATGGAGAATTCTGTATCAAATTCAGTGAGTAACTGTAATTTGCTCGTCCTCTTACTGAAAGTGAAGCCACCCTAGCCACTAAAATGCAACTTTATTCTGGATTCAAACATGTCTCATTAAAGTTACGGTTCTAGTAATTCAAATAATTGTCTTCATTTGCCTGTTGTTGAAACTTGAGCATAAAACTGGGACTTGGCCAAAAATTTGTTGTGTATGTAATTGAATAATTGGTGTAAATGCTTCATCTCATTGGCTCAGCTTATATATAATACAGCGACCTTTCACTTCACATTTCTTCATATCTCAGTGTCATGGAAAGCGCTTCACTTGTTTCTGCAGTCACTAGAAGGTATGTATTATGGCAACCAAAAATGTTTTATATGAATTTTTGCTCTTTTTTTAAATTTCTTGATCTCTTAGTTTTGTTACTGAGAATGAAGTTCCTTTTTTTTTTTTTTTTTTTTATAATCTTAACATGCTGCATTAAAAATTTCATGACTTAGGAAATTTGTTTTCAAGAAAAATCATTGATCTGATGGCAGTTTCTTGAATTTTGACTTCATTTGCTTTGTTTGATATAGGCTGGAAGGAAAAGTAGCCCTGATAACTGGGGGAGCCAGTGGGATTGGGGAATGCACAGCCAAACTCTTCTCCAAACATGGAGCCAGAGTTGCCATTGCTGATGTCCAGGATGAACTTGGCCATTCAGTTGTTAAGGCCATTGGCCCCTCCAATTCAACCTTCATCCACTGTGATGTTACTAAAGAAGACCACGTCAAAAATGCAGTCGACAAAACAGTTTCCACCTATGGAAAACTCGACATCATGTTCAACAATGCAGGGACTGCTGATTCTCCCATACCCCGAATCATCCATGACCAAAAAATAGATTTTGAACGCGTTTAAGCGTTAATGTCACCGGTGTTTTCCTAGGTATGAAACATGCGGCGCGTGTCATGGTCCCTGAGCGTGGTGGCACCATCATCTCGACCGCGAGTCTTAGCTCGGGAATCGGTGGCGCTATGTCACATGCGTATACATGCTCGAAGCATGGTGTGGTAGGACTTACTAGAAACTTGGCAGTCGAGCTCGGACAGTTTGGTATTAGGGTCAATTGTCTATAGCCCTATGCGCTCGCCAATCCTTTGGCCACAAAAATTTCGGGGCTTGATGATGAAGGCCTTGAGCATCTCACGGATTCTATGGCAAACCTCAAAGGTACTACCCTCAAGGTTGATGATGTTGCCAATGCAGCCCTCTTTCTGGGTAGCGATGAGGCGAAATATGTGAGTGGACAAAATCTATTCATAGATGGGGGCCTCGGCATTGTCAATTCTGCAAATAAATTGTTCAAGTATCCACAGTCTTGATCATTGTATGTTTTAATTTATTAGATTCAACTTTTGCTATGTGTTGTCCCTTTTTGTTCAATAAGATACTAAAGTAAACTGGATGATCGATTCATTCCATACTAAAATAATAGCAGGAAATCCTTTGATAACATGGATTCCTATTTTTCAATTTTTTTTCCTTTCCTTTTTGGTGGTCTATATTTTAAATTTTTTTGAATGTTAATGGATGAAAATTAAAATTTCTACCAAGAAAGTTTCTATTTGGGTTGAATAGAGCAGCCTAATGAATTTGGTTAAAACAATGTTATTCACAAAGGAGATCCTCAAACTTTCATTAATGGTGGTCTCTCCCAAGCCCAAATAGGAAGCCCAAGATCTCATTATTGTTTGCCATTGCTTTTAAAGTGGCGCAAAATGTAGTGTGGGCCTTTGGGGTATGTATGATTTTTATCTCAACACAAAGGATTGGTATGAGAAGCACTCATTCTTGGACCCAATTGAGCAAGTAAGAAGTCAAATTAAAATTTATTACGCAAGCGCTTCTTGGAAGGTAAGATAAGTCATTTTATTTTTTCTTGCTTATGTTAGATTTTCTTTGCAATTAATTAAATAATTAATTTTTCTAATAATATATTTTTTATTATAGTAAGTGTTAATTAAATTTATTTTATGGGTGAGTAATAGAAAAATATATAAAAATGCATTTATATACATAATTTTTCTTTTTCTTTTTTAAAGTGAGGTGTCAAAGTGAAAAATTGCGCAAAGTTTGACCAACTGAATATGGCATGACAAATCAAATTTTAAAATTAATCGAGTAGATGTCATTAATGTATTGGTTGCTCAGTACAAGCCCTTTCTAAATAGTTTGAGAAATTTGTAGTAAATGTTATTCACAAGTCCTTTAAGGTGCATAAATCATATGGTTGTTTTCATGCAAGAATATAGTACCAAGAGAGCAATCTATTTGCATTATTATATGTCGAGCATACTGAATAGGAGTGGAATTGCAATCAGCTGCAAAATTATATTTTCTCCAATACTTGTAATTAGCCAAATCATCTAAATGAATGCTTTATGAAGAAATAATTAGAATATGATATAACATGAATCTAGTTACCTACCACCAGCATGGATAAAAAGTCAACTCTTGAAAAGTATTGGCTCAAATGGCTATGTCCCATAGCCAATTTGTGATTGAGGCCAGAAACTAATATTCAAGATCCATCAACACAATTTCAGAATTTGGAGGTCCAAATTATTGAGTTTGATATTATGTTTCGTAAGAGACAATAAGATCCAGGGAGTTTCACTCTCTCATGCTCTATTGAAAGTTTTATACTTATGTATATGATCATCGAGTGTAATATTTTTAATATCGTAATTTTTTAAACATTAAATAAAAAATTAAAGTATATTAAATTGGCCACTACAATTGCCAATTGGACTAATAGAATGAAATCCTATTTCATTTTGCAGAACTCCCTCGGTTCATCTTGAATGTATTTTGAATTAAATAAGATATTTATAGTGCAATTAGATTTATTTAGTTTTTTAATTTATTTTGATTTTTATACGTTGATACAATATCGATGGATTATATTGAGTTATGTTCATGTATGGCTTGTTTTTCAGTTTGGTTAATAATCACAAAATAGATTTGTACATGTTGACTAATAAGAACAATATTTTCATACTCAATTTATATATTGACGCTCCTTTTTTGTTTTTTTTGTTTTTAGTGGTGTGTCCTAATGATGTAATATATGGCCTAAAATTAAAAATATAGAGTTAGGAATTATTTTTGGTGGAAAATAAAAAGATAAAAATAAGATATTTTGATGAGATTAAGTACAATAAACATAACTTATATATTTGAAATAGTAATTGTTCAACACCTTCATAGTTTATTTTTTAATTTTATATTTTAACTTTAATGAATACTGTAGATGTTTGTTATATGTTCTTGTGTTAATTCAATTACTGAGCCTAATTAGTTAAATACAAAATGAGAATTATTTGCTATTTTGTAGATAAAAGTATATTACAATTTTTTGTTCAAAAAGCTAGGGTAAAAAAGTTGGCCCAAAAGTACAGGGACGGATAATATAAGAAATCATACGAATATAATAGATTTTTTTAGAATAAAAATATGATTTATTTGATATTACTTTATATATATTGAGCTTATACTTACTTTATGTTATAAGAAAATTAATTGATATGTATTACTATATTATTTGACTTATAATAATGATACAATCTAGAGATAATTATTTAATAATAATTAATATTTTTATAAACTATTAGTATCTGTATGAAATTCAATTGAGACTTATAAATAATTTTGACATAATTTTTAGATTTTTAATAAACAGTATAAGTATTTATTAACATAAAGTATTATTCATTCAATATTATATGAAATACATATACATATATAATTCATATACTAAATTTTTCACATCAAAAGTACGAGTATTAGTGGTTAAGTTCAGAATAATTATTCATACACATGTGTGTTGTATAGATATAATACTGAGTTTTTAATATCAGAAGTACTGAATACTATTGCATTTTTCTTTTTAGACAAATAAATATCAATTTTAAATATCTTTCCACTGGAGTTTAGTCTTATAGAAAAGCAAATATATATAGTACTATAATTGCTAGATCAACATTAGAGGCATAAATTCTCATAGATACAGAAAACCGAGAAAAAAGAGCATTATACAGAATATGGGGTGGACTTAAGTTTCTTTGAGTCAAGAATGGATTCCACTCATATTTGTTGGGCTACTCATCTTATTCTTCTACTTCTGTTTAATACTTTGATTTAGATTCCCTTGCATCTTGTAAGAGATATGGCCTACCATAATATTACCTATACATTTAATCCTCGTACAAATTCCGATAATAAATGACAAATGAGATTGAATCTTGAAACTATGATTCTATCAAACATACAGCTTAATGGATCTGCTGCTGGAAAATCCTCATTTATTACTCATATTTTTGTGGGAATCCCTATTATCAAATGATTTATTGCGATTATTTCTAGTGTGGAATAAATTAAAACATACAGTGATCAAGACTCTGGACAATTGAACAATTTAATTGCGGAATTGACAATGCCGAGGCCCCCATCTATGAATAGATTTTGTCCACTCACATATTTAGCCTCATCACTTGCCAGAAAGAGGGCAGCATTGGCAACGTCATCAGCCTTGAGAGTAGTACCTTTGAGGTTTGCCATAGAATCCGTGAGATGCTCAAGGCCTTCATCATCAAGCCCCAAAAATTTTCTAGTCAAAGGTGTGGCGACTGCATGTGGCGATATACAATTGACCCTGATACCAAACTGTCCGAGCTCGACTGCCAAATTTCTAGTCAGTCCTACTACAGCATGTTTCGAGCATGTATACGCGTGAGAGGTGGCGCCACCGATCCTCGAGCAAAGGCTAGCGGTTGAGATGATAGTGCCACCGCGCTCAGGGACCATGACACGCGCCGCGTGTTTCATGCCTAGGAAAACACCGGTGACATTAACACTTAAAACTCGTTCAAAATCTATTTTTTGGTCGTGGAGGATTTGGGGTATGGCAGAATCAGTAATCCCTGCATTGTTGAACATGATGTCGAGTTTTCCATAGGTGGAAACTGTTTTGTCGACTGCATTTTTGACATGGTCTTCATTAGTAACATCACAGTGGATGAAGGTTGAATTGGAGGGGTCAATGGCCTTAACAACTGAATGGCCAAGTTCATCTTGGACATCAGCAATGGCGACTTTGGCTCCATGTTTGGAGAATAGTTTGGCTGTGCATTCCCCAATCCCACTGGCTCCCCCAGTTATCAGGGCCACTTTTCCTTGTAGCCTGTGTCAAAACAAAGTCAAAATTCAAGAAACTGATGGTCTGCCATCAGATTAATATGATCTCTCTTGAAAACAAATTCCCAAATCATGCAACTTCTAAAGCAGCATTTTAAGATAAAAAACACTTTTATTTTCCCACAAATAAAAAAATTAAAAAATACGATGCTTTATGTATAACATTTTTTGGTTGCCATGTATACTTACCTTCTACTGACTGCAGAAACAAGTGAAGTGCTTGCCATGACACTGAGATGTGAAGAAAAATGTGAAGTGAAGTGTAGCTGTATTATATACAAGCTGAGCCAAACATACGAAGCTCTATACCAATTATTTAGTCATATATATACAGCAAATTTTTGTCCAACTCCCCTGTTTAATGTCCATCCCACTGGAAGACACTTGAACCTAACCTGACTCAATAATCGTTCTTCACCACGTGAAACATACTAAAGTAATATAGACACGCATAGCACAATATAATTTCCGAAAACGGGTAATTGTATTATTAGTTGAAAATATCAATTTGCTTTAACTCGATATTTTATTAAGAATGAATTGATTATAACCAATAATGTGATTCTCACATCGATAAATACAGGGATAAATAAATACTTTCTAACGTTGTGTTTGAAATGAAAAATCAAAATTTAACGAATATTTAGTGATAGGGATTTAAAATAATTTCAATATTAATTGAATTTCTAATCTATTATAATGATTGAAAAAAATAAAGTCAAATGGTTAGTAAAAAAATTGAACTTCATCATAAATGAATACTATCAAAAGAGTGCAAGGAATTCGTTATAGATGAAGTCTTTAATCCCAAATTCTTCAATATATATATAAATATAATCTAAGAAAACTAGATCACAAGAGCTTATATTTTTTAATATACGTGTGCATAAAGCAATCAAATCAATCGTTTAGAAGAAGAATCCCCACGTTTTTTAAAATTTTATGCCACTTGGACCAACTTTTTTTTTTTTTTTCATCTTTCCTTTTTCCCCAATAAATACTGTATTAATCTCTTTTCTTGAAGGTTGGTGCCTTATGGAGATAAGGTGTAACAACAATTAAATGAATTAGGGGCCAACCAATGCCATAACTTCCATAATTGTCGAAAATTGTTATATTTAATTAGGTTATTACTGTTGATGTTCCCAAAAATCCTTCGGATATTGGAGTTGGTTTGCAAAATAATTTGATGGAAATTATTCTTTACTTTGAATCTTCTATTATAATTCATTGTATTTTATATTTTATATAATAAATATACACTATATAGATAAAATATTTTTTTAAATATATATTTAAAATTAATCATATACACATGATGATATGTATATATGACTTGAAATACAATATGCAACAGAAAATTACAATAGATGATATGAAGTGCTCTGATGTTATTATGCATAATATTGCTGAAAACAGGGGGAAAGAGAAATTTCATGTGTAATATTTTTCTTTCAGTTTGGATAGAAACTACCTCTTATGAGACCTTTTTTTTTTTTTTCCACATACGCTAGAAGAATAGTTAAAGTTAGTGTGAAAATGTTAAAGGGAAGAATCTAACAACTGATAAAAGAGAATGTACTCAAAAAATTTTTTATCACATCAATCAATTTTATATTTGTTGGTTTTTTTTCCTTCTTTGATTTTCCAACAGGCATTTTTAGTTTATAAACTTTGACAAGTCTGGTGGGAAATTTTCTTTATCTGATCTCTTCTCTCGTCATAATCAGCTCCAAAGTCTAAATGAAAATGAAAGACAAGTTCTTTAAATTCACAAATTTAAAATTGTTTTGCATTAAATTGTCAATCAAATATTTAAGACATGTGTAACAGGATGTAAGAGGAGGCAAGCCAAGTTAGAAACGGCTTTGACCAAATTCGAGATCGTGCATGTTAAGGTTTTTTTCGGTAGGTTAGACTAACTAGACCCATTAAATTCATTTTATTATTTTAAATTAATTAATAGTATTTTTTTTAAAAAATAATACACTATTTTTTTAAAAAATATCACATAAGTATATATATATATATATATATATATATATATATATGCTAAGCATGATGTAGTAGGACTTATATTATGAAAAATGGTTTGATGAATTGATGCTTTGATTAGTGGTTAATGTATATTTACACGTATATATTAATTATTTTCCATTACAAATTCCTTGCACTCTTTTGGAAAATATTCATTTACAATGAATTTCAAAATATTTACTAATTATTTTAAATTATTCTTTTTCTTATTGTGATGGATTTAAAATTCATTAAATATTTTGGAGTCATTTTTAAATTCCTAACATCAAATCTTACTTAAATTAAAAACTTTCAATTCAAACACAGCCTCATAAACTATCTATATTGATATGAGAATTATAATCACATTATTTATTGTAATTAATTAGTTATTAATAATATATCGAATTAATTACAAATCGACATCTTTAAGTAATAATACAATGATTGGATGTAATTAAATTATTACTCTCAAGGCAGAGGATATTGCAAACGCAGCCCTTTTTCTGGGAAGTAATGAGGCTAAATACGTGAGTGGACAAAATCTATTCATAGATGGGGGCTTCGGCATTGTCAATTCTGCAATTAAACTGTTCAAGTATCCAGATTCTTGATCATTGTATGTTTTAATTTATTAGATTAAACTTTTTCTCTGTGTCATTTTTTTTCCCTTCCTTCTTGGCTGTCTGTATTTTAAAATTTTAGCGTATGTCAATGGATGAAGTTTGATGTGGTATTGATCAAAATTCTTAAGACCAAAATTCCTTTATCATTTACCCTGCAAGTATACTTTGTCACAAATATTTGGAATTTTCATATAAAATTTTATTTGATGAATATCATTTATAGTTTCTTTTATGTATGCATTTATATAGAGGTATCCATAGTTTGGTAAATTAATAGAATTGAACTTAATTATAAATTTAGTCCGCGTCAACATCAAATTAAAAATTTTGGTTTGGTATTTGACTTTTATTTTTTTACCCAATTTGATATTATAAATATATATTGTTTAAATAATCATAAAAAAATATATTCTTATTACCTATATATATGCGTAAGTATGTAGGGTGATCTTTCAGTAAAGGTGAATATAAGCGAATTAAAAATTTTAGTAAATTAAAAATTCGATATGCTAAAATATCATACCTAACATAGAATTAAATTTGTTCGATTATTAACCAATTCTTTTTTAGCTTTTTTGGGTTTGGTAATTTGATTAATGGGATTTTTCTTAAATAAAAAAATAGTAAAATAGTTTTGAATTGAAATGGTTAAGACATTAGTACTTGTAATCAACACTAAAAATTTTACTGTCCCAAGTTCAAAACAAATCAACAGGCATACTATACCATAAGTATTACACCATAGTGGCCTTGAAAAGAGTTGGATTCACAACACTATACCCTCCATCCACCACAAGATTCATCCCACTCACATAAGAAGCCTCATCACTAGCCAAGTAAAGGGCTGCATTTGCAATATCCTCTGCCTTGAGAATTTTCCCCTTTAGATTCCCCACCTCACCCATTGTCTTCTCAAACTTTGCTTTCTTGGTTTCATCATGAATATCAGAGCCTGTCAGCACCCCAAATGGTGATATGCAATTGACCCTAATCCCATGCAACCCCAACTCAGTAGCCAAACTCTTAGCCAACCCCACAACCCCATATTTTGATGCTGCATAAGAATATGGAGCAATCCCAGCAATCTTTGTGCAAGCACTTGCAGTAAACATTATGCAGCCCTTTTTGTTTGGCACCATAACTCTTGCGGCGTGTTTGGCTACCAAGAACCCGCCGATCAAGTTGACACCAAGGATGCGCTCCAACTCTTCCTTCTGCGCGCTGAGGATGCTCCCGAAATCGTTGTTTATGATGCCTGCGTTGCTGTACATGATGTCAAGGTGCCCGAATTTGGCAACGGCTGCATCAACTAGGTTGCTGACTTGATCCTCATTTGAGACGTCGCAGTGGATGTAGCAAACGTTGTCGCCTAGCTTGTCGGCCAGGGCTTGGCCTAGCTCGTCTTGAATGTCTGCAATCACAACCTTTGCGCCGTGCTCCCAATATAGGCGCACTGTGCTTGCTCCAATGCCGCTTGCTCCACCTGTGACAGTTGCCACCTTCCCTTCTAACCTGCACAAAAGATTTTTTTTTTTTTTTTTTTCAAGACAGGATCAGCATCAAGTTATAAAAAAATAGTGCTCTTATTTCCCCAAATCATAAAAAAAATTAAAGAAAATAAAAGAAAAGAACCCATCTACCAGGCGTGAAGAGGATATACATAACATCAAATGTACTTGAAAACAATCCATAAATACTAGGAAAAATAAACAAAAGAAGAATCAAGAATCGAGTAATAATTTGTTTATTTTTTCACCTTCTGTTGACAGTGCTGCTGCTCATCCTGATCTTTCGAAAACCAACTGTGTTTATGAATATGGACGACTGCGAGTTTAATCTTGGATTCTTGAACCAGTTTTATAGGCCAGAATTCTAGTACTTCTCCGGCAAAGAGTTTTTGGGATACGGCTTAAAAACTTAAGTCATTAAGGATGCATGGCAGAGTAGATTTTAATTAATTCGTGCAACAATGGTGCAAGTTCGGTTGAGACAACCTTATAAAAGCTTAGCAGCATACGCACAATTAGCTATTCTGAATTTAAAACTCTATGGAAAGGAACAGAAAACGCTCGAAGCATGGACAGCGTGAGGGCGAACTGGAAATGGGCATAACTCAGATTTCCCATTTTTTTCATGCTCAAAACAGGCGGAAAGGAATGATTTCATATGTAACATTTTTCTTTGGTTTGGATGGAAACTACCAGTAATGAGACTTTTTATTTATTTATTTATTTTGGTTTTCACACGCTGAGTGATGAAAAGTTGTGCTTCAAGACACGCTCTCCAATCATCTAAGAGCCAATATATAAATCTTCCCAATCTGTTCTCAAAGTTGTTCAAGTTCAAGTCCTGTATGCTTAGTTTCAAGTCCTCCAAATTCACAAGTCCAACGTATTATAAGAATGAGACTTGTTCAAGAGTCGTATTTCCTCGCAACATATTTAAATTCCTAAATATCTATCGCTGGACTGCTGGAGACATCAAGTTGTCCATGATTTTTCCAATCAGGAAACACGCTTTCGAGCTCTCGAATTTAGGAATGTTAAGATTCAAATAAGAGATTGTACTCAAATTTTTCATCAAATTGGTAAATTATATATTTGTTACATTTTTTTTTCCTTATTTTTGATTTTCCAAGAGGAAATCTTTGTTTATAAATTTTGGCGGTGGGACAATTTTTGTTTCTTATTTATCCCTTTCAACTCTCAAGTCTAAAAGAAGAAGAAAAACAATCTCTCTTTCACAAATTTCAATTTTGTTGAATTAAGTAGTCAATCAAATATATGCAGAAATATGTAAGAGGAGGCACATCTAAGTCACATAAGTAGGGAGTTGATCAATATTAGGGTGCACGTAACCAAATCGAATCGAACTGAAATTTCGATTAATCGAAAATTTGGTTGATCAATTTTATACCGAAAATCGAATCGGATTTTTTTTTTCGATTTTCGGATAATCGATTTTTTATTAAAAAAATTAATAAAATTAATCATAGATAGAAAATATATTTTTATTTATTATTTATAATTTGGTGAGAAAAATATAAAAATAGTATAATAATAAATAACAAGTACAAAAAATATAATTTGTAA
Organism: Paulownia fortunei; assembly: GCA_019321725.1. Taxonomy (NCBI): domain Eukaryota; kingdom Viridiplantae; phylum Streptophyta; class Magnoliopsida; order Lamiales; family Paulowniaceae; genus Paulownia; species Paulownia fortunei. Next base: position 418,622 of record JAGSPU010000054.1, on the reverse strand, counting down.
CATAAAAAATAGTATAAAAATTAATAATAAGTAAAATATAATATAAAAATTATATATATAAATATATAAAAATAATATTTTGATTTTCGATTCATTTCTATTAATCGAAATCAACCAAAAAAAATCAAAATTTTAAAAAATAAAAAATAAAAAACCGAACCAAAATTTTTGATTCGATTTCAGTATCAAAATTTTAAAAAATTAAAAATTAAAAATCGAATCAAAATTTTTAATTCAATTTTGGTGCAAATCGAAATTTTGATTTTAGTTCGGTTCACACTGTTAAACTGAATTATGAGCACCCCTAATCACGATTAAAATGCCGACAAATTATGAAAAGGATAAATAACACTTTACCTCTAAATATTATTAGTTTAATACTTTACTCCTTAAAAGTAACTCAAAAAATACTTTACATTCTCAATTTATATTCATTACAGTATTTGAACCCAATAATATTTTCAAATTAAATTTTTACTAAAAAGCTTTTCATCGTCACACGTATGTTCCCCTCTTTCCCGCTCATAAGTCAAATGAAAAGTTTCATAATATTTTCTTGTTACTATTAATGGAAAAAGCATGATAAATTATGATACTTTTATTTAACCGTAATGCAAAAACTAGGGTAAATGATTGTAAATAAAAAGTAATATCAATTGTACAACTCAAAATACTAGATTTCAATTACTATAGCTATATAAACATTGTGTTTCCATTATCAACAACTATTTAACATACTTTTCGTTATGTTACAAAATTGCACGGTCTCTTAATACTTTATATCAATAAGTTCCCAGTTAAGTTCAAACAAGTAGAAGCTCATTCTTATTATTGGAAGAATAATATCTATGAATATTGAATAGCAGATTGATAAACTTTGTAATGACATTGATGCTCTTAAGGCATACTGATGTCCTGAAAATTGATATCAGATAATTTTATTTTTTTTACTTTTTTTTCTAATCTTCAATCCCTTTACATTAAATATAGAAAATAGTTATATTGTCTAACATATTTCTTTCCCAAATAAGAATATCAAATCTTTCGACGCTTTTTGAGTTATTAGTTTAAAATCGTCCATATTATATTTAAGCACATTATATTTTATTTAATTTAGTTCATTTATAAGTAAACAAATTCGGCCCAACACCCAAGCTCAATTACAGCACTGATTTATGACACATCCCAGACAACGCCATTTGATAATTTTTAACGATCAAGAAACCAACTTTCAGCCATGCTTACATAATTTATTACATCGAAAGGAAATTCATTGGATTCAAAGTGCTAACATTAAATGGCTCGAAGGAGGTGACACAAAATACTTCCTATTTTTCATGCATATGAAATAGAAGAAATTTTATACAAGGTGATAGAGATGGTAATGATAATTGGATTTATGATACCAAGAACATTTCAACTGAGGAAGTGGCCACTCATACTAATGTTTTAGATATTTCATTACCTCAATTATCATATAATGATAATTTAATTTTGTCGCTTATAATGTTGATGATTCTGAAATTTCGACAACAATGAAAAAAATAGGGCCTAATTAGGTATGGGCCTGATGGTCATAATAACATATTTTTTTAAAAATGTTACTAGGCCATAGTTGAGGAATCATGTACAATGTGGTCTATCAAATTTTAATACTTGCGCTTCCTAAATACATTAATGAATCTAAAATTGTTTTAATTACTAAAACCAATGGTCCAAACACTCCTTTACTATCGACCTATAAGTTTATGCAATGTGATTTAATATGTCAATGATTCTAGTTAATCGCTTCAGACCTTTTTAATCTAAGTATGTTGGGCCTTTTTCAAAAATGAGTTATTTTTACTTTATTTTGTAAAAAAATATAATTGTATAATAAATTATTAAAAAAAATTATCATTGATATGAGTATAAACTATTTATACATTAAATTTAAATTGAAGAACTTCTTCATACAAGTATATATTCTCTGTAACTAAAAATCTAAATTGAACATTCCATAATTGGAGTATAAACAATCTAAAAATTCAATCATTCAAATTGAAGGCTTTCTTCTTTGAATATAAACTATTGAAAAATTCAAAATAAAATTTAAGAATCTTAATATGAGTCTAAACTATTTATAAATTTTAAATAAATTTAATTAAAATTTTTTGACATGAGACTAAACTCTTTACAAATTCCAAATCAATTTAGTGAAAAACTCATTTATATGAGAATAAAATCACTTCCAATTTAAAACTTCTTGGTTTTAATTATACTGCCTCTACGCTTCCAAATAAGTTCAAGCAAATTACTGTGACTTAATTTTCTCAAAGAAGTTTGTAGTAATTTTCAAACTTATTTACCTCTTCATATGGGTCAAAGCAAACATATGTGAAAAAGTGTCAAGAGATCATTTGTTTTCAATTAATTTTTTTAATCAGTTATACATTGAAATGTGTAATATATATTTATTATTCATCAAATTTATATTTTTATTTAAAATTTTAATTTGCCAAGTTGAGTTCCAAGATTAAATAATATATTTAATTCATAAACAAATAAACTAGTGTCATGCATGAAGTTGAGATGTTTAAGGCAGTTAAATCATGTTTAAACACGAGATATTGTAGATCAACCAAATTGCACAACATAAGTAATTAAGTATGGCAAGAATTTTAATTCTACAAATATAACTAGGGGTAATTTTTAAAAGGTTAACATACAACATGAAGAAAGACAAGTCTTCCAAGCCTCAAGACAAGTTTTCAAGCGTTGTACAAATAATCGAAATTCAAGTTCAAATTCAATTGTTTCAAGCTCAAGTTCTCCATGATCAATTCTAAGGTCCGTAAAATTTCACAATTGCACCATATGTGAAAAGGAGAGTTGATAAATAATGGTATTTTTTTCATCATCCATTTAAATTTCCAAATATTCATTCATTATACATCAAGGTGTCCATGACTTCTTCAATATTTATATCGGATATTTTACTAAAATCTCACTAAATAATAAATTTTATATCTAAAACTATGTTTCTTGTCTTTACTTTTCACGAATTTAGCTCAACCATAATGACTGGCAGACGCTTGACATTGCAAAAATGTAAAGCAGTATGGAGCAACATTAGCAGCTCGGATTTTCCAATATTAAAACCTACTCTGGGACTAAATTAATTCTTCATATCCATGAGATCAACTTTTCTTTTTAAAAAATAAAAAATAAAATAAAATACAATGGATCATGCAAGTCAATTAATTCTATGGTATCCATCTGTCATTCAGTGCGGAAGCAAGTTGTGTGGATATAAACCCAAAAAGCACATGGGCTACTTGCTTCATTTTTGTATATAATAATTATTTCCGGGGATCTCGCGACCCATATTGGTAGTTGGTTGGAGCTGTCCGATTAATGGGCTTTTAATTCTTTTGACTTTCAAACCTTTTTTTTTTTTTTTTTTTTTGGTCTTTTATTTATTTTTCATTTTATTTGGTTTTTTTTGCCTAGCTTATAAAATCCTCATCAGTTCCTCTATAATATACTATTTTTTTTTTTTTTAATTTGAATCTTGGAACATAGAGAATTAGGGAAGAGTATAATTTGAACCTCCACCTCATATATTATAATTGAGGTCACGAATTAGCATAAAATAAGAATGATGATTTTTATAATACTACTCAAAAGTGGAGAAACCCATTAATTTTGTTTAGAATAATATTTCAAGACTCAATAAAGAGAAACCTACATAGACCTATCATACACTGTAACAATCTTGAAACTAAGGAAACAACATGTTTTTCCCTCATTAATGGTGTCTATTTCAAACTAAAGGTGTTCATGCTGTTCATGAGGACAAAGACTATATTTATTAATAAACACACACTTTGTGTTTTACACTGTGGACTAGTACTGGAACAGTACGACATAAGAAACTTATAATTAATCCCAATTTTTAAATTTAAATTTTATTTTGTTTCATAGTTGATTGAAAACCACATTATTTAATTAGTATAAGATTGAAAATTTAAAAGTACTACAGTATGGTATCTAACTCAAAATAAATTGAATGGATGCCCATCCCTTTCGGGCTTTTGCCCTCTATAAATTCTCTTTCACAACTTGACAAAATCATTGAATTACAATTCACGTTACATAAAAATGAAGGGTTCATCCAATGAAGCTCCCACTTCCAGAAGGTTTTAATTTTAATTAAGCTTATTGGTCTTCAAAATATTTCAAATTGGTCCAAACTTTTTAATTACTAAATTTAATTCGATTTTTTCCTCTCACACGTTCACAAATTGAATATATATACATCTATATGTAGTTTAATATATGTAAATTATTATTTTTTTAATTGCAGATTAGAGGGCAAAGTTGCCATCATCACCGGCGGTGCAAGCGGCTTCGGGGAGAGCACGGCGAGGCTTTTCGCCCGCCACGGTGCGAAAGTCGTTATTGCTGACGTGCAAGACGACAGGGGCCAAGCTCTTTGCCGAGACCTTAATCTACCCGAACAAATCTTGTACGTTCACTGTGATGTCACCAGCGACGCCGACGTCAGGAACGTCGTTGATTTCGCCGTCTCAAAGTATGGGAACCTGGACATCATGTTCAACAACGCCGGCATCCCCGGAAACCTAGACTTCACCATTGTCGACGCCGACAGCGAGAACTTCAAGAGGGTTTTCGAAGTCAATGTCTACGGCGCATTTCTGGGAGCTAAACACGCCGCTAGAGTCATGATCCCGGCGAGAAAAGGAGTGATATTATTCACTTCAAGTATCGCCTCGGTTGTCTCCGGCGAATCGCCGCATTCCTATACGGTGTCGAAGCATGCGGTGGTTGGGATGATGAAGAACCTGTGTGTGGAGCTGGGGCAGTATGGAATAAGGGTGAATTGCATATCGCCGTGCGCGGTGGCGACGCCGCTGCTGACGGGGTCGATGGGGGTGGATAGAGCGGTGGTGGAGGATATAATCTGTGCTTCCGCCACCTTGAAAGGGGTGGTGCCGACGGCGGAGGACGTGGCGGAGGCGGCCCTGTATTTGGGCAGCGATGAATCCAAGTTTGTTAGCGGGCTGAATCTTCTGGTGGATGGAGGTTACAGCACCACCAACCAGAGTTACAGTAAGGTGATCAAGAGTGTTTTTGCTCCGTCGTCTTCTTGATGCTGCCATTTTTATATTTCCAATTCTTCTTACAGGAATACTGGTTGAGAATAATTGATCAGAGTTAAGATTTTTCATTTCTCCGCCCCCTCATTGGCACTTAATCTGAATTAATAATATCATTCCTCTAGATATATTCATAGTATGCATATTTCCACGATTTTTGAAGTACTTGATTTAAGTATCTTTATTTAACCTGTCAGACGCTTCAGGCGCAAAACTTATTTAATCCTTTTGCTCTCTGTGTTTTCGTATTTTGTCTTACTGGAACAATGTTCAATCCAGATCACCTCGATGCTATTTTCGTTGTCCAAATTATATATTATATTTAGTGGAGCATGCATATTTGACTACAGTGTCCATGCTCCATAACACGCATGCAACCATACATGCTAAATTAACTATCTTTAATATGTTTTTTTAGCCAATAAATAGCGTTATGTTGATATGACTAAGTTATAAGCATTCCATAACTTTGGTGTGTGAATTGAGAATTACAAAGTTAAACCTTACCTTGCATGCCATAAGCAATAATGTAAGCTTCCTAATAATTAACTATTTTTTTTCTCAATTCAAGTCATTTATATAAACAAACGTGCACACATGTATAAAATTGGTGAATGTGACATATAAAAAATAAGTACTATATGTCCTCCACAATTGATTGGACAATAGCAAATCACTTGTTTATAAGTTTTAGGAAAAAATTAAGAGGTTGTTGCTCATTTTGACTTATTTGTCAGTCCAACAAAAATTCCACTCTAATACCTTTTCATATTCGATAGAAAATTGATTTTTATCGACAACAAAGGAATTGTTGAAAGTGAGGTAGGTTAAGCTCGATCGGTTATTGGCTCAGACAAGTCTCGTTGTGGCATAAAGTATGATCCATTTTTTTTGGATGAATTCTCGTATAAAGGACTTTAATTCCCGAAAAAGTCATAATTTTAAAAAAATTAAAATTATATTTTTACATCACAATTATCTTTTATATATGTATATGCATTAAGTTTACATAACAAAAGATATCATACACTTACACTATAAAATAAACACAATTGAGTAGATTTTAGTATTGTACGACACAATGTAGTATATTCATCGTTAATCGTGTGTGACTGATCGAGTGCAGCTACATGTATGCACGCAAATCGAATTTGAGTTAAAATATTCTTCGGTTGGGAGACTGAACAAATTGGATACAAGTGTCGGCAGTGAGGGCAGGTGTGGATTTGAATGGGGGGGGGCGGGGGGGATTATTTAATTATTGCATATGCAAACCCCATCCATCCAAAGCCAATGCCAACCACAAAGCATCTGAATTCTGATCAGTGTGGGTCAGGTTAATTATTAAAACCATAAGAAAAAGGTGCCCACATTTCTATACATATTTCGGTTGGTTCTCAATAATTTCACAGGCTATTTGTTTTCGAGTTTTTTTTTTAAATTTTTATTGTTTGAAAATTTAAAAATATATTTATTTAATCTATTTTTTATTAAAAATATTCTAAAATCATACCATATCAATAGTATAATATTATAAAATAAATATATTTTTATTTTAAAATATATATAATTTATATAAAAACATAAACAATCCAAATATTTTTTTATTTTTACATAAAAATTTAATAAAAATATTTTCAATATTTAAAATATGAAAATAATCTCAATCCTCGTGTTGCACCCTTTTTCACCCATTCCCTCTTGGCTCCTCTTAGGGTAGTTGAGTGGTGTTGGCTAGGAATTTTATAGCGAATGTTTCAAATTCAAATCTCATCCACCACTCGATATTTGCCCATCATATCAAGCTTGCCTCGTATAATTTGTGAGCTATTACACAAAAATAAAATTTTATTTAATGTACACTTTTGGATAGTAGCTACGAGTTCCTCGTCATAATAATAATAAAAAAAACAACTAAAACCAAAAGGACTTATAGTTTTTGACTTATGTGTACAAATCTGAATATATAGGTACATCTAATTGTTGTCTATCGTGAAACAAGAAATTACTCTCAAGTATATATGATGGTTGGCACGATCGGGGGTCCACCAAAAATTTCAAGCCATGTATAAGTCCAAAGGTTTCCAAAAAAATGCTTAGAATATTAATGTTGCTAAAAAGTTAAAAGCACAGTCTTATGGAGTATTTGATATCTTCTAATAAGGAAGGATAGTAATTAACGCATTGCTAAACAAAATGTAGTTAAAATTTAAGTTGAGTTGATATAAATCTTTTACTAATTAGTTATTATTACCCATACCTGTAATTTGGAAGGCCACAAGAATAGTACTGTGGCTTAGTCGTCCTTACGGTGATTATGGTAATTATTTTTTTTTTTTTCTAATTTCAAATCAAATGGCTAAGTAGGATTTTGAAATTGTCATTTTGTAAATTAAAAATGAAGGTGTGGGTAGGAGTGATTTTCTGATTTTTAAATTGATTTGCTTTAAAACTTAAAATAAACGATTTTTTTTTATTATTATATGTGCTTTATTTCAAAACAAAAATAGCCTTAAAAATATAATTCATATATAAGTGATTGAAAGAAATATATAACTATATTATTACTTTTAATTATGTTTTGAGTGAAGTGATATGTTTGACAATAAATATATTCTTATATAATACTTTATTGGTTTGGTAGAATATACAGTGACAGTGTCTATTTTTAATGCATTATTATATCATTATTTTGTTGGATGATTTTTCTCATATTCTAATTATTAAAAGGAAAAATTGACTTGTTCTAGCCAAGAAGCTACAAGGAAAAAGAGAAGTGAAAAAAAAAAGAGAAAAAGATTGGAAAAACTATATTTACCGATAATTTTAATAGATAAAAGAAAATGTTGAACCTTTTAAAATTAAAATTAAACTTTCTTGTCTAAAAGCTTGAAATGAATAAAAGCAAGAAAAACTTATGAGAGATAAGTTGGTAAGCAGATTAAGAATTAATTATTAAATTAAATTTTAATAGACAAACTAATAATTAACTATTAAATTTGAATTTAATATTAAATATTAATTGTTTTAAGTATAGACGATACCGTTTTGTTTATTCTAACTCTATGCCTTCAAATCGTATAAGAGCCTGTGGATTTAATTGAATTTTTAAATGTATAGTATTATCTAATGATAAATACTTAAACTAAAATCAAGAATAAAATAACTAGGCCATGAAACAAACATGATAAAACGAAATAATAATTGTTGGTTATAATTAAACAATAAACAGAAATTCCACTATCCTGCATTGATCAAGTGTGAGATTTAATCCGTGTGGTGAACAATTCGTGTTTTATTTTGAGAAATAATTTTAAAAAATTGAGTCTACCATTAAAACTACTAATCACAGAACTAAAAGTAAAAAGGCTTATTTTTTATTCACTTGAATCAAAATTCCAACCCAAACAGTTCTGTGTTCATTATGAGTTTGTCAGCAAGGGATGCAATCTTAATTTAGGTTCATCAAGAGAGGCTGTATTCTGAAGGAAATAAGTCTCTAATTTTATGTACTTGATTCTTGATGGAAAATAAATTTCGATTGCATCCCACCCTGAATTCAAGAAAATATTTAACATTTATAAAAAATGGTCTCAATATATGCTTATACAAAGTATACATGAACTCAGACAATTGGATAAGGATACAAGTGGGACAGAAGTGGGATTTCCCCACTTTACACATCATTTTATCCTCCTGCTGTTTCCAACTGATCTTTTAAAAGCTGGCTGCCTTTTTCCTCCGGACAAACAGAACATAGTGAGAATTTGCAGCATATAGGTAATAACATGTAATGGGATAAACACACAGTAAATTCAATCAAAATCATTTATTAAACACCAACACAATGAAAATAATAATTATTTTTTTAATGTGTGAACCTAGTAGGAAATAATAAAAAATAAACCAATCACAATTGTAACAAAGAACACGAATAATTTTTAATGTGAAAAACTTTCCCGATGTGAGGAGTAAAAATAACGAGACCGTAATCCACCAAAATAATCTCCACTATAATAAAAAGTAGGGATACAACAAGTTCAACAATCTGTTTCAAGTGATATACAATCACAAACAACTCAAGATAATTTAGTTTTGGCAACAAACAAGTTTTACCAAAAAAATTAGAAAGATCTTATAAAAACGTGACATTAATGTCCACGAACGATTTTTGGTTAAAAAAAAGGTAGAAAATCCGATTTCCACCTTCAAAACTGTAGAACTATAAGTTTTGAACATACCGTCAAAATTTCAAATTAATCTAACGGTTCGATTTTCCGAAACTGGCTCTTAATCTAAACTGTTCCATTAATCTTTCACAAAATAGAGTTGCCTTGTTCATCACAGAATCAGATACTAGAGAGTACAAAACTTGATCTTACCGTCCAATTTTGTAGTTCAATATATCCTAAACGTGCTGTCAAAATATCAACTTAATCCACGGTTTAATTTCTTTTGATCATATTTTGAAGGTGATTGGTGGGGTGCTGTTTTCAAAATTAAATTTCTTCTCTTCCTTTCTCTTTCTAGTTCTTCTCTTTCTCTCTCTCTTTCCTTTTTTTCTAACTGTGAATAAGTCTGAAATCAATATTCTAAGTCAACAATTTTGTCATTTGATAAAAATATCCTTTATTTAAATTGGTCACGTTGAAAAAATTTAACCCAACAACTTGTTTAAAATGCAAGTTATACACAATTTCGTTCTAAAAATACACCCAACAATAATGAGAAAAAGATATTATAATCACAAAGACCTACATAAAAATGAGACAAACCAAGTAATATATATATATATAACTTTGATTATGAATATATTTAGATTATTGTTTTTAAAGTAATAGTTAATAGTTACTGTATTTTTGCTATTACTTTAAATTAGAGATATATGGGGGAAAAAATTGTTTTAAAAATAGAATGTTATTTTTTTGGAACGTTCCAAAAATAAAATGAGTGAAAATTTTAAGGTATATGGATGAATAAGGACGAGGAATTTAGTGATTTACTATATATAAACAGTGTAATTATTTCCCTAATAGTTACTTCATACCAGCATTTAGGTTGTGCCTCGGGCTTCAAATTTTCTATTTCATTTTTCGTATTTTATTTTATATAATATTAATTATTTAAACATGGAACGGGATTTACGTTCTAAAGACATCTCATACATCCCTTGATATATATCTATCCTTCTGTATGATGTTCAATTGTGCACTTGCTCCGTCCATTCATCCAAGAATTTATCTTCCATATAAATTACAGCAACTTACAACCAGAAGTTCAGATTCTCAATTTGTCCTCTGTCTTTCTGGTGAATGACATTATAATATTCTCCCACTTCAATAAATTAGTCTAGAATATAGTAGCACTACGCCTCATGACCCTGTTGGCCATTAAATCAATGCTTATATTTATGTGGGAATCAAAATGAAGCAGGCTACTCAAATGAAAACGTGACGAAAGAAGCAGACAGGAAGTTTGTAATAAAAATGCAAAAAAATCCATTAATCTATTCAAGACACACTGGTCCATTTTCCTTCGTCTGCTACATGTACATGAGATAAGCTCTGTTGTCAATCTCAGATCTATACACTGTCCAAACGGATTTCCACCAGAAGCGAGCTTTCTTGCTGCATCAAATGGCAAAGAGGTGATCAGTCAAATTGTGATAGGCTCATTATATTTGATAAGTTTGTCCATTTCAAGCTCAATTAAGAGCTTCTATTTGATATGATTTGCAGGCTGGAAGGCAAGGTGGCTGTCATAACACCGGCGGAGCTAGTGGCATTGGAGAATGCGCGGCAAGGCTTTTCGTTCAACACGGTGCTAAGGTCATAATCGCTGATACAAGATGAACTTGGCCAAATTGCGTGCCAAAACATAGGCTCTTCAGAAGTCATCTCCTATGTACACTGCGATGTAACCAGTGAAAGTGATGTCGAAAATGTCGTCGATACTGCCATTTCCATATACGGTAAGCTTGACATAATGTTGCCAATGCCGGTACCCCAGGTAACAATGATTCAAAAATTCTGGCAACAAGATTACGAAGATCTCAAAGGGTTTTTTGATGTTAATGTTTTTGGAGCATTCCTGTGTGCCAAACATGCTGCAAGAGTAATGATCCCTGTGAAGAAAGGGAGCATTATCTTACCTCAAGTGTTGCTTCTGTGACTTATGGGGATGTGCCTCATGCTTATGTAGCATCCAAACATGCAGTGGTTGGGCTTACAAAGAATTTGTGCATTGAGTTGGGGCAGTATGGCATTAGAGTCAACTGCATTTCTCCCTTCGGAGTGGCTACTCGATGTTGATGCAGGCACTTGAGTCACTGAAAAGCCTAAAGTAGAGGAATTTGTTTCCGAGATTGCAAACTTAAAAGGGGAAACAGTAGAGACAAACGATGTGGCTGAGGCTGCAATGTATTTGGCAAGCGACGAGTCAAAGTATGTTAGTGGGCAGAATCTAGTGATTGATGGAGGTTACAGCCTGAAACATTGCTCTCCGTGAAGGCGTCAAGAAACTGAAGAGTTCTTGAATCATTTTGCTCGACAGTGTTCTGTTTTCACAACATCTATGTTATGTTTCATGCTTTGTTTCCTTGTTTCAGCAATAGCAGGATACCTGATGTTTTCTTGTAGTGAATTTTAGAATAATGCATTTGGGGTTTGTGGGATGACCAGTATATTGAGATAAGCCTATTCTTGTTTAGGGCTGCTGTTTTAAGGTGTTCCATGATGACACAAGTGAATAAGACATCGAAATCATCGCTATTCTTTGGCTCATATTAACTACCAAAGGTGAAGACATTCATAATTTCAAGATTCCAGGAGCATGAGACCTATGATAGTGATTTAGGAGAGGAATTTTTGATAAATTAAGGAACAATAGACACACCTTTATTTTGTTCATCTTTAATATTGTATGTATAATCTCAATGTTTATTTTCTCCTTGCTTATCCTTCGTCCTGGAATACTTTTGGGAGTGTGGAGCTGCTAAATTGACAAAGTTCTCACTTCTGACAAAATAAACATAGACTGTTGCTGTGCTTGTCATCCTTGTGCCTCGGCCATTCGAGTTTTGCTCTGTATAGTGTCTATTTCAATGGCTCCTAGCAAAACTTTCTTTGCATAAGTTGCTTAAATTTTCAACTTGTTAAGTTGAAAATTTTGTTGGCGTTATTTTGCAAAATGAAATTGGTTTTATTTTGGTTGATCCTAATATGGTAGGTTATATTTTTCACATTCCAACATGATTTTTGATGTGAATCTAACTCTTGATTGGTTTTTTTCTTGTAGGATTTAAATTCAAGTAATTTATCTTATATGGATGGTTTTATTAGGTATAGGCTTGAGGAATTTTGGTTATAAATTCTCATGATACTTCTTAATAAATTCATGTCCAATGGCAGAAAAAACAATATCTTCCTTAAACCAGCGATTTTCCTACCAAAAAAGATTTGAGGATCCTTATCGCCTTATCCGATGGAATTTTATCAAATTTGGACTTCAAGAAAGCTTCCTTAAACCGGCGAATTTCCTACCAGATTTATGCATCAGATTCTTGAGATTGTTGTGTAAGAATTTGTCAAGTTTTTAGATTCCAAAGTTGTTATTAAATACGTGGAAAGAGTTTGTAATAGGAAGGTATTTGACTTAAGTCTACAAAACTTTGTATATAATTAATTAGGAATCTATCTAACGAAACTTATGTATTTAAATATAAGCTTCATTAGTTTTTGCGGATTTTTAGAAAAATATCAAGTAAGACCAAAGCATCTGATCGATGAATAAGTTTTTTGAGGTTGAAGTCAATTTAGAAATTTAAAGATTGTTTAATATCATATTGAAATATTACATCGAACGCTCTCCCGAAAATGAGTTCTCAAGAGAAAATTGTTAATTGACAATGGTCAATATTAAGAGGAGTTGAATGATGCAGGTAAAAGTCGATGAATCTCACAAACAAGTTTACATAAGAACGAAATAATAAAATAGTGGGTTTTTATTTTATTTTATAAGTTATATTATTGCATTATGTAACAAAGTTAATGAATTATTTTCTCTATTGATGTGATCTCGTTGAGTAGAATATTTATATCCGAATCATGTAAAAATTACTGATATTAATTTTTATTTTTTCATTATGCAGTACAATTTATACTTAAAATGGTGTTATAACATAAATTGAAACATAAGAATCAGATGAAATTGTTAAAAAGTTTAACAATTAGCTGCAACAAATTCTAACACAAACGTAATCCCAAGTTGAACTTCTGGAAAACCTTCGTCGACATATTCAAGATATCAATGCTTAAAAAATTTTGATTATAAAAATTGTAAGGGATAATTACATAGACCTTTCCTGAGGTTCGGTATAAATATAGTTACATCTCCTCAGGTTTGGATAATTATACCAAATACCTCTAATGTTTGTCGCCCATATATTGATTGATTCAGGGGTTTGGTAGTTTTTTCAGTTCAATTATGATTAGGGATAATTATATTAGGCTCCCTTGAGGTTTGGCAGGTCGACTCCCTAAAGTTTTTAAAATTTCATTTACGTTCTTTAATATTTGTTATCATCTTACATATAACTTCAGTCATTTATTATATCATATCGTTAATTTATGAAAACAATAAATTTAAAACCCCTATGCTTGTCGAAATTTACAAAAACTCCCTAAAGTTTATACATATTTACACAAATCCCTCTAAAATTTATCCAATTTATACTAGTTTCTTTTGAAATTTAATATTTCTAACAAGATAAAATTGTGAAATTTTATTCTACAATAATAGTAAAATGTAATCTAAATTAATTTAATTAAAACTAAATTTTTTTCTATGACACGTATCTTTTATTTTTTAAAATTAACGAGCACCGTAGTATTTTTATTATCAAATATGAACAATCAATCCACTACTTATATTCAAATAATCCACTTTAAGAAATTAAGTAGAATTCTATAGACTTGAAAAGTGAGGTTTCTGTAAGAATCCCAAATAATAAAATCCATGCCAAGTATTTGATTTATTCTTATCTCCATACCTGATAATGCCAATGTGTTTTTGGTAACTGCGTCATTTCAACTTTAAATGACTAAACAATTGCACATAAAAACAAATGAATTAAACCAGAAGTATCGACCAGTTACAGTAATTAGCATACTTAAAAGTCTTTTGGTGATTTATATTTAGAGATCCTACCATAACAAAAGGTGGTTGGAATGACGCAAAATTGAAAGGTGAATGTGAATTCTTTAATTCTTGCATTTAAGCAGTTTGATCAATACATTCTGTAAGTTTGAAGACTTTACATAATATTCATGATTGTAGCATGTAGTGCAAGTGGGCAATTCCATATGAAATTATGAACCACAAAAGATGAATAATTTATTATGTATTTATATGTGGATAGCTTCGTAAGATTGTAAAACATGGATGATAATGGATGAATTTGTCAAATTCAAAACCTGTTTTTTTTTCGAATTTGTCGGGTACGGGTTAGACCGTTAAACTCGTTATATAATTTATTTATTTTTTAAATAATGCCGTTAACTTTTTAAAAAAATATTTTTTAAATATAATATTATAAAATACATATATATTAAAAAATAAAATAAATAAATAAATTAAACGGGCGCGAATTTATATGGGGTGAATTTAAAAATTAAAACCTCAGACCAACTCCCCTATCTTCTTGTATCTTTTTAAAATTGGAACCCATTACAATCTAAGGACCAGTTTGTGGGATACTACAGTAGACCTGCAAAATGAACTTTAATCATTCTAGCGAACAGCCTTTTGCTTGCAGGCAAGTTGTAATCATGTTTACGTCACTGTTAAAGATGTCAATGATTTCGTCAGTGTTAAAAATTTAAATAGATTTGTATGAATTTTGATTTCTTCATTTATAAACTTGTTTTCAATTCAGACCCTGACCATTTAATATTATTATTTCTAATTTATTATATAATCATATGATATTTTTAAAGGGCATAATTTTTAATATTTTTAATTTAAATTATAAAGTAAATTTAGCGTTTTTATCCATCGAATTTAAATCATTAAAAAATTTAATTTGTGCATGTTGAATTCAAACAAAATCCGAGCCATTAACATTCATAGTCACTGTGTACCTAATATGCAGAAGTTGAAACCTAATTTAGCAGTTGACATCTTAAAATGAGATTTCATTGAGAGTATATATTATTGCAATTGACTCATGTTTGGTATTTACCCCTGGAGTACACCAAAGTGAGAATACGACTTATGGTTAAGGATGTTCTTATTGATATACCATGGTTTATCCCATCTTCAATTCTCGGCATTCGTTGAAATTCTTTGTAGCAGAAAAGATGGATTGTGAGTACACATTTATACAATGTTTGTCCTATAGGATAACACATTGAACCTTAGATAGGTAAACTTTTATTGATTAGGAATCTGAAGCTCTCCATTCCAATTACTAGGTTCTCATACTTCAACTTCAACTTCGGCACAACTTGAGAGGATTAGAGTTGAAATTCATCATGTCGATAACAACAAAATTGACCCACGCTTGGTTATTTAAAATCTCAGGGGCGAAACTAAGAAAGGGCCGAATCCATGGAAAGCTGCCCCACAACTTCATATATTCTGAATTTAAATTATATATAATTTTAAATTTATAATAAATTTCATATAAAATTTTATCTTTCCATGAATAATAAAATTATATTTAATATGATTAAAAATATTTATTTGTCGTTATTTATAAAAAAAAAAAATCAATATAGTCCCTCAAGTTTAGATTTCTCAGTGCGTCCCTGTTAGCAGACCTTATAGCCAAACATATTGTTTACACCATTGTCGTTCACGAAATAAAACCTGATTTGACAGATGCTTCTTGTTGAATTAGCAGCCATCTATCCATAAGAACTTTTGATCTAAAAGCCCATTTTCTGTTGCAGTTTAGTCTTCGAGCCTCAAACGCTGCCAATGCCATGATACTACTGATAAATGGAGTCCAGTAGTTTACTTGAGCTGAATCAAATTAAATTTGAGGGGTAATGATTTTGGGCACCACTTCAAGTTCCATCAATTTGTATGCTAAAAAGGTTTTATATTATGGCTTGAGTTTGGGCATGGAATCATCAAAGCCCAAATATTCGTGAGAATCTTGTATCGGAAAATGAAAATTGGTATAATTTTTGGAAGTTTATGCCATGAATTAAGATTTTTAATTGGAGGAGGAGAAAATTTAAAATTAGAGTACACTCAAATAAAAGAAAAAATGGCAATAAATTGAAATTCATGTGAAATTAATTTTGGTATTTTTAGGAAAATATTTTGATAGTGTTTCGATATTTGAAATTGGAATTCCAATTCAATGGTAGAATTGTATTTCCAAAGTAGTCCGATTCTAGTTTTGAACGCTTTGATATTGTCGTAGATGGAAGTGAACAAAGATAGAGGATTTACTCTATGCCTTGGCCGAGACATGGTCACTCTTGCTCTCGTCATCATCCACGCTGGTCCTGTACATACCATGACCGTTGGGGTTTGAGGTTAGAGATGAAAGATGAATTGTCCAGAACTAGTTTAAAATTAATTTATTAGAATTTAGTCCCTTAAAATTGCAATTTAATTTCAATTCAACAAATTGAATTGAGGCCTTTCACCAACTTCAAGTCCAATAGAAGCAAGCCGATTCACGTCCTTCATTTCATTTGTTACCATTATGGATATGGTGCGAAGCTATTAATTTAAAATTGTAATTAATTTCAATTCTATATGTTAAATCGAGGCGAAAAAAAAAAAAAAAAAAGAGATTATAATTGGGCCATTTAATTCTAATTCCATAGCTCAAAATTCCATGAAGTAGTATATCACTTTATCTTTTTCAAACCATTGTATAACTTGATTTATGTACAATCCATTAAACAAAAAAAAAAAAAAACAATTAAAAAAAGGAAAAACAAAAACAAAAACAAAAGAAAACGGCCCATTTCAACATACTTGTAGAACTCATGGGTGGTTTTGATATTATCAACCCCTAGTGATACCACAGAGCAAATATCCCTCATATAAATCCACAAACCCCCTTCCCACACTCCCGTGACCCCGTCCCAAACCCTAGCCAACGCTCCCTTCTCTCCCGCTCCTTTGCAACACACCCAACCCGCCGCCTCCCACAAACATCACCGCAAAATGGGTCGTGTACGCACAAAGACAGTGAAGAAATCCTCCCGCCAGGTAATTGAGCGGTACTACTCGAAGATGACTTTGGACTTCCACACCAACAAGAAGATTCTGGAAGAGGTTGCTATCATCCCGTCGAAGCGCCTCCGCAACAAGATCGCTGGTTTTTCGACCCATTTGATGAAGCGGATCCAAAAGGGACCCGTTCGCGGCATCTCACTGAAGCTGCAGGAGGAGGAGCGAGAGCGCCGCATGGATTTCGTGCCTGATGAGTCGGCCATTAAGGTTGACCGCATCGAGGTTGATCAGGAGACTGTGGATTTGTTGGAGTCGCTTGGCATGAAGGACCTTCCAGGTGTCGTGCTCAAAGAGGACCAGGGTCCTATAAGTGTTGCGCCTCCCATGAACTACGGCCGTGGTGGTGGCAGGAGATACTGAGAGAGATGAGTCTTTTTTTCTCGGTTAATATGTTTTGTTGGATGTTATATGACAATGAATTATTGTTAGTTTTGATGAAAGCCTTATGATACTTTTACATTATCAGTTTTGGGGAATTTTAAGACTTGATTAATGTGTTAAAATATTGGGGCTATCTCATTTTTCTTCTGATTGGATATTGCTCAAGTATGCCATTTTACGAATTATGCTAGGTTGGCTATTAATTAAGTATTTTTCTTGCTTGATAGGGCCTTTGATTGATTGCTTATGAAATGTTTTTAATTCCTTTGTCTCTTGATGCCAACATCGCTGGTCACTCTCTTGAGATTGGTGTTTTTTAAGGTTTAGATTGCTTGTTCTGTTCTTGTTTAGCTTGGAGTTCCATGTTGCAGGAACTATGCAGGCTTTCCATTGATTGATTGCTATTAGTAAGTGCATTTTTGTGCTGAAACTGGTTCCATTGCAGTTCACTTTTGTAGGATGCTTATTTGGTTAGTTGTTATCTGAATTATTAGTCACTACTGCTCTCTGCTTAATATGTGGTGGTATTTTTAATGGCAAGTGGTGAAACTAGTTTGATTGAAGTTACATTTTTGGATAATTATTTGATGACATGTAATCTGAATTATTGTGCACTAGTATATTCTGCATAATAGGCCATTTGAATGGCTATTTTGTTGTTATAACAAATCATCATGCATGGGACCTTGCTCATAGTAGTTTTCAATGTATCTGTGTGACCTTTGATATTTCTCTATCTTGAGAATTCATCATGTTGTTGGTTTGGGGACAAGGGAAGTCATAGTGAAGGGTGGAGTGGGACTTAATTTTATTAGAGGAAGACTCATCATTGTGCTTTATTAATTTACAAGTTCATTTTTCATGGTCAAGGGCTGTAATACTAAGGAATTTGAGGATTTCTATCCCTTTTGAGCATCATAAGGTAGGAAGAAAGATTATTGATTGTGCTTTATTGATTCATGAGTTGTATTTATCATGGTCAAGGACTGTAGGTATTAAGTAAATCTAGAATTTTTATAAATGGCCTTAAGAGGTTTTTCATGTCCTCCAATATTCTCTCTAACCAAGTAATTATATACTGCCTTTCCGTTTATATCAGCTGTAATTGGATTGTGGATTTGATTATGTAGAGGAAGATTCATTCTTTTCAGCCCCGATATGGTTATAGGATCATTCTTCAGCTTAAAATTTGTCATACGAATCGTGTGTTTTGGCTTAGTAGTAATCCATTTTTAAACGGATGACAGATGATGCTATGGTACAAGTCAATTTGTTAGCTAGTTCATGACCCTTTTAATGTGAATGATACTATGTGAGCCTGTTAATAGGCGTGATCTTTGCTTATTCTCATGTTAGTGCAAAACTCGTATTTATGTTCTGTTCAATTCTTCTTCCCTTCTTTTCTCTTCACTGAGGAAATTTCTTCAATAGATTTCATCTTGGTTATGACTGTCAGCATGTTTTTCACTTCGCAATCATCTTATTCTTTGCTCGTTTACATCCTTGCACTCATTATATAATTATGGTTCCCCTTAATGTTTTCTCTTCATTGTGAAATTAGCCTCTAGTCTTCAATGTCAATGTCCAATGGACGAGTTATAAAACATGAAGATGATCGCCAACAAGATATTTGGGTCGAACAAATTAACGGCCTCCCGTCCAATTACTTCTGAGAAAATTGAAGATGATTTTTTGGTGTAGTTCTTGGGGAAACTCACCCCAGGCAAGTACTAAATTAGTGCAAGTTATTTGTGGCTGATATAGACAATTAGGCTGTCTTTTGTATCTAAATGTTTGCAGGAAAAACATTAGGGAGAACATGGAGTAGCACACAATGGAAATCCGCTTTCTATTAACAAGGGTTGCTGTTCTTTACCTGAACCCCCAGTCACAATGTTGATGTAATCTTCAGTGTCATCTACATAATCCCCCGTGTCTAGGAGTTGAGATTATTATAGCTTATCCAATACTAAAACTAGACATTTGATTAGGGAAACAATAACTAATTACTTATCTCTCCATAACTAAAAATCTCAACCCCTGCAACAGCGATTCTGCCGCCTGCAATTAACACACAAAATAATTCTCTCTCGGTGGTTGCCTGAAAAATAACCAACTTACTTATCTCTCGTTTTAGTTTTGAACTAAAGGGTTTCATTTAATAGTGTAGTGTCTCTTTATTGTGATTAAAAGTAATCAGTGTTTAGACCCATCTTTGAGATGTTGAGCATAACAGCTATTACATATTTTCTATTTATTCTCATTTATTTATAAGTCACTATGAGCATACACTGGTGTATAATTTTTTTCATATAAGATTGTTTATTTTAGTGAAAGATACTAAGAAATCACAATTCATTCTTTTTTAAGTTTTTAAATCTTGAGCAACATTTGATTTTATAGTATGGGGGCTGAGTTAGACATTGTCGATGGAGTCAAAGCCTGAGTCTTAAGTCCTTACACAGTCTTAAAATTTTCATTTTGCAGCCCAATCTATCTAGCGGCCTTAATAACTGGTCAAAGTGACAAAAACGGGCTGCAAAAAATGGGCTGGACATCTATATGTAGCCCGTGGATACTGGTACTTGCTCTTCCTAGGCAAATAAAATGCCATGACGGTCAATTTTTTTTTTTTTCCGTCGTTATTATCATTATTGTTGTTATTATTTTTCTAGTGTAATGATAATACTTCATAATAGTATTTTGTTGATTACAATATAAGAGAACATATTTATGCTGAAAAAAATACATGGGTGGGGGATGTGCCTCCGTCTTTTTATTTCCTCTATTTAACGAATGATTAATTATATTAAAATATTAATAACTAAATTCAATATAATTAATAAAATTAATTAATTAAAATAAAAAATTAGATCTTAAAGCTTAGATTGATATAGAGTGATATGAATATCCATACTTTTGTGAAAATACTTAGTAGAGTTAGAATCTCAATCTTAACTATTTAGACATGTCTCTATTTTAACGTGTTTAACTAGATAATAAAATATAAGATGCCTATTTAAGTAAGCAAAAAAGAAAACGTATTGAAGATGATCACACATGCAATTTCGGCTGCTATAGTTCAAGACCTATTGGTCTCAAACAGCTATTGCTATCTGGGAAATGTCATAGCATATTACTAAAACAATAACAATTATAAGTAACGGTCATTTTTGTTTTTGTTATAATTAAAAAAATTATAAATTTAATATTGATAAAATTTATGTTTTTAGTTGTCATATTGATAATTAGTAATACATGTACTAACAATACGATTATAATTAATGAGTCATTGTAGTGATATTTCATTGTCATTGAATTGTCATTATATATATATATATATATATTACCAATCATTAATAGCTATAGTTTATATACAATTCTTGTTTTACTAATTATCAATATTAATAGCTTTTATATAATATTTGACAATATTAAACTTGTGATAATTGTTATTATGACTTATGACAAAATTTATGACAATTTTGATATTATTACTGTAAAATAAATTTTGTGTTTTCAACTAAGAAAGAAAAATATGGACAAATATAAAATTTGTTGATTTGATAAAAAATTGATTATAGTATCTGATTTGAATCCCTTAATTCTTCTTTCCAAGAATGACAGTTTGTGAATTTTTAAAATTTGAAGGTGAAATTTCCATTTTGATTATCCATAAAATTGATTTGAACTTCTATAATATTATTTCAAGGGCTTAGTATTATAATTTCGAATAAATGATTAATTTGGTGCAAACGATTGATATCTACCTACAACACCAGAATCTTTTTGGACTTGATGAATTTCAATGTAGAGAAATTTGTGACCTCTCTAAATATTTCTATAGATTGAATGTACTTGTTGTTAGAATACGAGCTCCTATGATTTCTTTCTTTATATAGGTGTTTGAATTATAAGAATCATAATTCTTTTGAACATTTTCAATACTATATTTTTAATATTTTTACGAATTTATAAAGATAAAATATAAAATATTTATTATTATTTAATTGGCTCACATACTTGAGGGGTTCAAATGTCATAGTTTGATTGGTATTTAACTTGGCTGCATCATCTCAATTTGACTTATAATCAAAATTTAACAAGATCATTAAATTATACTCAAATTAATATGATTGATCAATAATTTAAACACTAATATCCATTTAAAAGACGCATGACAAAATTAATAGCCATTTTAATATTCAATTAATATTCAATAAAAATTTTGTATCCCATAGTCACTTGATATGATGATATCTTATCACTAATACTTTATATTACAAGTTGTAATAGATTGGCAAAAATTTGCAAATGAAAAATAGTAGTACTTGTGTCTAAAATACTAAGTTTGGATGAAATGACTCTTTTACTTTTTATTACGTAAATATTTCTTAAGATTTGTCAATAATACAGACCTCCCCTATAATTTTTCAAATTATAATTGCCTTTTAAAAAAATTGTCTACTGTATCAATTGGCATGTAATTTGTTCAAATAATAATAATAATAATGAAAATATAGGAAATATCAAAGAGACTTCTACTTCAATATAGAATACCCATGTAATTTGTTCAAAAAATAATAACAATCAAATATAGGAAATATCAAATAGACTTCTACTTCAATATAGAATACCCTAATCCAAATCCATACTCTATATAAACCCTAATGTTCAATTCCATATTTTGGGTTGGAGACACTATACTTGGATTACAGCCTCTTCGTCGCAAGACTAAAAGTTACATTATGTTGTCACTAAGTTTTTTATTTTTTGTCAATAATGAGAATTTAAATAAAGTTTAAGATATTAATTAAATTTATAAAATTATTATTATGATAAAATAAAATTATTCATTTATTGGGGATAATTTTAGCATTGCGAATTAAATTTTTCTGCTAATATAAGATGATAGAAAACAATTTATTGTATATAGGACATGTGAATTCTTAATCTAAAAGATATTTGCACCTAAGATTATTCTAAATAGTTAAGCACAATATGGAAAAAATAAAAAAATGTTTCAGATTCGTTTTTAATATTTATTCCAATTTATTTTATATTGGTATGTAGAATTTCTAGACAACCATTACAATGTAGTGTTTGTGATACCAATAATAACATGTTGCTTTATTCTACATTTACATTTAATTGTTAATATTCATATAACATACTTAAGGGAGTGGCTATTTAGTGACAAAAAGTAAGTTATCTCAAATATGTCTAAACTTGTAAGTTATAGAAAGAAAAAAAAAAAATTAGGGAAGAGAAGTTTATCTTTAATCATTAGGGTGACAATAAAAAATAAATTTAAATAACAAGCAAAAATTAATATAATTTAAATGATTCAAGTTACCTTGTCACTAACTCTATCATACTACTACTGCTGCCTAAATTTATTTATTTTTTATTTTTTTAAAATGTATCAAAATAAACTTTCATTTACTAAAATTTTTTTTTCAAAACTACACTTACATTAAAATAATTTTCAAGTCTCAACCATCATTTAAAAAAATATTTTAGTTATATGACACAACTAACTTTCAATCACTAATTTAAAAAATATTAATATATATATATATATATAAAATTAATGTATAGAGTCAAACTAAACTCATAAAGATGAGATAGATGAATAAAATATTTAAATTCTAATCGGTTCCATACAATTATTTTACCAACACCGGAACATATTTTTCAAGAACTTAATTACTTTCTCTATAAATTATTTAACTGATTGAAAATTAGATGAATTATTTCAACAAAAGATTAGGTGGCATCGTAATTAGTGGTGGAAATGAGAAAAATTAGAAACCTAATTACAAATGTGTAAGAGAACGCGTAGTATGATAATATTCAGTATTTTATTCAAATAAGTCAATTGCATATCAAAATATTCGATACGATAATATGTACAATCAAAATCTTTCTTTTTAACAAAAAGACAGAAAAAAAAAATATCATGAACAACTCTAGATTATGTAATCTTATATAATAAAGACGGCATAAGCTAATAATGAATTTTAGTCAGCAGAATCTGATATATACGTACTATGGATCCGGGCCATCCAGCAAATTTAAATAAAAAAAAGTAAATCTTGTGGTGTTTATAATTTTAATGGGGTTGGCATTAAAAGCCCTCATAGGAAAATGCAACAATAAATTAATTACAGATGGGGTTGCTTTTAAAACCAACATTTAATTGATCCCCCTCATTTGCAGAAAATTTTAATTAATGTCACATAAAATAATAGGTGACAACTGTAGAAACTGGAAAAACTTGAATGTTCTTCAATTCAATTTTCTCATAAGTGTCTCTCAGGTCTAGTTGTATAGCAAACCTAATGCTCTAATTCCAAGATTTTAAGTTTTAAAATCAAGTTCCACCACTTCTATTGTTATAGTTATTCAATGTATTTAATTAATTTATTCTTTAATATTATGATATAATAAAGTATTTGGTCGTTCTTTTTTTTTAAAAAAAAGATATTCTTGAGCGACAGTTTGAATTTTTTATGTATTTTTATATTGTATTTTATATTGCATATTATATATGTACGTTATATTTATATATGATTAATTCAAGTGTACGATGAAACAATGTTGTTCCTTCTCTTCTCCTCTTTATTTAGAGGCCAATTGTGTAGGTTACATCAGTTAATGCTGCTGTACGCAATGGCTTCAATGAGGGGAGGTTGAGATTTTAATTCAAGTTTCATGAATTGAATACACCACTTGATGGCTACTCTTTTCTTCAATATGTATAACATTTTGATGATTGTATAAATTCTTTTTAGCACCTAAGATAACTTTTGAAATATTTCTTCTAAAAAATTTGAAGTAAATGCTTGTAAAAAATTGCAGGATTCATCGGGGATATATTAACACCTTATTCAGTATTAGAATTTTGATAAGAAAAGAAAAAAAAAATATTAAAATAATTTAAATTGTTTGGTTGCTAGAAAAAATGACAATCATATACTTACATTTAAATCAATCCGTTGTAGAATAATCAAAATGTGCACTTCATGTTATCGAAACCATGTTGAAAGCACTCTATATGCCCCTCTTGGTTGGAAATTTTAGAATACTCAATTAAATATTAAATAAATGATATGTGAGTTATTAACTATACACATTGATTTTTATTTTTATTTTTTGTGAGTAAAACTATAAAATACATTAACCGTCAATCAATAATTTACAAATATCGTTAATAATTATTATTATAAAAATAAATAAATATTCACAAGAACTCAAATTCTCTAATTTTGAACTTGAATTTTACCGCAACCTCTTTGCCTGCACGTCGGTTTCCAATTCATCCAGCCAAAGGTACATCGTACCAGATTTAAGTTTTGCACCAACAAGTAGATTCACTTGGCTTCCTTAAAAAACTGATATATGGAAACTGTAAATTAAAATACCAGTTGTCAGTAACTTAACAAGAAACAAATACACCTACATATATTCTGTTTTTTTTTTGTTTTTTTTGTTTAAATCTAATATCAAAATAATAGGTTTATTAATCCCAATATCAAACTAACTTTATTTAATAACTTTTGCATATTTAATAATGCCAATTCTTGAATGTACTCATTACTTATTGTGCCAATTCTTGAATATCTTCATTCTCTTGACAGCTTTGTGTACAAAATTTTGATAAAATTAGTTACCATTTATGATAATTAGTTACCATTTATGATATTTTCATCACCTGGTTTTTTTTCACCAGAACGTTTGTACAACATTTATGCACATGCTTTACTACAATTCCCAAATTGTGCATATAATGAGTCAATGACCAATAAATTCTCAAAAAGAAAAATGAGAAGGACCCAATCATATCAATTATGTGGGCCTGCACACTCCAAAAGCATCTTAAAAATTTAATTTGAAAGGAAAAAATTTGTTGAAACAATCAAATGTTATGTATTGTACATAGCATATATACAACGTAACACTTTAAGAGGGTGTCTGACTAAATTTATCTTAAAATTTTTTATAAGTTTTTATAATTTATATGATATTTTTGGAGTTTACAAGATATTATATATTATATTTTATTTTAAAGATAATTTCTTAAGGTATTTGTAAAAAATAAAATTATAAAATATTAATAATGATAGTTTTTTTAATACAATTAAAAGTAAAGGAGTTTGTTAAAATTTTTAAATAATAAATTAAGATTTATTTTATTTTTTTAAAAGAGTTTATAAAATCCTAACAATTTATTTTAATAGTTTATAAATTATCTCTTTATTTTTTTATCAAATATTTTAGAATTTTTTTATAAATTTTAAAATATTTTATAAGATATTTTAAAAAGAACCCTAATAAATAAAGGGGGGAGGGAGGGAGATGTGCAGACGTATATCCTAGAAGAGACAATCAAATCTTTAGATAGGTCCGTTCACATGCTGTCTAATTAGATTAAATCCCAAGCTTCATACATTAACATATATAAAAAGATCAATATGAGTGCAGTAGAAAAGGTAGAGAATGAGTCGACGTGTTATATATTTATTATGTAATATTTAAATGAGATTATTAATAGTTGATTATACACGAAGATGACAGTATTTAACTTTATTATATAATTATATAATGGCATGCATATTCGCTCACAAATTTAATTGGGTAAGACCTAAATCGGTGGCACAATTTTTCCTAGCTTCTATTTACAACTGGAGAACATGTGGCCACAAAATTATTTATCAATATCAATTATAGTCAGAGGATTACAAGAGATTTAATAAATATTTACTAGTGTAAATAATAACTCAATTTTAGTTTGGAGGTTTTTTTGCATTTAATAATAATTTTAATACATTCATCAATATAAATAAATCACCATGAACAATAAACACGCTGATATAAATAACACACTTCTAATGAAACTTGAATTCAAGACTCCAACTTTGACCTCTTAACCATAATGCCAATAACTATTTTTCACAAGTTCTAAAATTTAATATCCTTATCTCCTGATATTATCAAGTGGTGTTGGATAAAAATTTAAGGTTGAATATCTCAAATTTGAATCTCCTACACCATTCGATTTTTATCTATTGTACCAAACTTGTTTAGTGTGGGGCTTGCCTAATATAATTTATCTTTTCACCTTATTTACGGGTTATTACACAGAAGTTTGGTTTATCCATTACATATCTTAAAATAAAAATGCGTTTTCTTGTTATAAAAAAAAATATCCAATAATTTTTTTATTTTTTGAGACAAAAAACTCTCCAAACTTCTCATAAAAAATCCAAAACACACACACACACACACAAAATACAAAAGAGCAACTACAAAGTAAATAAATTTCAGTATATGCAGCACTACTCTGTGTTTTCCATTTTATTGTTGCTTCTGATCATATTTATAAAACAAGTATCAGCAAGTTTAAAATGTTATAAATCCAATTTATCGATTAATTTAAAAAAAATAAAAAAATTGCCATCCTTAAGTACTATTTTATGTATATATTCATACCCAAAAAAAAAAAAGTTTATATTTCAAGAAAATAATGAATCAGAATATGGCAACAGACGGACTGCCAGAGTCCTGGTAAGTTGCTCCTCTACTTCGATCCTACATCAAATGATGAGCAATTAACTGAACATATGTACGAAAACAACAGCAATAATTCAAATTTTTTCGAGAACATTTAGACATGACAATTAAATTTTCATGTACAATCAACCATAGTACGAATTAATTTCTAAGTTTTGGACCACATAGACCTACTTCTTCTTCATTATATAACTACCCATTTTTTGGTGGGTTTTTTTTTTTTCGGCTTATATCACATATATTTGTTACCAATCTTGGCCCCAGTGTTTAAACCTCAGTTATGGAGGCATTTCTCATGTGAGAGAAATTATTTTCTACACAGTTAAATGTATAATGATGGACTCGTTTATTTGATTCTTTATTGATTTGTAGAGTTTTTAAGGGCCTACATTATTAAAGAAGAATTACTAGGTTGAAAAGGACGGGGTTTCGGACGGTTCAGAGGTGGCTCAACCAGCCAACGACATACAAGGTACATGATCATAAATGAGGAAGAACATAAATTTCTTATCTTATATTTTTTGTCACTTGTTCAAGGTTAATTTTTTGTCGAAAATAGATTGAGAAGGTTAGATTAGATGCTAATGATGATGATAATGCCTAATATTATGTGGAAAGTACAATGTACATAAGAATTCTATATCAAGATTAATGAATATTGTTGGTTCTGCAAAGCACAAACCTACACATGTTTGTGTGTGAATGTACGAGAATTTTTATTTTTTTTCCTATTTGGTTTTCGTTCTACGTTAATATTTTGTGGAAAAAATAAATTGAGAGGGTTAGATTAGATGTTTCAATAAAAGGCCAAAATTCCGCTCATGTTCAGGTTCGGAAAATTAGGGGATTTTTTTATTTTCTTGGAATACGTTATGATGTGTGTAACTTATTAAATGTTTCTCATATTTTTGCTTGTTTAATTATTTCTTTCTTGCTTTTCTTTCTAACTAGGGTTGAAAAGTAAGATAATTGATTTGAGATCCATAACTAAAAACTCTCGTTTCAACTCGATTAATTGAACATAACAAATCAAATTTGAATATATTTTTTCGTTTGATAAAATTTAAAATTCGAATCGAATTCAATTCAATTAGTAAAAAATATGTATAAAGAGAGCAAACTATTCGAGTTCAACTTGCATTCGATTCAATTAAAACTCAAACACAATTTTTAAAATTCGATAATAATTTAAAAATAAATTGAACAGTAACATGTTCGACTCGACTCGATTTATTTATACCCCAATTTCTAACCAAACAAATCAAAATATTTTTCTCAATGAAATCCATAGTCCAAAATTCAAAGTACCTATTCACTTAAAACTCACTCATTTGAAAAATGGGTTGCTAAAATATTAAAACCATTCCATTCTTGTTCATTTAAATCTTCCATCCATTTGTCTTTTTGACAACTTGTAAAATTCTACTAATAAAAAAAACAATACGATCTATTTACTTACATCCAAACAACCCTCTAAATAATCAAGTTGATTGATATGTCAAACATGAAACAAACCTAGTATCTAAAAGAAATTTAAGTCATTGCTTAATCTTGTCTTGCTAAAGTTTAAGAAAAGTTAAAATCTAACAACTTCCAATCAAAAGTGAAATTTTTTCATTATTTCTTTTCCCAAATGAACTGATGATGATGATCTGCAGCAAATATGAAAATAGAGAAAGAGGGTGACGATAAACAACAACAATAATAAAAATAACAAATAGTACTTTGCCTATTGAAAAGTATATTAAGAGATTCTATCTCAATATATATTTATGAAAACCATGTTAGTTCTACTATACATATATCTTTTGTATGAAAATATTTATATGTGGATTATGTATTTTTCCAAATCATATTTGCAGCTAAATCATTCACTTTTCAGAGAAATTATACTATGGAGGGTGTGTACAAAAACTCCACAAATAAGCTGCTTCGAGCTTTTAACTTTAGAAAAAAGAAAAAGAAAATGTTTGATACACCTATTTATACTAGTTTATCTCTAAAATAAGCTACATCAAGCTAGATGCTCAAGCCTCAAAGCAACCTACCACATGCTCTTCAATTTTTTTATATTCCTTAGTCACCCTTGATTACTGTTTTTAGATGATTAATTTAAAACTAAAAATAAAATATGCTATTCATAATTGTGTTGAGCCTTATGAAAATAGAAAATAATTATCATCTAATACTAAGATTATAAAATTTCGTGTTATATAATCGAATAATATTATTGTTATTCATCAAGGAGATTGAGCTTCAAAAAATAACAAATGGTATTATCAATACATAAATGTATAACTCTTCAAATAATATTATATGGCTCGCTTAATGATAAAATTAATAAAAAAATAAGAATAAGAAACAGGCAAATCATAAGCAGTAATTAGAAAAAGATCAAGGTTACAACCAAATGACATCTTTCCAATGCATGATTGTATTTTGTTCTTCAGGACATATTTTTAATCCACATATGGGCATAATGATATCAGCTTACAAAATTTAAATAAAAACATCGATTTACTAATAAGTTAGTAACTTTTGTGTCTTTAATAAAAACAATATAGTAAAGTATCAGGGATCATTTGCCACTTGAGCATAGAAGAAAATAAGCTATTGAGCCTCATTTTGCCTTCTAACTTAAATCAGAGAGTGGGAAAACCTGAAATAATAAAAAGAAGAAATTTGGACAATAGGATAAGGTTGGAGGGGAGAGCAACACACAAATCTCCCTGTAATATAGGATGAGACTATAAGGGCACCAAAAGCCATGTTCTTGGTATTTTATGTCATTTTTAATATATGAGAAAAGCAAATATCATTGTTATTTATAACAAAATTTACAAAATTTCCATTCCATTCATGGTACATTATAAATTGGAAAATTTTCCACTTATAAAAACAGCTCCCGCCTCATTTTATAGAATAAAAAAAAAAGGAAAAAAAGGAAGTAAATCCATCGTATCAAAAACTAAAACCTAAGTCGTGATGTGGTATATAATACTGAGTACAGTCTGCCCTTATTATTATGGCTCCATAAGGTTGGTTCAGACAAACAATTTATTGGCCATAAACACTAAGGTTAATGGTACTGATGCGATTGAATGACACTACACATTGAATTCACACGTAAAATGGTACTCCATTTCTCATAAATTGTCAGAAGAGATGCAGTAGACAGAAACCAAATCAAGAAACATTAAAAGGAAAGGACTGGCCATAAGTAGATATACAATATGCTGTATCTCTCACAGATTTAATTAAAGTAATTTGCAGTGATATTAATTAATTCTCAGTCTCAGAGTTTGAATTAGTATATTGTGATATTAAGTTTTCACTTTTCTGTTGGCAGGTGATGAATTGCAACAGTGAGTATTGAAGTATATATGCTGGAGAAGTGGAGATCACATGTATAATAATGAAAAAAAATTCTTTTTTTTTCTTTTTGTTTTTAAGTAAGAAATAAAATAAATAACTGAGGTGATTTTTGTTAGATTTTACTTGTTATAATTTTTTTAATAAATTAAAATTTAATCTCAATTTTAATAAATTTAATATGCTTAGAAAATCAAGATTCAAAATACGATAAATTCGATATATATTTAGAATGTTCACAATGATTAAATACTTGAGAGATAATGATCTTCGTCATTCAAATTCAATTACCTTAATGGATTCCTCTTCCATAATAGATGTAGAAAGAGAAGAGACTACGTTGATTTAACGTTAATTTTTTTTATATATAACTGTAATTAAAATATTCATCTAACTTAATTGAATTGTAATGCGGGTATTCATACTATTAATTCGCACCATATGAATATCCTTAACCCACTTTAATTTAGACCATTAAGTGGGTCCATATGAAATATCACGACACTAATATAATTATATATGAATATGTGGTTCAGGAAATATTAATTTGCAAACAATATCATTTTAACTAAAGTATCAAAATCTTTCTTCAATATTACTAGGGATAAGAAGAATTATTATGTAGGTAACTTGTTTTATGAGCGGACAAGTTAGATACACATGCCATTAAATTGACACGATTTGGAACTTAACTTGATGGAATGTTAACAAGACACACATAGTAGATGACAAGTTATAAATTGCTAGGGCATGGAAATAATAATTAAACTTAGGTAAGACAATCCAGTTTACCAAAAAAAAAAAAAATGTGACAAAATTGCAACCAAAATATGATACCAAATGATCATGCTAGAGGTATGGAGCTGCTATCAGATTCGGGTGATGCTGATAAGTTGTTTGAAGCTGATTAAGAGCTTATTTCACATAGTTGTGCGTGTGCAGCCCCATAGTAATTAGGCCTAACTTTGATATGCAGATAAATAAATTGAAGTTTCATCTTAAAGGTTGATGGGTTAACCTAGATCTTTTCTATCGGGGAAAAAAATTATCTACTTATAGCATTGAAAATCGAGGTCAAACTTAAAATAGGTCTCTACTTTTCAAGATTGTTATTAATATAGAGTTTCTTTTTGCCCAATTTCTACTAAATTTTTTTTAATTGTCTTAAGTTTCACATACTCTATGATAGCATCTCGAAGGTGCTACAAGTGCCTAATTATCAAGAATCTAATATAGCTACTCTACATTTAAGATGAAATATTTTTTTTCCATTAAGTTCGAACTTCAACGCTATTTCTGGATCAAAGAAAATTGTTTTGTTAGTTCAAATGATTCAAGCTTGTGTTTTATTATTTATTTTTTCTTTTCTTCACTAAAATCCTTACTTGTCCAAAATAGCACAAGTTAAACAATATTTTATACCAAATCAAGGAGAAAATAGAATTAATTTTAATTTGCCGGTATTATCATTAAAATCAACAGAAAAAAAGCATAAATACTTTGAATTTACGAGTTAAATTAATAGATTTATATGCTAAAATAACAGATAAAGAAAATCCCTATTTCATGAAATGGACTTCCCAAACACCCCTTAGGCATTGGGGCAGGGTGGGGGGGGGGGGGGGGGGGGGTTTCACTAGTTTAGTGAGTGATGACCTCTCTTAGGTAACACTTTGATAGTGACAATTCTCTAGTTATGCCAGCTAATTTTGAACTTCTTTTTTCGCCAGAGAAAAAGAAAACAAAATCAAGGTATTTTAATCAGATGGTTTTGAGATATTTTATTTTAATCAGGTGGGTTAATATGAGTAAAGTTACGCATTCCATATGTGCACACTTATTTTAATGTTGTATTTTTATTATTTTATTTTACATTCATTGTATTGAAAATATAATTAGAACGTATGTGGGGTGAATATAAAACTAGAGGATTATTTTAGGGCCACATAAAACTTGAAATTTTACAAGCTATGACAAAGTAAAGTATTGCCTGTGAGTATAATAATACGAAATGCATAAGGTTGTTTACACCATGTTCTTCAACTTAAAAAGACAACTGAAGAAGACAGGTATTATTAATTTTGTTAACTTCAAAAATGTGCACTATATAAAAGTATGTCACAGTTATTTATAAGGAGAACTTTATTAATCTAGTTTAGGGTAACTCCTAACCACCTCACTATTGCTGTGAAATATCTCCTTGAGTTAATTAATTGCATTAATTAAGTTGTCTAAAAGGACAATTTAGTCCTTCCATTAAATAATAAATTTTATTTTCTTTGAATTATACTTCAACAGTACTTAATTATTCTAACACTTATTTTTTAAACATAAATCATATTATTGAAAAGATATATATACATATATATATATATATATATATTCTTGTATCAAGATTAATGCCTAGAAAAAACATGAGTTAAAGAGATCTAAGACTTTTGAGAACATTGTTAATTAGTAAGTCTTATAAGATTCTAGTTCAGCTCTCTATGAGGAAGAAAGAAGGCTAAGCAAACCAAAAAACAGTTATTTTTTTCTTATTGGCACATGCTAAAAATAACAAGTGTAGGAACATTATTTCGTCTATAAAAGTTAATATAATTTCACAAATCACATGATAATAAGCCAAAAATAAAATAAATCAAGGTTTAGTAATAAAATATAATTACATGCTGAGTATAAAATTGAACTCAGGACGGACATATTGCTTATTTCTATTTGCTTCATAAAGTTTTTTTTTTATAAAGATTTTTTTATTGAAAACATATCAGTCCTTTGTGCTTTGAGGGATGCAAAGCACACTAGTAGTCATCTTGAACTTTTTGTGTGTGTGTGTGTGTGTGATAATAATCACCTTTGATAGCAAAATATTATATGATATTATTTTTAGATTATTTTTGGAAGAATATATATATTCTTCATTATTCAATTGGAATTTGTTGTTTATTAAAAAATGAATAGGTCAAATAATCCCTTAAACTTCAAAATTTATTAAAGAAATCTCTCTCCCCTTTTTCTTTTTCCCTTTTTTTTGGTTGTTGTCGTGGGGGGGGGGGCGGGGGGTAACTTAGTTTCATGGTTTTGGCTGTCATACTGCTGGAAAGTGATTTAATGCTGTAAGAAAACTATCCCCTAGTATACATATGCCATGATAATTCATGATCGCTATTCAAAGTCAATGAAATAATTTTAAACAGGTTTGCTTTAAATAGTGATCAATGATTTAAAAAAAAAAAACAATTTCCACTCTCTAACATTGACTTTCTTGGATCAAATTTTATTGTTTTGCCAGAATAAAGCCAGACCCAACAAGCTACAAATTGCTGCCATCATTGTTAATGTACTTTAAGATGATTTTTAATTTTGAAAGATGCTTCCCAACTCTCTTTTCTAATGCATATATGAACATACATATAAATTCAAACTTCATGATTATTGTATAAGCATCACAATTTAGACTTTTTCTTAATTTCTCATTGAGGTACATTTATTCGCGTATTATTTTCCACGATCATAATTATATTATTCAATATTAGTTAACAACATTAAATAGAGGTGTACAGTTGTAATGAGATTATCATTATTATTAGTTCTGTACTATTGCTCTCATTGTACATAAATATACTTCACAATGATGCAAGAATAATAATAGCATATTTCTTTACTAAGAAAATATAATAAGTTGGTAGCAACTCAAGCAAAAATTCAGCTTTGTGTTTTGTAGAATTTCGTTTAAGCGATCGAAATTTATAAGCGACTTATTATTTTAAGATGTCACGTCGCGGCTTATAAATTTAAAACCTAGTGTAAAATCTAAAAAAAAATTATATTATTCAAAGTCAGATAACTTGCAGGTTTGAAATTATGCACATTTTACTTAGTTCTTGAAAAGATATTAAAATTGCAGAGAAATTTTTGTTTTTTTTTTTGTTTTATAAAAAGAAAAAGAAAATAAGAAATAATTGTTTTTATATCCATAAGAATCACACCAAAATATATTCCCACATATGGCAAAACAGCATGTTAAAGGAAACTATTATTTCTTGCTAGCTTAATAGGCAAACAATGTAGGGCAGCAAAGCTTCTTGTAATGATTATAGTTTGAACTTTGAAGGATTTATTAGGCCGGTGGCATAATTAGTTTGTCAAATAATTTTTGCAATAAGAGTCTGTGGAACTTATTTGATCCTTAATACAGTATTTATAGTTAAGTAAATCAATCCAATCGAATTAAAATTAAAAATTTATTATATAGGAAAATTAAAAACCATTATAGTTTAGTAATTTAATTGAATCGAATCAAAATTGAAAATTCGTTATATATAAAATTGAATCAAAAAAATCAATTTGATATTTAATTTTTTATATTTACAAAACATTATTCAATTTCAATTTTGATTTTGATTTTGGTTTATTCAACAGTGTCGAGTACAGAATTATAATTTTTATTATTTTTATATAATCTTTTATATTTTTATGTTTATTATTCAGTTTTATACAATTTTTATTTTTTTACTCACCAAGATTAAAAGAGTACTAAATAAAAAAATATAATTATGATTTTATTGTAACTATTTTATCATTTTTTTTTTAAATCAGTTTAACTGAATAATTTTGTTAATACTTATTTTACATTTATTTTCAACAAAAAAATAATTTAAGTTACTAGAAAAGTCACAATAATAATAATTTATAACTAATTCACGTTCTCACCTTCATGGTGTGTATATATATATATATATATATATATATGACATGCCCTTCTCGCTCTTGGCATGCACATAAGCAGGGGCATGCATTTGGTCAGACGAAAGGCATAAAAGTTAGATAATTGATTTAATTAAAAAGTTACTGAATCATGAAAAGAAATGTAACTATCGAAGTCGAATTGACATCAAATTACACAAGAAAAGGCATCAGTCAAGAATATTATTGCATTTGGTACAAAGAGCACACTTTATTCGCTTGTCCCTCATGCATGCGTATCAATTTTTATTTTGTTCCTGAATTTTGATCAAAATTAACCTTATCAATCACTTAAGGTTCTATCTGGAAATTGTAATTAGTGACGAAAATAGAAAAAGAAAATTGTATATATACATATACTTGCAATGAAATACAAAATAAAGACAACATAAATAAAAAAGTTAATTTCAATTTATTTTTTTCTACTCTTGTTGTGTATCATTTTATTCTCTTTTTTCTTTCATTATGTCTCATTTTACTTTTTTGTACTCTTATTTTTTTACTTTAGCCCTTTGTACTTTAAAAAAATTAACTAAATTACCCTTACATATTACTTATAATAAAATTATTTTTAAAATATTTTAAAATTAATAGACTTATATTATATTCTAATAATTTTTCAACTTAGTTAATAACACTTAATATTAAATTTATTTAAATTTTTATTATACTTAAATGTTACTAGCTATTTTTACTTTAATATAATTCCTATTAAATTATTATGTAGTCAGATATTTTTATTAGTTAATACATTTTACTTATAAATTTTTTCTCATTAAAAATCTAAATAATATTTAATAAATATGTAAGATATTAGTAATAAATTTTTAGTTATGAAAGAATTATCATAAGTTCATAAAAACTATATTAAATTCAAAAATAGTCATTATAATTAAGTATAAGTAATAAAATTAAATACTAAAATGACTATAATTTTTTAAAAAAATTGAACATATTATCTATTAAATTATGATAATTTGACTATTTATAATTTATTTAATAGTATTAAGTTAAATTTTAAAATGAAATTTTTTTATTTCAAAAATTTATTTTTATAAAATTTTGATAATTCCATTAACAATGAGAAATTTATTACTAATATTTTATGTATTTAACAAAATATTTTTAAAAATATGTTATATATTTTATATTTATGATAAGTAGAAATTTTTTAAGTAAAACATATTAAATAATAAAAAATATCATACGATATAAAAATTTAATAGAAACTTTGTTATTAAAAAAATAGCTATTAAAATTTATGTATAATAGAATCTGAAATAAATGTAACATTAAGTGTTAATTGATTAAGTTGAAAAAATTATTAGAATATAAATACAAATCTATTAATTTTAGAATATTTTAAAGTAATTTATATACAAGAGTAATTTGGTTAATTTTTTTAGAATACAGGGATAAAGTAAGATAATGAGAGTATAAGAGAGTAAAGTGAGACTAAGAGTAAAATGGGTAAAGTGAGATAATTGGAAGTGTAAAATGGTAAAGTAATCTTAAATAAAATTATAAAATATATTCATGAATTATAACGAGCGCGAGTACACGATGCATAATAAAGATCATAATGAATCCAAGCAGAAAAAGCTAGGGACACCCTCAGTATGAAAGAGATTGATGGTTGTTGATAAGCATTGAGGAGAATGAAATCTATGGTCGTTGTTTATTTCTGTTGTTGTTGAAACAGATGCAACCCTCCTCGTCTTTTCTTCGAATTTTTTGATTTGATTTATTCCTTATCAAGAACAATTAATTCAAAACGGGTAGGATCTGGTGTACACATCATCAATACTCGAATATATTGCAAATATATAGTACTATACATACAGATAATTTCACTGCATATAAGGATTACTATTATGTGTGAGTACTTTTTTTCTTAAGTTGTATGTTTTGATATAGAGTCGTTTCTTGATATCAAAATAAAAAAAAGATGTCATTGCTCGTTTCTCTCATGGGTTGGGGGGGGGGGGGGGGGGGGTTGATGAATCTCTGTGAACCCTGAACTGGAAATAAGTTGGCCCATGAGACCATCATTTGTGTGCAAAGGTTGAGCATGATGGGTTATGATCACCTCATGAGGTTGTTGAGAGGGCAACGTTTTGACATCAGATGTTTAGTCCATTTAATGAAGGGCTAGGAAATTTGAACTTGCTCTCGTATTGCATTTGTTTTCAAAATTATGACCATGAGGGCAGCATTGCTTGCACCAATTTACTTTTTCTTGGTTGATGTAGAATATATACATATATATACAAGAAGATGAGGAGGTTTTTTCGTTCCGCCTAATCGATAAGAACACATTAATTCTTGGTATCCAAAGTTTGACAAGCTAGGGGTGGGGTGGGGTGGGGGGTTTACCAAAATATTTCAACTAAAGCACCAATTGAGGAAATATTGAATACAATACTAAGAATTAAGAAGGTTCTGCAGATGTTGAATAAAATCACACGCGAAAGAGACTTTTTTCTAATAGCGCGGAGTATAATAGTTTGAAGTACCCCCTTGGTCACATTTTGTTGGCTAAATAACTTAATTTTTCAAGTGTTTCTCTTTGAAATTTTTTTTTCTCACGTTTTAATTCATGCAAAATTTTGGCATTTAATTGATGCAACCTTCTCACTATAGAGCGATATATTCGTTTTGAGTAATATTTTGAGTTGTCTATGTGTATATTATGTACCCATGAGGGTCCATAACTTAAAGATGGCTGGGGGGAATCATCACTACTGATCAGAAGCTAATTAATCATTTTTGAAAATAAACATTTCATAAATTCAAGTAATATAACAAATCGCAGTAAATGAGATATTGAAAACCATTGAATTGCATTGGGCCGATGGATAAGTAATTCTAAGCTGCTAACATCATGACTCCAGCGGCCAGCAATACTTCATGAAATATCCATGAATGAAGATAAAGAGAGGGTCAATGATATTACGCAATCTGGAAAAATTTAAGAGTTTTTAATAGTAACAATAAATAAAAACCTTGGCTTTAAAAAAATTCAAACGAGAAACAAACATATTATATTATTATTATTATTATTATTATTATTATTAACTACATGGCCATCTTACATATGCAAGAATTTAAGATGTGTCTTCAGAAGGAGCTGTGGTGTGGTTGGATTTCTTAGAAATTTAGTTTTGCTTTAATAGCTGCTG
This sequence comes from Paulownia fortunei, assembly GCA_019321725.1. Classification (NCBI taxonomy): domain Eukaryota; kingdom Viridiplantae; phylum Streptophyta; class Magnoliopsida; order Lamiales; family Paulowniaceae; genus Paulownia; species Paulownia fortunei. The sequence continues at coordinate 379,942 of JAGSPU010000054.1, read as the reverse complement.
AGCTTTCCTGCTCTGCTCTATGTATGTATACATGTATCTAACTATGCTTCTCAAAACACACACACACACACACACACCGACTCTATAGGCAATGAATGACGGCCTTTCTGCAGTTTTATATAATTGCAATATTTACTACAAATTTCCCTTTTCTGCAACCATCTTGGGATCTTTTCCAACAATTAATACATTTTCTGCCCCTCAATTTGCACTCACTCGTCTTCTACCATTCTGCCATTCATTTCAACTCACTAACCCCCCACCCCCTCTCTCTCTCTCTCTCTCTCTATATATATATATATATATATTACACAACTGCTCTCTCTACACCCTCCACCTCTCACCATAATTTAATTAAGCTTTAAAGCAGTCCCATCTCTCTCTCCTCTTCAATCCTCTTATATATATTATGGCCCTAGACGTCCAAAAACAACCTCCTCAGCCACTTCAACAACCCCATGTTTCTGGTGTTTCTGCTGCTACAAGGGGTGGTCACAACCACTGCATAGCCGCCACTCGCCTCTGCCATACCGCAGCCCCTTCCCCACCTATAAAATTAGAAGAGCCTTCTCCTCTCCCTTTAAGCTGCCGAAAGTTCCTCAATCTACAGGTACTTATACATGCCATGATCTCAAACCTATACGGTTCTTGATCAATCTTTTTAAGTCCCTTAACGAATGTTTTCTTATCCGTTTTCTTTGCTAATTTAGACAGGGGAGGTATACTATTCAAAGGCAGCAAAAAAGGAATTAATCATCTTAGAAGGAGAAAAAAAAGATGAGCCGAAGGGACGGACCAAAGCTTGACCTCAAGTTGAATTTGTCACCACCAAGGCTGAACCACCCTCGAGTGGAGTCCCCTAGCCGATCATTGACCGTGTCACCAACATCCCGCCAAGCTCATGCGTTTCATCAGAGCTGAACCAGCAGGACGAGTACCTCCGTTACTCCACGAGCCCAGAGGCAACATCCATGATGCTGGTGGGGTGCCCTAGGTGCCTCATGTATGTGATGCTGGCAGAGGAGGACCCCAGATGCCCCAAATGCAAGAGCACTGTTTTTGCTTGATGTCATTCATGACAACGCTGTTGCCACTGCCACCACCAGCAGGAAGACAAAGAAGAGTTAGAGTTGGCCTGACAGCATTCAAAAATCTTGGAAAAAATCTGCCTTACTAGTTAGTACCCCCACCCCAAAAAACGAAAACCCAAAAAACAACAAATTCTAGTCTTAATTTGCAAGTAGCAGTGTTGGAGCTCCATTTCTAACCCAGTATGTGCAAAAAGAACAAAAGAGTGGAGCCTTAATAGTGCTACTTTAGTTTTTCTCTTTTACTTTGTCTCTCCCCTTTTCAAGCAAGTATAGGAAGACTGGATCTAGTATAGCAGCAATTGTGTTGGTGGGTGAGATTTGTGCCATCTTTAGCAGAAAACAATGTTCATGTGCCCAAATTTTCTTATCAGAATGTTACATAATTTTCTGCTTGCATTTCACTGCCGTTTTTGTATTAGACTGAACTTCTTCTTCCAACCACAGCTTGCCACAACAAGCAAATCACCAAGCTAGACCAGTCAATGATTTATTTATTTTTCTGTTCTTTCTTTTTTTTTTTTTTTTTGGCTTGAAAGAAGGGCATACAAAAAGGAAAGAAAAGAAAAGGAAACAAGCCACTTACTATTTACTAATACTACCAAAATTTCAGAAAGTTGGCTTTAATAGATTAACTGAAATGGGTACGCTGGGTGGTCACAGATGTAACATTCGTACCTGGGAGCATAGGTTTTGCTTTCTGGACCCACCAAGTGCAAATTGCAGTTTCCACTCCACTCCCAAACATTGACAGCCAAATTTACTTTTGCCTCCAAATTCGTAGGCCACAACAAATTTTATATTATGTTTCACCAAGGATGGGGGAAAAAAGCATATACCATAATCTAATCGCCAAACAACTCAAGTATTCAATATTGACAGAATGATCACTCAAAACATGTTATTTGTTTTCATTTGTTCATGGCTGCAAAAACATGCACATTCAACAGCCTACACATAATACAATTGGTTCAAAGAAAAAGAAAACAAAAGATCCAATCAGGAGGATCTTTGGATGAAGTACCTCCATATTACGCCTTATATATCACTGACAAAGTAACAAAACTTTAGCTAATTTTACCCGCGTTATTAAGAAATTAACGCCTTTCCAAGTGGTTCAACGTCGACATTAAATTAAGCAAAGAATCAACGAAATGATGCCACCCAAGGGACTATGCATGTGAGGTTATTATAAGGTCAAAGATGTTAGTTATGAATAGGGGAAGGGTAATTAGGTAACTGCACAAGGGGAGGATGGGGTAGTTCGAGCATTGAAAAAAAGGGGACTATATTAGATTGAGAAACCATTAAAACTAAATAAATGCAAGAGTAATTGAGACGGTTGAGAATAATGAGGCTATTACGTCATATGATAAATACAAAATTGAATTCACAAGCAGAGGCCCTTTTCTTATTGTTCAATGTTCATCTTCATCTTCTACCTTTTATATTTGTTTTTGCAATCTGCCTTAACTTCCTTTGTCACTAAATGCCATCTCTCATTTGCATGCCCCCTCAAAACTCCATGTTCTCCCATTTAATTCTATTTACTCCCTTTCCCTTTTTTAGTAAACCTGTACCTTGACTCAACTCAGGTTAGCTCCCACTCTCCTCCCTCCCCTTCTCTCCCTTTCCCAATCCAATCTGTGAAATTTTATGACTTAAAAGGCAGAATACTATTATGAAAATGTACCACGGTCTAAAATTTATGTAGAAGTTATATATCCACATAATTTTTTTCACATGCATGAGCTGTACCCACTTCCTATACTCTGTCGCAATTTATGCAACTTAAATCCCAAAATTTGAAGTTATGGTTGCTAATTAGTCGTAGCTAGGATACAAAAATATATGATGTCTACATGCAAGTTTTAATAATGTAAAACACTTTTTACCTAAAAATGTGGTAATAGAGGGAGGCCCATGATTTTGCTGAAAGATGTCTAATCCCAGAACGAAAACTAGAAGGGGGACCCAAAAGAGGCTGGGCTGAAAAACAAGTATCTGTTAAGTTTTAAGGAAAAGAGAATGACTATAAACTATTATTGTACATGAACCATCTGATGGTTGTTACCTGGTAAGAAGCATACAACAACTGGAATGTCCTTTGGTCTTCCGCACATATGATTAGGGGTATGATCACAAATGTCAATTTTCAGTATACAGCAGATATGGATGGATATCTTTCTTCCTACCTTTTCAACAAGAAACATAGAAATAGGAGCTTCCAGCAAAATGGCCTTTCAAACATATCAATTGACATAAGCACTCAAGAAAAGGGGGAGACAACTATTTTATTTGCAAATACTACATATGCCTTCATCTGCATTCCAAGTTGCACTTTACACTTTTATTTTGAGGAATATCTCAATGCATAATAATCATCAAACTTCATAGTCACTGTTAATCTCACAATTAGCAGAAGCAATCTATAGATGGCAGACCAAAAACACATCACTTACGTAGAATTCCAGTTTTCCCTAACCAGAATATGTATCTATAATTGCCGGTGAATGTAAATTATTAAGATAAGTTCATCAGTCACAATCACCTTTTCTATTTCAATTTTTTTTTTTTTTTTCTAGATGATGGTCTGGTGAAACAGATACATTCACTATTATCATGATCTTGATTAGACAAATCAATAAAACTGAAACTCATACATTTACTACCAATACCAACTTTATTACGTCAATCAATGTCAAGAAAACTATTCATGTGATGAACTGTGACAGCTGTAGTTATAGACCTTACATCATCTAAATATGGAACTACCTTAAGTGAACCACAAAAAATTACAGTTGAAACTGCATGTAGAAAAGCATCAAAAGTTTAAAATATTTAAGTGTAATTCAATCTGGGATAAAACTTATTCTAAACCGAAAGAGTAAATTATACAGAACGATATGAAATAAAAAAAATTATTTTTCCTCAACATATGGCCAAAAACTCCAACCAAACAGCCCTCGCCTCACCCATTTCTCTTTAAAATGCACAAAAACAAAAGTAAACTAAACCTGATATCAGTTATACCATTATAACATATGACGCAGCACATTTAGTTAGCCAATGTAAAAACAAAAATAAATTGCTATATAATGGAGTCCTATATTATCTCAGCAGATCCACTTACCCAAAGAAAATAGATCAATTACCACAAGATGTGATTCTGCTCAATAAAAGCCCGTAGTAATGCCTGTATGAGTGTAAAGGTGCTATGATGCATGCCTTGATAAAATGAAGGAGACAAGCCATTCACAATTGAAGAAAAAAAGGCCCAAACTTAAGGAACCCTTATATCATGCAAAATATTATCAATTATTGAACAACTTCAATCTTTTCCATACTAAGAGAGAAAAGATGCCTATATCTGATTATCGGTACATTTTATTTCCAACACCTCTCTTCCCACTGATCTGAATTTGAGAAGTCATCTAGAAACCTCAGAGATACCTCTGTAATAAATAGCTCCTAATTTCCTCAAGCATACAAACAACCAGTAGAGCATGAGCCTTGAACCACATAGAAAGACACTGTATGCATTCATCCAATTATCAGTAGAAATATATCATGCGAGTACCAGGGCAAGTTTAAGCGAGCCAAGAAGCTCTCCACTTGTTTACACCCACCCTGACCCCAACCCCCAAAATAAGAAAATCAAACAGACAGCCTTTCATAGTGAAGCTATCACTTTGTCATAATAACACCAAATGCTATGCCTCTGCCAAGTTTCAACCCACCCTTATTCTTGGATCACTCTGAAGCCAACATCAAGGCATAGAAACACAAAATAGTGTATCCTCGTCAAAGATGAGGTTACACATTTTACAGATTAAGTGAACCTAAGTATTTGACACTGAAATTACTATAATGAAGGTTAGAACAAACCAAAGCACAACCTATGTCTTTAACCATGTTATCTAATGCAGTTCCACTAATACTAACTGTGGGAATCCTCAACTGGAAATTCACTTGTCATGCCCTCAGACTCACTACATAATTTATGCCGTAGCAAAACCCAAATCCTTAAAGCATTATGGACCAAACATCAAGATCACATCAACCTCAATTATCGAATGATGTATCATTCCAATCACGAATCAGCGTCGCAATACTGATGAAACAGAATAGCTGCAGGATATAAGAAACATGTCTCTACAAAACTTTTATGTCGCTGAAGGTAAACAAAAACCTGTGAATTATAGTGGTAAGCAGTGAGAATACGCATTTTTATTTTTTATAACCCATTCATGGAATGGGTTTTACATGGCTCCCTCTGAGATGATTAATTAGAAAAGAAAAGTCTCTGACAAAAATCATGCCTTAAGATCAATAACCACCAAAAAAGACATGAACTCCTTGCTTGATGCACCGAGTCTATCACAGTATTCAACATCTAAACTAAACATTTGTTCATTAATAGATTGTGGGTAGCAAGACTTCCCAGCAGAAAGACAGCACAATGCAAGCGAGGACTGCAAAATAATCACATTAAATAACCCACTACAAGTAAAACATAATCTAGATCAAAGTGGTAAGTTAATAACAAGAATAATCATATGTGGCCAAAGACAAACAGATCTAAGAGTCATATATTTCAATATTGACATTCAACCAAAAGTAAAAATTGTCTAATTTGGTAATGTCATAGCCAGCTCAGTTATCCAAAGTCCTATAATGGATGTGCATCTTTAGCAGAACAAGAAAGTAATATATATATACACACATATATCGTAATGCAAGCAGATAATTTTTAATTTCTTCTTAAAGTGCTTAATAGAACCTCATACAGAAAGTAAGAGAACAAAAATTATGCAAATTAACTGCACAGAGATATTATGACCAGAAATGATAAATTTTACGTTAATGAGAATTTCCACACACCAGTGAATAACACTACATTGTATTAGAACTCTATCAGAGATATTATCCATAATTAATGTTAAAATGTTCATGATATATATGATAGTTAGCAACAGCTAGATTTTCCTAAATCATGATCAAAGTTGCTTTTACACCAATAAAATTCAAGTGCTATAGTTAGTAATATTTATGACAATGGTTTCCTAAGAAATACATTTCTCGCGACACATATTATGTGCGTTCACGCAACAATCTTCATTTCTTGATGTTGGCTCATCATCAAAAATAAATTTCAAAGAAAGACGTGGCTTACAATTATATAATAATTAAAATAGTTTTCTTTCATAAGGAGTTGTAAATTCAAAGTATAAACATAATAATTACTACCTAACTGGAAAGAAGCATTGATGGCCAAGTATAATACAGGAACTTATATAGATCATTCATTTTGATTCCAAAAAATATGTTAAATATGGAAGGTTGAGGTAAATCAGGGTGTTAATTACACACAGAGATGTATGGACTGAAAACAGCATCTGAAACTTTTACTTCCAGCTAAAACATATACTAAAAGTATTATCATGCCAACATTTGTATGACTTGATTTCCAAATGCTGCTTTTTGCAATCAAATAACCCAATAAATATCAACTTCAAAATTACCAAACTCTATGTTCAAGTTATTTCCAATTTCAGATCATTTTTACAGTTTTGTGTGTAAGAAAACTAGAAAGTTTAATTTAATACGAGTACATATATCAAATATGGAATGAGATGATTGAGAGTTTGTCAATATAAGTTACCATTACTGTTTACTATGACATCAGAGCTACAAAGTCTTTTACTTCAGCCCACCAGATCATTCCTTGCCATATCCCACTTTTTAAATAGGCAACTCCGTATTTGTAGTTGCTGCAGTAGAACCAGGGGCTGATCACAGACTAATTTATGCCACCAAAAAAGGATTTGAGGAAAAAGTTCAACTATGCTACAATGACATTTTATTGACATAATAATGAAGGCAAGCTCTTTGCACCATTTCATGAAGATAGGTTTCTTTAAAATCAAAAGAGGAAGGTGTCAAGTAAGCAAACTATTTTACGAAAAGTTACAAATTTTAAATCAGTATACCACAGGCCAAATAAAGCTCTAGAAACTCCTGAATAAACGGTAGAGAGTTCAAGGAAAAAAAAAAAAACAGAACTCTACAACAAATAATAATAATGAACTTTGATAGAAAGGCACAATAGTCACTAATGAACTAGAACAACCTCATACACTATGATCACCTCCAAACCCACAAATCCTCTGATTTCAAGTAGAATATGTTCATTGACTCAAGCATCTAAGGAAGCAAAAAGCTCCTCTAACCCCCAACTCAATGCTGGAAAATATGAGAGAAAGATGAGCACTTCGCTGAGACTTAAATTCACAAATTCCCCAGGACAACCAATAAAAAATGAAAAACCAACCAAGACAAGCCCAATCAGACAATGAAGGATGGATGAGCTTGTGGTCGGTCAGCTCTTTTTCTGTTGTAAAATATGGCTTAAGGGAAGGGTAGTTCTACTTATTTATTGATGAGAGTCCAGAGTGATTTGCCGATGATGACAGTGGCTGATGCAGTGCAAGGAGATGGATTAGAAACTTTTTCCACGTTTGAATTTCTTTGCAAATAATTTCTTTTATACTTAATCCTCAAAAGTATAACGATTCAAGGTTGATCACTAACTGAGATAATTTGATGCAAATTTAAAAAGAAAGGGTTGAAACTGTTCTCGTTCTCCCACATGTAGACTAGTAAAAGTTGCATATTTTACCATGGCATATATCACAGCCAAAGCAAAAAAGCTAACCAGTGTTTACTCGAAGCTGATGGCCCCATGTTAGAAGTCAAGCAAAAAACTAATCCATTTCACATTCTCTTAAGAACTATTAAAAATTTTCTTGCTGGTATTCAAAGGACTTGATAAAGATTTGTAAAGAAGCATATAATACTTCATTAAGAATCTGACCAACATCTATCAATATCCCAAGCAATCATAATAGACCATAAATTAAAGAGCTTACACATGCACAAACTCAAACAGACATGTATGTGTTTGTGCGTGAGTAGTCTAAGAACGTTTCTCTTATTTTTATCATGATGTTAGATTGAATAGTACTGAAGATTAAACAGACTGTAAGAGATAGTATAATCAGCCAGATAGCTCACATTCTTAGACTAATCAACTGTGTATCTCAGAGAACATTTTCTCCTCAACAAAAGGTCACAATACCTGTCACCACTGCACTCACATCAATGAAGACCCAAAGTGTCATCATGAGTTCCAGAAATGTACCTAGCATTTTCTAAAACCCAGCACAGAAACCAAGTTTGAAAAATTACTGAAGCCAATTCAAATTTCTTTAGTCCATCAGCTCTGGGGATATTAAATAACGTTCTCCACAGAGGAGACTTGTAGATTATCTTGTAAACTGAAGAGACGATGGTGGCATTTATTTTGATGTGTGGTTCTTTCCTGGCAGATATTACCTTCCTAAACACATAGAAAGCATACTTTTCCACAAAACCTAATGTTATTAAGGTCAACGAACTAAGTTGAAATTAGTATGAGTTTACTCAAAGAAGCAGAAATGCACTAGTTAGAAACACCAATTATTGAAACACAAAATGAAACAGTTTTCAAAACAAAGAAAGGTTAAGTACTAAGTTGGACAATTGAGTTTTGGTTTCACGAACACAGCAGCTTCATTAAAATATGACTTTGCAGTACAAAATTTCACTATATCCACATCTAATAGATTTACTCTGCCAAATGGCAAACACCACCACCCACCAAAAGAAAAAAGGAAAAAAAAAAACAAGAAAGAGAGTGAGAGAATCCTACAAGATGAATTTTCTCATCCCATCCACCAACCTACTAGCACTAAAAGCGGGAGAAACTTAGAAAAATTGAGTATCATGTCATGTCCTCTGACAGCTCAACACATTCTTAAAGAGTAGTGATGGATCAAGGTAGAGTTGTAACTGGTTTCAGCAATACTCTTAAGAAATGACCACAAGAAACATAATGGTCAGTACCTGATAAAGGCTTTAGTACTGGAATTTCTCAAGCATTTCCCACGCATACAGCATGATAAACATATGGAATCAAAACAATTGAGAAACAATGGATGCACTCATCAATGAAATAACCGCTCAAGGATTTTCCTCTTTCTGTTCTGTTCACCCCACCCACTACTGCCTCTGATATATTTATCAACAATACCAAAGTTTTCATTCAGAGAAATCCTCCGTGCATAGTTCTCAGCTGATATAGGGCCCTTTTTCAACCTCCTATAATATTTTATCTCCCAAGGCCATGACCTGGCAGAACCAAAATAATTTTCCACGGGTAAGTCCTTTTCGGTTTCCTTAGGGTACTGCAGACCATAGTGTTTTAGAACCATACACATTTCCTCTGAGGAAATTCTCGCTGAATTGGAAGCATTGGAACTCAAAGAGATATCAGATACTGGTGCCAACATATGTTCTCCCACAAGATCCTCATTTTGAGAATCTCTCTTCTTGTTTACACTGTGAGGAAACAAATTATCAGCAGCTTGATCATTATCATCCGACCGCGTTACATAGGATAACACATTGCCTGAACCTTTGAGACATTATGACGGCGTTCATCCTCCTTTTCAGAGAGATCCTTCTTCATTTCTTCCTCTTCCAATTTCAAAGGTCCTGCTTCAAATTCATTTTCCATTGCAGCTGTGATATTTTCAGATATAGAGGCGCCTGCACCATTTCTTACCATTGTTTTCCCTTCCTGACAATGAGCAAGTCCAACAGCATTTACCATAGAATCCTTGAAATCTGTTTGTCTTTGATTTGAAGATGGCGAAAAATGCCTATCGAGTTCTGCAGGTAATGATGAAAAGGTAGGAGACATTGACCTCGATGCAGACCGGCACTTAAAGGGTTTACATCCAGAATGGCGTGAAGTTGAAGACCTCGAAGAAGATGGGGATCTTTTGTTAAGTGTCACTGACTTGGACTTGGAATGTGATGGGAACTGTGCCAAAGACTCTAATGATCTAGAAGGTGACTGTGATCTGGATGAAGTATAATCAGAGTGGAATGAAGACGTCAATGGCCACCTAGCTCTCTTTGCATGATTTTTGTCCTGACTTTCATAGACCCTCCTATTTCTTTTCTTATCACTGAAATATTTTCTCCTACCTCTAGGAGCAACATGCGCAGGGGGAGCATCTCCATGTCTCAGCAATCTCCAATGATTACGTGAAGTGACTGGCTCCCTATCACTTTCCTGATGCTTCATGGGAACATTGTCAGCACCTGGGTGCGGCCTTCCTTGGGACCTGAACTTGTGCCTCTTCAGATCAAATGGACACTTGCACATCTTGTGACCCACTTCCCCACATACATAGCATGTTTTCTGATAATCCGATGTTTCCAGACGATCATTGTGCCCAGTTACTCTTCTCTCTTGGGACTTCCTTGCACTGGCTGAACCAGCCAAAGGAGATAAACTGTGGTGTTTGTCTGACTCCTTTTTGTCATCATCCTGGTAAGGTTCATAGCTGTCAAACTCTATACCAGTTTCTAAACAATTTTCGCTTGAGGGATCCACAACCTGCTCTCCCCACCAATCATCTTCCAAATGGTTCTTTCCAGCACCTCCTATCCCGTGACGATCGTTTGAAGGATGATCCCTTTCCCCTACATAACCTTTCGAGTCATCAGAATGGTAGCTAGTTGATTCATCAACCAGGTCAGAAGAACCCAGTTTTCTACCTTCACCATCTGCTTGCTTGGAATCCCTCTCGTAATCTCGTCGATCGTTCGAGCTTAACCTTCGATCAACATTTTCTTTGACAGAGAACTTTCTGTGTGGTGGCTCATATGCTTTTCTACCTCTAGCAAATCTTTGCAAGGCTCGAGGCTGCCTATTAGACCATGATAGAGTTATTACCTCTCCACATATCCTCTTTCTGTGCAGTGTTTTGAGAGCTTTTTCAGCACTTGCAGGGTAATCGTACACTACAAATCCATATTTGTCCTTCACCTGTATAGTACACCTGCCAAACCTCTGAAAAACACGTTCAAGGTCATCTCTGCAAGTGCGAGATGACAGGTTTCCAAGATGCAAAGACATCTGTAATGATGAATTACCTAAGGATTACAAAAGTTTGAAGTCTAGATCACATATATAGATACATTTTATACATACATGTACATGTATATTTGAGGACATAAAGACATGAACATCTTAAACAAGGTCGTATTTAAGGAGTGCGATGATTCTGAGGTATTCAACATTATGTTCTAATTAGAGAGTCCAAGAACTCTGCCATTAAAATCAACAGCTAATTCACTTCGAAGACAGAGGAACAGGCAAGTCCTGCTGTTTCATTTTTTTCAGCAACAGAATGTTGATTATTTTATAGTGAGCCAACAAACAAACCTGGCTCATAAGAATAAACTCTCACACATCATCCTATTAATTAGAATTACAAAAAGGAAAAAACAAGAATCACAAATAACATAAGCATAATTTACACTTGACAATCATGAATCAATACATGCTTCCTCTAATTTAATCATAGCTGCAACAAAAATTCAACATTTCAGCCTCAAAAACTCTCTCATGTGGGTTACACTTTTTTGGTGTACCGTTTGGAGATTGACACTTGAGGAATTTTAATATGCAAAATTTTTGACATTTTTTTTTTTTTGACAGAATATAGCAGTTAAAGTTCCCACCAGCACAAAATATATACACTTGAATATAATAATGAGATACAGAATCTGTCAGGGAAAAATAAAATTCAGCATGATCTAAGAACTCAACCAAATTCTGATATATGAGTTACTGAAATTTTTCACATCAATTATCGTGTCCATTTGGCCTAACATTAACCTCGGAACCTGTAAACTTCTAACACTACTTTTCATGGAAGAACAAACAGTACATATATATATATAGATATATATATATGTAATTAAGAAAATGACCCAGAAGATAAAATCAAGAACCCATAAACAAACTCCAGCAACTTTCAATAAACACACACGCTAAGCAAAGATTCATAAAAAAAAAAAAAAAATCAGGAACGTAAAACCCATTAGTAGTAATAATGCTATCATAAATCTTAGAATATAATGGTAAAAACAAGAGATAAATTGTTAGAAAATGTCTATTACCAAAGAAAGTGGCGACGACTAGTTATTCTTTCAGCCGAATATGAACTCTGTGGCCGTGAAGTGCAGCGCCGGCGTGTTGCACTCACTGTGGAGAGAAAAATATTAGAGCATCGCTTTTCGGTTTTATTGCTTTTGGCTTATTATTTTGTCCTCCCAGTTCGTCACCTTTTACGCAATTCTTTGCGAGTCCCTTGCCTTTTTCCTAATTGCACTCAGCCCCTGAGTCTTGATGAGAAGTTCTTTTGACATTTTCTTTTTCTTTATTTCTTCAATTCTACTATTTTTGTTATTGAATTCAGAGGTTGAAATAATAATATAACTGTGAATAGATGTAAAACAACTCATATTGAAATAATGACGTACATATGGATATAATAATTTATGAATTTGGATTTTTTTTATTAAATTATTGGTTATCAAATTCCTACTTATTAGATTAATCAATATAAATGACATTCGTTTTAGAATTAAATATACTTTACCCTTTTGTATTATGGCATTGATATCAATTACCATGTCTACTTCTAAAATCTCCAAATTCTTCCTTAAACTAAAAGACCTATATTCATGGACAAAAGATCCAATAAACTGTGTATAAGGCTAAATTCACTTTGCATCCTCTATGATAACCTTTATAGCATATTGCCTTTTTTATAATTAAATGTCAATTAATTTGATCATAAATTTATTATACACTAATTTTATTAAAAAAAATTAGCATTTGATTAAGTCTAAATTATAAGATAAAGAGTAAACTATGAATATAATAGTATATAGAGAAAAATGCATAAACATAAAAGTATCTCATGTATATTTACATGACTAACATCTCATATATATTTTTAATTATAAAGCATTTCACATTTTCTTCTTTCTTTTCACTCAAAAAACTTAATTGCATTAATAGATATTATAATAATTTTTTTTCATTTTTTATTTTTTAAAAATAATTATTGCACTTTCACATGTAAATGGCGACACAATAAAATTTTTAATTTAATATGTAAGGGTAGACACCTTATTTACGTAATAACATTATTTATACCACTAAAAGAAAGATAAAAGAAAAAGTCATTGATCACTATTAAATATAAAAATGTTTGTACGCATAAAAAGACATAAATATACACATGTTATATTGTCAATAGTGATACAAATAAACAGTGACAAGTACAAGCAAAAATCAATGTATTAATACAAGTACAAATTAGTTTGAAATACTAATTTGTCTATGTGTGATTTATCGTTAATTTATTCTTTAAATTAGCTTAAGGTACTTTGGTCCATTTAGTTATTTCACTTTAGGAGAATATTTGATAACTTTTTAGTAGGGAGGATAATTAATACAAATAATCCTTAATTTTAACATAGCAAGAGTTATTATTATTTTTTTTCTTTTTGGTTTTAAAGTAGGCATGAATGATATGACCTAATTAGGAGTGTAGTATAACTATTTATTATTTACAAGTAAGTTTTTGCAGTTTACACATTTGCCTCTACTAAATTCTAATTTACATTTGTGCCCCCTTTCGGCCTTTTCCTCTTCCGAGACTACAAAGCTTGAACAACCTTAAAATTAAGTAACACGAATTTATGAGTTTTCCAAAAATGCAAATCAAATGGTAGCTACTTAGCTTGCATGCCTTGCTCGTAAACAATAAACGGACATATAGTGTGTAATAATATCGATAGAAAGGGAAAAAAAAAATAAACAATTATCTTCCTTTAATATCATTAGGATAACATGGAATGGAAATTCAAGAAGACAAGATTGTTGAGCTATTTGTGACCTAACTTTGTTAATACATTAGTGCAATAATTGCCTTCTCTAAGTGGATGCTTGCGTATAACTTTCTATGGCATGCTCAAAAAATATCTTGATTTTTTTTATAAAAAATTCAGGAGCATGTATAACATTAGTTTTTGGTTTTAGAATTAATTTAAAATCCATTTCAATAACCAAACTCTTTTTTTTAATGTCTTTTTTTTTGTGTGTGTATTTGATGTGGTTAATAAATACGTATTTAAAAAATATCTAATTATTATTGAAAATAAAAAAATTACCACATAGAACATAATCCGCACACTTATTTGCGGGTTAAATCCAACCCTAAACTGATAACTGAGATAAACCCAACTTTTGTCAACATAAAGTGTACATTCGATCACTCTCGACTCACGGGCAAGGACAAACACTGTAAAAACAGCCAAACTGTTACATTAAAGATAGTCATTTAATTCTAAGTTTAAACGCTCTCTTGAAATATATGATTCCTCCTCTTTGTATTTGAGTCCTTGTTTCACGTTGTAGGAGTTATAAAATGGGAATATCTACATAGAATTTACAATGTTATTGTTGAACATAAGATATTATAGATGTAAAAGAAAAAAAAAATCAAAATATATGTATGTCATTTTTCTATCGTACTTATTAATTATTCATTTAAAAAAAATTAACATATTGTTATTCATCTTGTAATAATCATAAATAAAAGTCCAATTCTCAAGCAAAATCCAATTTTTAACTTTCACTTAAATTTTGTGCCAATCCAAATGAAAACATACAGAACATTCATTATTCATGAAAATGTAGCTAAATTATTGACATTATGGTAATTTTGTTTTCTTTTTAACCTTGAAATAATAATTTTAGGACTGTTGCTCTCAGCTTCAATTATTTTATTGAATTTATTCCCACACCACTTTATTCCCATTTCTCTCCACTCTTTTTAACGCCTCCTCGACCTCGAGTTCCTCTTCTACAGATTCTCTTGACTCCGCCTTCTCCTAAATATCTTTCTCTCTTCGATCAAATCGATCTCTACTAAGGAACCCACCCAGACCCAATTCACGTATTTACACCATGACCCTTGGCTCAGGAGGATCCAGTGTCGTGGGTAAATACTTTGGCTCTCTCACGAAGAATTTTTTTTATTATTTATTCTTTTGTCTTTGGATTCATCTCGATTTTCATAATTTTAATGGTCAATCTGCAAATGGGTCGTTAAATTTTGTGGGTTTTAGTAGTTGCTTTGTTAGAAAAATGATTGTATTTAAGAGTTAAATGTCGGATCTCCATAAGGACTTGTTCTTGATGAGTTTTATTATCATGGATACTTTAGTCCGTGTGTTCTTTCGTAAAAATCTGGAATTTTCTGTTTGGGTTCTTCAAGGAAATATTGATTGAATGGAATTGTTTATGCTTTTGGTGTAAACTTATTGAAAAAGCTGATTTTCAGTCTTTTAGTCACGTAATCTGTTTGTTTACTTGTGTTGAGTGACTGGTTAGGTGATTTTTCGTATGCTGCCTTGTTATTTGATGTTTTATGGTTCTGTTTGCTCTCTAGTTCTATAAACTGCTGTGTTGTTAACGGGCTAAAATGGACAAAAGAGTGATTCTTTTATGGATTAAATTATGTGGTTGCGAATATTTCGGTATTTTAAGGCAATTTTAAGATAAAAGCTATATGTGTTGTGCACCGAATTCACAAGTTGATTTGCACTAATTTCCATGATTTTGGTTGCAAATTGGTTTGGCCGAACAACTGTTCAGAGGCAGTCTTATGAAGATGCTTGGAGTTTATATATTTTGCATGCATAAAATTGGTTGTGGGTGAATGGATGAACAATGAAATGTCTATTGTGTAGTCTCTATGCCAATTTTACGTGGATGGGATGCTGGATTCCTTGATGAAAACATTTAGTGTCTCAAGTCTTCTGGTTTTTTGCAGTCCTCGAAATTTCAGGTTGCTGGAGGAACTTGAACGTGGAGAGAAGGGAATTGGGGATGGTACTGTAAGCTATGGAATGGATGATGGAGATGATATTTACATGCGGTCCTGGACTGGCACCATCATAGGTCCACACAATGTGAGCATCTCCGCTGTTTATATTATCTCATTTTGATGAGTAATTATAAAGTTTGAACTGGTATTCCTCTGTTTTGATCGTCATACATTCAATGCGTGGCTTTTGAGGTGTGAAATTCTTATATGAGCTCCATCCTCTGCTTGTTATATGATTTGTACTCCCTAGGTGCACTTATCAATTTATTCTTCACCTGTGTAAGGAACAAGGATGGATTATTTTGTCATAAATCTGTTGTCTGTGGCTAAGAGTTCTGTTATATGGTTATTCTGAAGCCAGTGTTCTATGTCATATAATTCTTAACAATCAAATGCAATTGTGGCTTCTTTTGTCTCAAGCACAAATTTCATAGATGCTTGATGTTCATCTTGGCGAGTTCGTACCTTCTTTTCTGTGCTGTAAATATGTTATTTAGGAACCTTTGCATGCCTCTAGGTGGTGGCCATAATGATATTATTGTTTCCATAGCATGACCTTATCTTGCAGAGTGTGTAACATCTGTATTTTTGATGGAATTTGTCTTGCAAGATTTTTAATTCATTCAATGCTTTTCTGATAGGCACTACATAGTTTGCAGTTCTTTTAATTGAATTTTTCTGTAACTCTATTTTAAGGCTAATAACTCAAGTGCTCTGTTCTTTTTTCTGTCAGTCTGTACACGAAGGGCGTATATATCAGTTGAAGCTATTTTGTGACAAAGATTATCCAGAGAAGCCTCCCAGCGTTCGATTCCATTCTCGGATTAACATGACTTGCGTAAACCATGAAACTGGTGTGGTACGTATACAATTATCTCATTTCTAAGTTGACGTTATATTTTATTAAGAGAGAGCTGTTGTAGCATTTTCAAATGTTGAATGGTAAAAGTAAATCTGATGTTTTCTCCTTTTGTGCCGTAGACTTTGACTCACCATCAACAATCTGTACAGTAATATATAAGCCAGACCAATTGGAGATGGACTTCTGTTGATTCTCTCTCACTTATTCATTTTCACTTTCCTTTAATGGGTTACCCTGTAGCCCATTTGACTTGCAAATTGTACCTTGAACTCATGTAAATGTCTTAAAGTTAGAATTATCCTTTTCATTTGGAGAATATGCTGGATCATTTACATTTTTCAAATTTTTGCTAGATTGTAATCTTTTTATCCGTGTTACTAGAACTTATGTTTGGAAATCTTTTTCCCCCAGATGATAATAGTCATTGTTTAGTAAATTTATATAATTTAGAATTCCTAATGTTCACTATCAAGCAATTGAAGCTGTAGAATTGAAAATAGAATGTGAATAGAGTTTTTTCAATTAATTTCAATTTGACGAGTCCGATTGTATGAGTTCAAACATATTAGTAAATATTCCTATTTAGACAGAATTGCGTATTGCAAATATGTAACAATGTGAGACTTTGAAACAAATAGAAATGGATAACTTTACTCCAGTGAATCTGCTTTTTTTTTGATTCTACACCATGTCTTCATATAATACCGAGTTACATTATCTGAAAAATATATATGGTGGATTGAGAAACTATTCAATCAAAAAGTATATATCCTTCTGTCCAGGATGGAGTATTTTTTACCTCCTTATTGGAGTCGACCCAATTATTTTTCTATACCTGGGTGGTTAGTTGAACCTTCCCAATGGAGGATAATGGCAGGTAACCAAGTCTCAGTATCTAAGCAGTACTTTGATAGTCCATTGTTACACTGTGATTGTTTGCTATCCTGTTTTGCACGTCTTTTTGATGTTGATTCCAGTATTTTGCTGTTTTTCCCTAACTTGAGGGTCGAGTAATGATGGAACCTTGATTCTGTGTCTTTGTGCCTATTATGATGATTTCTCATCACTGGATTAACAAATTTGTAGACTTATTTTTTAAAAAATTATTATTATTATTATTATTATTATTTAAAATTCAAGCCCTTACAAAGGAAAGGAAGCGAGGAATAGGGTTTGAACCTTAACCTTACCTCTAATAATCGAGGCCAAGGACAAGTACCACCTCTCCTAGTGAGTGGTGGTTTAACAAATTTGTAGAGTTGGACACTGACAAATTCTGTCAAAAGCATATGTATTTGAAATGATTGATGGTGTTTACTGTCTAGGTGGAACCGAAGAAGTTTGCACTTCTAGCAAATTGGCAGCGAGAGTACACAATGGAAGACATACTGACGCAGCTGAAGAAAGAGATGGCAGCTCCACACAATCGTAAGCTGGTCCAGCCTCCTGAAGGAACCTATTTCTAGTGTAAAGATATAAAGGCCTTATTGACCATTTGCTGATTTTATAGTTTATATCGTTTTAGTATTTTGCTGTTAAGATGTAAAAGGGGAATGCCCCCAAAAGCTTTCTCCTATCAACTCTTTTGGATTCCTGATATCTTTTTCTGTTGTACTCCCTTGTGTACTATGTTGTTGGGATGTTTGGTTGATGGGATTTCATCTGTGTGACAATTAAAAACATATCAAGTCATCATAATAGTATCTATGCTCATGAATTCTCCTGATTTCTCCCTGTGCAAGCAAAAAATGTGAAACTCCAGCTTGAGAGCTTTTAATCATTGAATGATTCACAAGTGTTACTTCTATGGCAGGACTTCTCTCGTTTCTGTTTACAGTGCTTATTCATATAATTCTGATCCCCTCTGGTATGGCATTTGGCAGATGCTTATTTAATTTGGTTTTGTTGTTATTGTCTCCATTATTCCAAAAGAGACACGTTTGTTACTTTATTATAGAACTTGAAGAATTTGTTCGCTGAAGCAACAGTTGTTGCAGACACACAAAAGGCTTGTCATGGCATGTGGATCTATCACGTGAGCTCATGTTCGTTTCCTATGTTATTCTTGTATGACACTTTTTATGGCATGTGAATCTTCGGTAGCGAGCAGATGGCCCATTGAATCTGGTATGATAAAAATCTTCGTCCATTGAGTGATTCTTGTATGATCTGGTATAAAGTTCCCGACTTTAATTCTGTATTGCTCTGGGATTGGTTAGCATTATTTTTGGCTTATTTATCATGTTTTTTCCTTGTATTTTTGAGCTCTTTGTGCTTTGTTCTTAAAGACTCTTTGCCTTTCTTCGTTGTCGTGGTGATTGTTTGATCCGGGTTGAGGATTTGGAGGTCTCTGTGGCTACATTTGAGTTATGAAATTTCAGACATTTACCCCTTCCTAAAGAATTACTCGTATCCTGCACCTAACGTTCCATACTAATTCGAGCTGGACGAGGAGAGATTCACCTTGCTATGTCCACAAAGTTCCTACAGGCAACAGGGCATGTGCCCTATTATGATGCTCCATATACATCCAAGTCGTTGATTAGATAAAAAATTTGGGGAAATCAAAATATATTTATTTTGGAAATTTTAGACCATTGTTTTGATCCTTAAAAGTGTTTTATTTTTTTATAAAATAAGGTATTTATCTATTATTCAAATATTAAATAAAAATTTATCGAGTGTAACATATATATTTTTTATGTGGATGGTGGAAATCCTGCCCGGATTTAAATTTCATAGACTTATGTCAAATCCATTAATATTAGTCTACCATCTTCATAAAAAAAAGGTTATATGCTCTCATTGTTATAATGATAAAATTATTACCCTTGTTGCTAATATCCTCATGTATATGATAATGTATATACGCATGAATCTCTATTTTTATCTCAACTCTACAATTTCAACATCTTGATTGTTGTAGTGAGAAACATGTTAAATAAATCTCAATAACAAATTTTTTGTCAACAAAGCCAACTAATTCTACCTTAAACATCTTATTAGAGTCAATTTATCTTCACATTTTTTCCAAATATATTACGTCTGGAAACCAAAATTAAATTCCTCCACAGTGTAGATATTATAAGAATTGTTGCTCTCTGATATCTTGCACTATAAGTAAAAAAACAAATCCCATAATTAAATCAGAAAGCGTCATTGAATTAGACTTTAATATTAATGAGGTAACAACATCAAGATAACATAATAATCATGAAAATAATAAAATTATTATAATATTTTTTTGAGTAACATACTCGTATTTTTAGTTTTCCTTGGAACGCCACAATCAACCATAGATACTAAGAATGAGTTATATAAAGGTAGATAAATAATTGGCATCTCTATATATTTCGAAATTTTCTTCTATGGTTTATTGTGGGCATATTTGTCTTTTTGGAGATTTAATTTTATCCTCCACATTTTTAAGAATTTTATATAATATAAACTATAAAGGGGGTTAAGTGCTACAGTAGACAGGTGAAGGGGTTTAAGAGGCAAAGGGTACGAGTTTGCGAGGGCAAAATGTATTTTACCAAAATTATTATAAGTCCCTCTAGCCCTAGCTTTTCTCCCAAATTTAACCATCACTATCAAAAGAACAATTTCGATCTGGATCCCCCACCATGGCCACCGCCACTCCCACCGACGACCCGCCACCTTTACTCCTATCTTCGCCGCCTGTCACCCCTCCACGTCCTCCGTGGCCGGCGGAAGTCGAGTTCGATAACTCCAAAAAGGTTATCTTGATCCGCTCAGTCTGGTCCAGCAATCTGGAGTATGAGTTCTCCCTCATCCGCCGCCTCATCGATCAGTATTCATTTGTTTCGATGGACACCGAATTCCCTGGGGTTGTTATCCGCCACCAGCACCCCTACTCCGACCCCCTCGATCACTACCAAACTCTCAAATCCAATGTAGACGCGCTCAAGCTCATTCAAGTGGGGATTACGCTCTCTGACTCGTTTGGGAACCTCCCCGACCTCGGATGCCCCGACCGCTGCTTCATCTGGGAGTTCAATTTCCGAGATTTTGACATCTCTCGCGATGATCACGCACCCAACTCCATTGACCTCCTCCGCCACCAGGGCATCAACTTTGAGTCCACTCGTCAATTTGGCGTTTCCACCTCCCGTTTTGCTGAGCTCATGATGTCATCTGGCCTGTTGTGTAACGAGAATGTTACTTACATCACCTTTCACAGCGGGTATGACTTTGGCTATCTCATCAAGGCCATCACGGGCAAGCCCTCCCAGGAACCCTCCCGGAGTTTCTGAATTTGCTGAGGGTAATTTTTGGGAACCGCGTTTATGATGTGAAACATTTGATGAAATTCTGTCAGGGACTGCATGGTGGGTTGGATAGGGTGGCACAGTCGCTGGGCGTGGAGCGTGCTGTCGGGAAGTGCCACCAGGCTGGGTCTGATAGCCTGCTGACCTGGCATGCGTTTGAGAAGATCAGGGCAGTCTACTTCGACAATGGTGAGACGGAGTGTTTGCCAGACAAGTATGCTGGCGTTCTCTATGGGTTAGAGATCCTTGGTCTTTAATTAGCTTCTCTACTATAGATGTACTGAAGCTGTTCTTTAAAATCTTTGGTTTTCATTTGCTTTATTTCTCAGTTCATCTGTACAATCCTTCCGCATAATAGTAAAGGCAATGCATTTCAGATTGATTGTTTTGTTCTTCAATTTAGTATTTATAGTATCCATATGTTCATACAAAAGTTTTAATATCTGGTAATCTGTTGTGATTAAACGTTCAGGTTGGTTGAAACTATTTTTTGACGGTAGATGGTGATTTGAATTGCTTAGGAATTGAGACGAAGAATGCTCTGTTAGAATTTTAACATAATTTGAAGTTATTTTTAGAGTAAATTGGGTGATTTGGAAGATTGGCTTGTGCCAAGGTGGTTTTAGAATTTTTACGAGAGGTGTTTTCCAGTGTTACAATATGATTTGGACTTTGTAATAGCCGAAAAGATATTGGTTGTTGTGTATTACTAAATGCACGATAATATTGTTACTTGGATTATTTGATTTGAGGTTGGTATGGATGGCAATTGAGGCAGTGTGCCTTATTATTCTTTTCTCTCATGCTTTGACAGTCCTGTTTATTATGTGGTGAGATTGTGTTTGCTAAGCATGACAATGGTCATTAAATTGCTTTTTTCAAAGCATTGAGCACCAAACTGACCTTCTAGAAGTTTAAGGGGTGAAGCTTGGTTGTTTTGAACTTTTACTAATTAAGTTTCGTGATACCATGTTCAGAAATATTATTTGAATGCAGTCACATTGAAACTGTCAATGGACCCATAATTAGTTGAAGCGTGTATGCGGGTGCTGATGGAAAAGATCCCTAGAGGAATATAGAAGTTTGAGAAACATGAAGGTTCTACAATTCTCCATGTGTTTGGAGAATGTTTGAAGAAGTTAAAACCATATCTTAGAATAGTTTGTAATGCCGTGCGACTAGAAATTAAGGTAGTGAGAAGGTTTTTGAAAGTCGCTCCTAGCAGTGAAAAGTTGATCATGGGAGGGAAGCTGTGCAAACATAAGGTGAGACGAGGATGATGGGCCAAGTAAGGCACTCAAGAGTGATATTTTACAAATTAATGTGAAAATCATATGGCAACGGACTTCTTGAACTCATCTCACTTCAAATAGGGTGTCAGTGATCTTAGTTTGATCTTTAAAAATTCATTTACAAATCCTAAAAAAATGTGTAATTATGGATTATTGTACTAGATTATATATAGTTGGCATGGGCGTGCCAACTATAATCTTCTTAATATATACCTTGCCCTAACTTGCTAATGCTTGGCTTGTACCATGTTCATTTTCCTTCTGCATCTTCTTGAATATCTTTAAAGATATTATTTATTGATAAAAATTAATCAATTGAGTATTGAATGTTGTCAATTCATGATAATGTGTTCCTTCTTGCTTCCGTCACAGGTTGGAGTGAGCTGAATGAACTTTAGATGGGTTTGCTTTTGTCCATTTGCGATTTTTTTATTAGTCTTGCTTACGGAAGTGTGGAAGATTATTCAAGCTCAAAATCTCTTCAAGGGTGAAAATAATTTTCGAATACTTTGTTGAAATGCTAAACTAAATGAATTGAAAATGGCTTGGATTTAAGTTGTGTGATTAAAGAAACTTTGCTCATATTTGTCTTTAAGAGTGTAAACATGCGTATTCCGTGATGCTAAGGAAGGTTGCTTCTTTACACTGAATGATTTTATGGGGTGATGAATTTAAGACCAATGCAGATGAAGAGTGCTGTGTTTCATGGAGTTGCCAGTTATAAGCAAGCATAAAGTTGACTTGAGGGTAAAAGCTTGAGGACTTCACGTCTGGAGCTGACTTTGCATGTGGAAAATGATGATTGAAATATATATATTTGAGATTTATTTTACTTAGAAGTTTATGAGGTTGTAATTTTCGGGATGATGCAAATCCCCCACCCAATTTAGATAATATAACTTTTGATCCCAGTCAAATTTTCTTTTATAAATTAAAGTATGGTAATGCAATACATTTGATGTGATAAAATGTACGAGGCACCCTATGAAGCTGCTATAAAATTTATAGTTTGTTGACAAGCTAATAAATTGGTCAATACCTTCGTACTGTTCTCTTTAACTCTATATTTTTTGGAATTCAAAAAGATATTTATTAATGGTAAGAAAGTATGAGATCGACAACAAGTCATTTTCATTCTTGTTAATATTCAAATGAAATAGAATGTCTGTGCCCTCATCAGGAGTATAACTGACCACGTCATTTTGCTCATATATGGTGGTTACACTATGTTCAACAAAGCATATTTTTTGTGTTATTCTGTAAACGACTAGGCACAATAGACTATTTTGAGAATAAACTGTGATCAGTAACGTGCACAGTATAATTTTGTGTTACAGACTTTTGTGGTAGATTGTGAGACTGTAATCTTCTAAGCGGCCTATTCTTGAATGATTGTGGTCTTACCATTTACAAGGCAATGATATAAGTTTATTCTGCTTGTTTGATTGTTTTTGCTTCAATGTAAGGCATACCATGTCAACTTCTTTACATTATAGTGTTGGTAGTCATGCTAGAAATTGGTTCATTGTACTTTCTTTTTGTAAATTTCTTTATCAGGTGATTTTTTGTGAAGGATGATCGGCAACTCATGCTTTTAATTTATGCTTAAGCCTGAGATAATGCTTGTGGTTTATGTTTAAGCTTAGAAGAAAGAAAATGGAAGCAATTAAATGTGCCTTGAATAAAAGCTTGAGTTCTTTCTTTCTTGATTACATATTACATCACAGAATCAGAAGTGTGATTATGAAACAAGATTTGGACCAGACTTGAAAACTTGAAGGCAGGTGTTGACAACGTTAATGCAGGAATGGCATGTAAGTAACACTGTCTACTAAAGTTTTGAGCCAAATTCAAGCCGAGTTCAGTTAACTTCGTTAGCTTTATTAGAAAGTAATTGTTGCATGTAATTTTTTTGTGGAGTAGAATTGTGGGATGGGAACAAAAAGTAATCAGATTTGAGTATTTTATTTGTAACTCTAAGCACTGCATTCAACCAGTTGTTCAATCCTGGCCTTTGTGGCCTGACATCTACAAGGCTGGTAGGGTGAACATTCGCTTCGGCTGCTATGTGAAGAAAGAAAATTCTCTATATAGTTAGTTAGTTAAATATCTTTCAGTACTATGCTTCCTATAGCTGCTGTTTAATATGGTGATACTTAGGCATATGATTGGCGGATTTATAGCCTTTGCAGATGTTTTTATTTTGTTATTAGTTCAATTATCAATTGCATTGACTTGAGCGATTTGGTAGTGCTTTCTGGAAGTGGTAATCCCTTCATAACTACCCTTAAAAGTTTTTTCCTTGCAGAATTTGCATGTGTTGAACATTTCAATCTGTGTTTTTGTGGTTTTGCAGTAGTTGCAATTGGAAATTTAATCTCTCTACTCAACTGTTTCAGTTTTGTTTATGAGATTCTAGAATTATGAGTTGTTGGTCTGGGATCTGAATCGCATTTATGCCTTCATTGTCTGGTCTATTTTGAATTAGTTATGATGGATCTCAGAACTGGATCCATTATGTTCAGCTTTGTGCCCCTACAAATATGCAATCCCTATTTTGATTTCAGAC
This sequence comes from Paulownia fortunei, assembly GCA_019321725.1. Classification (NCBI taxonomy): domain Eukaryota; kingdom Viridiplantae; phylum Streptophyta; class Magnoliopsida; order Lamiales; family Paulowniaceae; genus Paulownia; species Paulownia fortunei. The sequence continues at coordinate 354,972 of JAGSPU010000054.1, read as the reverse complement.
CAGTATTTCATGAACTGTTTGCACATGGGATGATATAATTTTGCAGAACTTGGTTTAGAAGATAGAATACTCACACAGGGTCACTGTCTAAGAGCTGGGAACAATTATGTAAGATCTTGTGATTTGTTGAATTAGTTCTTTCTGCTAGACTGCTCTCTAAGTTTTTTTACTTTTCTGTTGTGAGCCAGATGGTCGTACAATGGACGGGTGGGGCACTTGATATTCACCTCACTAGCAGCCATGTTATGGAAAAAAATTATCAGCACCACTTCTGATTTTTTTCTTGGTTGTTTTCTTTTGGCATGCTTCACATTTTATGTAAGCTTTTAATGAACAATTATTTGAGGTGCTATGAAAAATTTGACCTGAGAATTCCTCCATTGGAGCTGCTTTCTTGTTTAAATTTTTGGCTTCTCAATTCTGCTCTATGAAGAGTAACTTAGGTTTATGATGTTTTTTATTGGATAAGAGAAATTGATTTGTAGGTTATCTTTGTAGGTTTTGTATTGGTCGTGGGAGAGCATACAACTTGTTTGCAAACTTTCCATTTTGTTATTACATTGTAAGAATTTAATTTTTCTTGTCTTGAAACAGTAGGGTTCTGGAGTATTCTGTCAAACTCAAGAGGCAAAGGATACTTAGACTTGCTCAGCCCTGAAACAGATATTGTATATGTTCGTAATACATTTTTTACTGTGAGCATATTTTGTGGACATTGAGTTATACCACATAAGCCTCTTTGGCTCAAACCATCCATTTTCAGGATTTAAATAAATTTGCTATGGAGTTTGGGTCATGATATTTACCGACAGCTTGCCTAAACTCTGCTCCCCAGCTTGTGATAGCCCAGTTAAGAGTGCCTTCCAACTCCCAACCCCCAGCTAATTTTAGTGGTAAACAAAGAAAGCCAAGCATGAATTTCCTTGAAATTGTCACTTTGCCCTTGACCCTCTAATTTTACTCTGAAAAAGCAGCTTATTTTGTGTTTACATGAGATATAATACAAGCTGATTTTAACAGGTGACCTTGGCGCTTGATACTGATCGTCTCAAGAATTTAACTTCTTTTCAAGCTTGAAAAAAATGACAGTAAGTTGTCATTTATGGACTGAATCTTCGTCTCCATCAAATTTAAGGTGATTCTTGGATGAGCTTTGAAGGGATTATCCCTTTCCTGGTGGCTGCGATTGAATCAGAGCAGCAAATGCAGGCATGACTTGGCTAGAAAAGGACCATCCTCGGCAACGCCTCGTGTAGCATGGTCCTTGTTTATAAGGTATAACGAAGACAGCAATCTAGTATCTGTCATATGCTATAGATGATGTATATCTGGGGGGACAATGGACCCTACCCGAAGACATCCAGAGTTATGATCCAGAAAATGGTTGGTCACCCCATGGTGTTTATAGGACAAATTCATATCTGCAGAATGTGCGTGCAAGTATTTGGTTGATTGATACTAAGAATTTTAATCCTGTCCAAATTCAAAGGCACATGGAATCTGGTAACTCCAGAATTGGATTTGAGGTGCTTGTTTTATCATCTTCGGGTCTCAATCGCACATATGGGTTCCACTTGATGGAGGCTTCCATTCATAAATACTCTCACATGATTTTCCACCACATTTGGTTTCCTTTTTTATCCCCTCTTTCTAAAATCTCAAGTTCACATTAATTGCTCTTTCCACTCCATATTTTTATTAAACTGTAAATGTACTTTTATTTTTATTTGTCAACCTATGTATTTTCTCCGATCTCCAAGTATTGACTCTGCTCCTACTTGTTTTTTATACACTTCATTTTGTTGCCTCTTAGTTAAATGGACATAGGATCTATTATTCTGTAAAATTTAATACTTTCTTAATTTTTACAAAGTAAATTACAAGCAATCTAACTAAAGTAATTTGTAAGCTCTTGGAACCTACTTTATCTAAATAGATTAAAACCTTATTTATAAGATCTAATATGTTCTTAGTTCTAAAGTGGTAGATGACGTTCTCATAAGTAAATTCAGATTTTGTTTTTTGTATCTTATATTATATATTATATAGGCACATTATGTATATAATAATTAATTCAAAAATATATTTAAAAAATATTTTATACATATATGTTATACATAATATAAGATGCAATATAAATTTTAATAGCCTATTTTCAACAATTTTGAAATTTCAACAAATTGCTCTCATTTAATTCAAAGCCTGTGGAATGTACATATGAAATAAAGATCTCAACGGCCTCTTCTTTAATATTCTGCATTTACTCATTGGATGGACCTATTTGCTTAGACATCAGTGCACCTACATTCAGACAAAAGTAGGACTTGCATTTATTCTTCATGACTTTCAATTGCAGAAATTCTGCTTCTTTTTTATTGATTAATTAATTAATTGGGCGTTCTCATTTTAGTTTTTTTTTTTTTCAAGCAAAAGAAATAGACAGGACAGAAGAGAGTGTTTCGTACAACCTCAATTATAGATTGTGAATGATTCTCATGTACCAACTTTCATAAATGGATTGAGGAATCAGTCGCTGCTTCCACCATTTGGCTGGTGGTTTTGTGTCTTAATGTGATATTGTAATTACATGGTTGTCATTTACTTAGTTAAATGAAAAATAAACAAAATGAAAAATATCAAACAAAATTCTTGAGATTGATCATTGACAAAATATTCACGTAAGGATGTAATTGTACGATTCATATTAATTTGGAGTAAAAATTATATTCACTTACGAATTTAAATCACAACTTTTTAAAATTTATAAATAAACCTCCTAAAATTATTATTTCATCTTATTCATTATTTTCTTATTTTTCTTTCAAGTTCAAGAGAGTTTTAATTTTTTTTTGTGATTTGAGGGGCTATTATCATAAGAAGTAAATTATTGTATATAAAGAGACGATTGATATATATCATAAGCATCGAGTGCGAATAATTTCATCTTAATGAAAAAAGAGTTTAATTCTTGTCCCGACTATAATTATTATTATTTTTTAAAAATATTTTAACCATTTCAATATTACATTTATCAAAACTCCCAACAGTAACATACACGATATATAGAAAAATAATATGAGGTTTGATTGGAATGATCGTAAAGATTGATATTTCAAGATTTTATATGTTTTAAGTAATTCGAGTTGAAAATCATTAGAATTGTGGATTTATGTTTACTTTTGCATTAATTTCTTATAGTACATGATTAATTATTATACAAATTTGTTATTTATTTGACATTCATGATGTAGGAATATATCGTATTATTTCACTAGAAAAATAGAGAAGTAAAATGTGAGAGAATTAATGGTTGCTTGACTAAATACACAATTTTTTAAATATAATAATTAAAATGAGAGCATGAGTGCGTGTGAAAAAGCCACCCTTGGGAGGAACATGACCTGAAACGGAGTATTGTTAAAGTTTACAGTATTAGACAAAATTAATTGGAAAATGAATAGAAAAATCTCTTGCAAAAACCTCATTTGTACATTATTTTGTGAAGTTTATTTAAGTGAATATCAAGAGGCTATGAAAAACAAATCAACCAAATCAATATTAAGGTTTGAGATCAATTGTAAAAAATTCGTTCGATAATTAATAAATAAATTTGAATATATTTTGCATTTATTAATATATAAATCTTGACTAGATTAATAAAAAATTAAAAAATATATATATAAAAATTAAGTTATTCAAACTCAATTCATATTCGACTAGATTAATAAAAAATAAAAAAAATATGTGTAAAATCAAGTTATTTGAACTCGATTCATATTCGATTAGATTAAACGTCGTTTGTACATTATTTTGTGAAGTTTATTTAAGTGAATATCAAGAGGCTATGAAAAACAAATCAATCAAATCAATATTAAAGTTTGAGATCAATTGTAAAAAATTCGTTTGATAATTAATAAATTAAATTTGAATACATTTTGTATTTGTTAATATATAAATCTCGACTAGATTAATAAAAAAGATAAAAAGTATATATGTAAAAATCAAGTTACTCGAACTCAATTAATGTTCGACTAGATTAATAAAAGATAAAAAAATATGAGTAAAAATCAAGTTATTCGAACTCGATTCATATTTGATTAGACTAAACCTCGTTTGTACATTATTTTGTGAAGTTTATTTAAGTGAATATCAAGAGGCTATGAAAAACAAATCAACCAAATCAATATTAAAGTTTGAGATCAATTGTAAAAATTCGTTCGATAATTAATAAATTAAATTTGAATACATTTGTTAATGTATAAATCTCGACTAGATTAATAAAAAAGATAAATATATATATAAAAATTAGGTTACTTGGACTCAATTCATGTTCGACTAGATTAATAAAAGATAAAAAAATATGTATAAAAATCAAGTTACTCGAACTCGATCCATATTCGATTAGATTAAAACTCGTTTGAACTCAATTCGATTAACTATTAAATTAAGTTCAAACATAATTTTTGAAACTTGATATAAAAAAATTAAATAAATTCGATGTTGGACTCGATTTGATTTAATTATATATGAGAAAATAAAAAAGTTGTTCAAAACTCTAGATGCCATATTTATGTACTAATTTTTTTAAAAAAATATGAAGGTTAATATTTGCAACCAATAAATCAACCCTTGTTGTCAAGACTCAACAGAAACACTTGTGGTTTTTTGCCATAGATAGCTTTATTACAAATAAATAAGGGTAAATTCAATTGACATCCCTTAAGATTATATCTAATTACAACAACACTACCTACTGTTTATAAAATTATACATACATCCCCTACGGAACTATAGAAATGAAATTTTTGCCCTTGCATTTATTTTATAATACTTGTATAACAAAAGGGATGTCTTATTATTAATTATAGATAGTAGAAGGGATTTATATGTAATATTACCAATTTAAATATTTAACATATCTTATTATCTTAAATACTGTACAAAGATTATCGTAGTCAATAAGTGATTTTTAGTTCCCAATGCTTAGGTTATCACTTTTTCTTACTTGGAAATTATTTAAAAAGTAATTAAATATTTTTTCCATATAATATGGAATTTATATGAGAGATAATGTTAATTAATATTTTTATAATCAAACCGATGATCAAATCGATTTTACTAACAATTAGCGGTTCAATCAATCAGACCATTTTAATCGACGGTCGGATCGATCTAATAAAATTAATTATATTTTCTTATTATATTATATAAAATGATAATATAATAAACTAATTATTATATAATATATTTTAAATGTAAGAAAAATAAATAACTATCTAAAAAATATATAACAAAACATAAAATTCAAATAATCACATAAATATAACAAATTATCAAATTTAAACTTTTTAAAAAATTTAAAAATAAAAATTTATAAAAAAAAAGATGAAAATCAATTAAACTAATTTTGGCTGGTTTGATCGATTTTGACCGGTCAAATGATTTTATAAACCGAATTGGTTCAGATCGAGCTCCGATTTTCGATTAAATCAATTGAACCGATCGAACCGCTTCGATTTTGAAAACATGGGTGAAACATCATAAAAGAAATAAAAAATTTTACAAACATATTCCATACACATACATATATATCTATACTCATATGCAAGTCATAAATACACCTATTAAATGTCGTCGATTCCGTGAAAAATGAGGGAAACAAAAAAAAAATGTAAATGAAAAAAATTCAATTATTTGGTCAACTTAAATACCAAAAAGATATTAAAAAATCTCATAAGATCCATAAAAATTAAAAATATGACTTTTTTAAATTAAAACATGTTTTTGCATCTTGCATTTGACAAATTCGAATCAAATCAAATAAACATTATGATTAATTAAAAAATATGATGATTTTTTTATTTAATTTTGGTCACTTAATGAATTATATTAGTTACTTCGTTACTAATTGTTATAAGACCATTTTTTTAATAAAAAAAATGTCAAGAGAAAAATTAAATTTAACCACCCCTAAACCAATTAGGACAACGAAAGACAATAAATTTGCTTAAAATGGAGAAATGTATATTACCTAGATTTAAAAAACTGGCATTTGTAAAATCGAAAATCAGCAAGGCAAATGTTAATTATGATTGAAACATATTTCAAACTATTTAAAAAGTTGATTGAATAATGACAAGTTAAATTAAAAAAATATAAAAAATTAGAATTATCTTAGAACAAATGTACGATAAATTAAACAACCACCACTAAAGTTAGGTTTAATTACTAAAACACCCCTAATGAATCCCATTTTGTAATTCAATTATTCTTATATGATATCATTGTAAACCATTAACAACTGGCCGTATGTAGAAGACGTCTCTAACCTTACTGTCTGTATAATTTCGCAAACTGTAAAAAGTATTGCTGTAATTAGACTTTATTTTAGAGGGTATAAGTGTAATTTAAAACCCAACAAACAAATGAAAACATGCCACACAAGCTTAATATATTTGAATAGTGGAGAGACCCCCACCAAGTTCTCTCACCACTCACCACACCTTTAAAATCTCCCATTGATTTGAACTAACTAAGCTTTTAATGCTCCACAGTTGATACCAACAAAATCAGACAACTCTAAAATATTTCCCCACAATTTCAAATCGCATTTTCTTCTCATTCCCAACCCTTTCAAACATCAACTACCAAATGGGCAAGAAAATGAAATTTCCGTTTCTGTCCAAACCCACAGAAACCACCTCCGCCGCCTCAGCGTGGCCGTGGCCAGCCTGCGTAAACAATCCCAAAACCCTGTCTTTCCGGGCCAACATCAATGGCAATATTTACAAGACTATGAACTCGGCCTATCTTGATGACAAAAACACCACAGAATTTGCAGAGACCCCTGATTCATTTTTCAGCATCCGCGAACATCATCACGAGGAAAGCTTCTCTTGTGCATCAGAAATATGCGAGCAGCCCAACAACGACGAGACTGCGGTGGTTAGAGGGCTGAGGTCTGATAGGCTGTTCTTCGAGCCTGGAGAGACGAGTTCCATCCTGGAAGAAGCCAAAGCATATGGCTTTCCTTATAAAGAAAGTGTGGCAATCATGGCAATGGACTCCAGGGATCCCTTCCTGGATTTCAGGGTCTCAATGGAGGAAATGGTGGAGGCCCATGGCTTGAAAGACTGGGAATGTTTGGAGGAGCTGTTAACGTGCTATCTCAGAGTCAATGGGAAAAGCAATCATGGCTACATTGTTGGAGCCTTTGTAGATTTGCTGCTTCATCTTGCTTTGGCTTCTGCTTCTTCTAATGATACTTCTTCTACTTCCGCCATTGATGAGCATTGCTCTTCTTCTTCCACTACTACTCAGTATTCCTTCACTTCCCCTCTCTCATTTTCTTCTTCCACTTATTCCGCCACCAGCCCTTGCTTATCTTTACTGGAAAATGAAGATGAGATCGTTGTTGGGAAAAATGTGAACACTTCTTCTTCTTCTTCAGGTGTTTGATTGCATCCCAAGAAAGAGAAAATGGAAGAAATTTGTACTCTTAGTAGTATATTAGATTAGTTTTAGAGATAGACAGTTAATTTTTGTTAACTCCCTATTTGCAAACCCTCTTTTCTCTGGTGTTTTTCTTTAGGTGTTAACATGTTTAGAGAGGTTACACGAATGAATCAATGTATGAATCAATGTAATGTGGCCATGGTTGAAGATGACAGTTGAATTTAATTTCTGAAAATGAAAATGGTGATATATATATATATATTGTTGCTCTATTAGGTGATATTTGGTTGTTCTTGTGTGCTGAATTCTTGAAATTTGAATACATACACACGTACATGTACGTAATTTTGCTGGATGTAGAAGTGCTGGTTTTTCTGCTGTGATTATTAAAAAATATTGAATCAAACGTATACTTTGGGTAAAGAGGTTCTGAAAAGCTTGCTTCAACGGCACATTCTGCTATTAATGCCATGCTGAATCCCATGTGCTGCTGTTACTTTTATTTAGTACCTGTAAAATAATTAATGAATGATAACTTTGTTTTACCAAACATCAGTATCTTAAACTGCTTTATCTGTTGCTTGAAAACACTCAAAAGCTTAGTATGTGTCTTTAGTAGTTAACGTGTATTCTTGAAATGACAGACATAATAAAATATAAATTGAAACAAAAGATTTAAATTGTTGAAAATGTATCCCACTTTATCTATAGAACACTCTTAAGCGAGCGCGTAGAATTTTTGTCATTTGGTGAAAAAAATATTTATGGGACACTGTAAATCGTATGTGATTTCTAATATCTGTACTGACCATTGGATAAGCTTAGGCAGCCTTACAGTAAAGATTTTTCAGTAAACTCCAAGAGCATCTGCATTAACATTGATTTTCACCTTGGAATTCAAATAGGGGAGAGTAACTTTCACTTGACAGCAACAATTCTAATGAATTTGGAGTGGTCCGGTCTGAAAATTGAGATTGTATCCCTGCAGTATTGCTGCAGCATTATCATGAACCAGAAATTGAGAAAACAAAAAATGGCATACATTCATATGCATGTCTCTATATGTTAACTGGAACATGAGAGCAAAGAGCTGCAACTCTTTGGACCCAGAAATTAACTATGCCACAAATTGAAATACAAAAGAAAACTGACATGTATTATCACTTTTTCTGATGGTGGTTGGAAAGTTCCTTTTTCTCTCTGTTTTTCTTGCCCAGATAAAAACATAAAAATGGATTTTTAGGGTTTTTTGTTTTTTTTGGGTAGGGTATCTTATCTTTTTCTGGCCTGCAATTTTGAGTTCTTTTCAGCCTGTTAAGTAGCTAAGAGTTGGAGAAAAAAACAAGAAAACCAAAATATTCTCATGGGCTTGGGGGGAATGTTGCTGGAATTGCATCAGTAGTGGTGGTCCTTATAGTGGCACTTGCAAAATTCAATAACATTTAAATCTGGTACCATAAAACTTGGAAAACTATAAGTGGATAGCATTTCTATTGAAGATTTTCATAGCAATCTTCGAATGAGGACCTCGTTGGATAAAACTATATGTGACAGCACCACAACACTAGGGACGGAGTTGGAGTTGGGGTTAGCGGCCGCGGCTGCCCTCAACTCCTTAAAACTTTTAAAATTAATTTAATTTTTTATAAAATTATAAAATTATATCTGTCTTTAAAAAATTAAAAATATTCTTTTATTTATTATACTTGAGAAAAATTAAATTTTGCCCGTCAAATCTTCATTTTCTAATTCCTTCCCTAAATAACAAGGGTTAAAATGTTGAACTTAAACAGTTTCGTTTACCAAGAACACTTACATATCATCAGGAATTGGAGTATGAGTATTTATAATCCAAACAACATTTGGATTTATTTTTTTAAAAAAAAAATCCTAAAATTGGCTCAAGACATGCTTGAAAAATATATTTTAGGTGAATGATTGATGAACCTTGGGTTCATCAATTGCCGAGTCTAGAACTCCTTACCAGGATCAAAGTCCAAGGATTATATCTTACTAACAACATGACCCGAAAATAGAGCAGCAATTTCATGGAGACATCCTAGCACAAAATGCTCCACTCTTTGTGTTGTTTCTCACTAAAATCGAGGACACAAAACACTTAAACTAATCAAATAAAAATTATTTTATTTCTGAAGAAACTAAACTGTCAATCTTCAACTTTCAAATTTTTTTTGGCTTTAATATCATACGAGTAGGGGGCAATAGGCATCAATCTCAGAGCTTAAAAGATTCTTGTCTGAGCGGCGAACCTTCTAAACCTTGTGCTTCTGCAAAAATTTTTTAAAGAAAGTTTGTGGTGGAAACCTTGAAAAGATAGTTGGATTAGGTTTAAATTGTATGTGAAGTCAGAGCAAATATTTATGAATCCCATAACATAATTAATACTGATGTCATCCATGATGTAGCAGTCAAAGTAATTGGGTTTCAGCTGGTAATTCGACTCACTTCACTGGTCTATATATTTTTAAATTTATTATTTTTGGGTTTACTCGAAGCATCAAAAGATAATAATTTGAAGAGTACTGCTGATTCCATAATATTTTTTTTCAGCACTCTTTCTTTTTCATTTCTTTTCTTTTCTTTTTTTTTTGTAATTTTCATGTTCGAAAATAGAATCGTAAGTATCTTTGAGCATAGTTTAAAGTCGTGGTATGGGCGATATAAAATTAGTACACAAATACATTATAAAATACTCAAACAAAAATAAAATAAATACAATTATAGAAAAATACAAATATTTAAACCAATACTCATTAGTACATAGTAAAAAGTTTAGAATAAGGTAAACAAAATTTTATTGCTAAATTCAAATTTTTAATTAAAAAATCATTCACTAGTAATAACACTAAACAAACATTTAATATATATAATAAATACATTAAGCCAAACACATTATAAACCATCTCTAACAAAAAAATGTGAATTTCGTTATGGAATATAACATTTGAGACAATATTATCGGATATTAACATTACTATTACTCCGACACAGTCAATAATATCATAATATCAGTGATATAATCCCGATTATTGATAATATATATAATTTTGAAAAATAATAGATTTTGAAGTAGCATATTAAATGCTTCAGAAAGATATAATAATTGTTACCTGGCAAAAAAAATTAGAGAAACTACATTGAGATTTCAAGTGATATGAGAGAAGCCAATCCCCATGGGTCTTCAATGTGCAGGCCTTAACCTGTCAATACATTGAGGAAAGCGAATACTTTTTCTTGTGTAATTAACCTTTGCTTGGGTCATTTTCAGTAATGAGTAATTAATGAGATTTTCATTTCCAAGAAAATCAATTATTTACTTTTTTTTTCCCTGAAAATAAGGACAGTGTGTATAAATGGGCTGCTAATAATGCCAGAGCAATTATCCTCTTGCCAGAGTGAAACCAATCAAATGTCCTTTTTATCCTTGATAGTCAAAGATGTACATTTTGTCATCACTCTCTCATTTATTTAAAAGCTGAAAGAATTTCATCATCACTTTGTCTCTCATTTATCAACACAGATTTTCTTCTGTTATTTATCTTCTTAGTGGAATTTCACTAATTTTATATTTTATTGTGTAGTAGTGATCAAGTTTATTAATATAGTAATACCAGTTTTTTAGAAGCTTGATTGATATAAATCCTGCATGAGTATCTACTAGAAAATCAAATTTGCCTTGAAAAATTCAAATAATTAGTTTTTTATTTTGTAATTGAATATGTATTAAAAGAAAATTATTATTAAGTAATGATCGGTTGTCAACTACGAAGGTTGAAAAAGTTAAGTTCAACAGATCCATTTGAATTATGGATCGGAACAAAAATGAGATTCAATAGGCCAAATTCATGTGGTTTACAAAACAACAGATAAATTGAATTATAAAACTTAAATTAAGCCCACTAAAATCATAATGTCCAAACTTACAAACACCTTCATATCAACATTATAAATATCATCAATATTCATTATTAAGAGTACGAGATTAATTACACATTTAACTACTTTCAAGTTATCTGGCTCACATTTATTTGATTTTGAACTGATTTGACCGTATGAAATTTTTCGTTGGATCAACTCCGACACCCCTAACAATTTTTATGATGCAAAAATAATGGCCACTCAACAACTAAAATTCAATAAAAATACTATTAAAATGAGTGATATTATGATCTTTTATTTGAGGGCTTGGATCAAAATCATCCTTATATTAGTATCTACTACTAAAAGTTTAAATTTGCATTGAAAGTATTAAATGGTTATTCTACTATTTTGTCATTGGATAGTTTTATGTATTTCTTGATGGGAGTAGGAGCAAATATTTCGACTAATGCAAAATATCAACAGATTCAAGTTTATGATTTCACATGTATATTACCTATTATTTTCCCTAGTGCGTTGCTCTTCTTTTTAGTTTGTAATCTTTATTATTTTGTTTGGGGTCACCTGGATCTTTTTAATGAAACAAAATAATCTGTTTTAATTACTATTTAATATTAAAGTTAGAAATATGTTTAATGAGATTAATTTTGCCAATTCAAATGAAAAAATAAAATAAAATTCTACATATCCAAGCAAGTGTTTTCCTTCAATATTTTTAATGTCGTTGTTGTGTCCTTGTTTATTTTTGTCAATGCCTTCTGCTTCGAGCAATTAATGCAATCCCAAGATGGGCCGAGGCCCAGTGGGATAATTGATGCCAAAAAGTAAACACTCCATTCAACGTAATCCAATAGTTGAATTTTAACATGGATGACACAATATTAATTTTTTTTTAAAAAAAAAACTTTGAGGTTATTATAAACTCATGATCTTAGTTACTAATTTATCTTCATGTATTTTAAAAAAAATAAATTATCTTCATATATTATTGTATCACGCAATAACTAGTTGCCACTTGAGACTATACAATTATTCTTATAAAAAAATAGACATTTTTATTTAGTAAAATTAATGGAGAAACACATTAAGATTATTGAAAAAGATACCCATCAAACATTATCTACAATCATATTTATCATTATTCACCATCTCGATCAGTGTGTTATGTACTTATATGATCGATAAATTAATTTAAGATTTTAAAATGTATTATAAATATAATTTTACGTTATTAGTTATAACCAATTTTATTCATAAACTGTGCAGGTGAGGTGAGTAGTAAACTCCAAGCAAAAAAATGCACTGAAATCATAATCAATTGGTCACATCATCAATATAAGAATGCAACACCACCAAGATAAGATAAGCATTGCGTGTGATACATGTTGCGTGAACTCTATACATCATAGCATCCCCAAAAAGGTTAAGGTCTTGTTTGGTTTCAATATTTTTTTTATTTTTTTGCTTCTTTTTTCTAATTATTTTAATCACTTAAGACGTATTTGTTTAACTCATTTTCGACAAAAATATAACTTATTTTGTCAAAATAGGACCAACATATTTAATATTAGACATGATGCTTTTGCTAATTTAAAATTAATTAAAATTCACTAAATAGTTAAATAATAATTTATTTTCTATTCCCACAAAGCAATGGACCTCATGGTAAACTAAGTAATAATTTTTCATTGTAATATAATTTGACTGAAGAGGTAATAGAACTCATAATAAATTAATAATAGTTTTTCATCACGATATTATTTGATTTATGTGACATAATGAAAATATTGGGACCAACAAATTATCACTCTCATATTAAAATATCCTGTTCAATCCTCTAATTTAATACTTCAACAGTGCTAATCCAAACGGGTTTTTATTTTCATACAAAAATAAAGAACGAAACAAAAACATGTGTATGTAGGTGTGAAAATTGAAAATTGAAAATGAAAATAAAACCAAACGGGACCTAAGGTTTCATGGCTTTTTGGGAGCTAATCGTGGTTGACTATTCATGGTTGGATTTCTGGTTTCTTTTTTCTTGGGTGATGAATTTGAGGGCCTAAAATACCATGAGTGCAATTGATGTTGGGTAGCAGGGACAAGTTTATTAAAGAAAGTTGTACTCAGGAAGTCAGACCCTCTGTTTCATTTTCATATATCGTTTCACGATTCATTGATGACAGATTCTGAGAGCTCAAGGCATCAATTACTGGTCCTTTCTCTTCACGGGCTTTTTTTATTTTTTATTTTTATTTTTATTTTTTGGCTTTTAAGTTATTATTGTTCAGCCACTCTTTATTACATCCATTGAAAACGTTGATTGAAAGGGAAAACTAGTGGAAGGGCGTTTGTTGGGAGGCAAGGGTGGGGCCTTGAGATACGATGAATGATAATAAATGTCCCATGAATGTATATAACATGTATTATACTGATGCTGGGAATGGAAGTATTTGGTTGGGGGTGGAGAGGTGGTGTTTGGGCAGCATTGGAGGGTGGAGGGAAGACAGTGGGGGTAAAATTGGTATTTTCATTGTGGACTAATATTTGAACATATACTTATGGGTATATTAATTAAAGAATTTTGCAGTCATATAATCTGATATCAAGTCAAGTCTAATGACTGCAGATAGACCTGAATACGGTTCAACAAAATTTCAATCCTTAACCTTAATCGTTAAGGTCAGTTATGGTTCGGCTTCTGGAATCGTCGGTTCCGATTTCGATTCCAACCCTTATATTTTATTTTATTTTATAAAAAATTTTTGAAATTAAATTTGCAAAAAATATTTTTACTTTTTGAAATTAATGAAAAAAAATTAACTTAAATTTAAAAAAAAATAGCTAAAATTTAAGCATATAATTCAAAACAAAAGTGACTAAATTCATTTATGAAATTTCTAAAAAATAATTTTTTCATTTACACTGTATTGATAAAACACAATTTACTAAATTTTAATTTTTTACAGTTAATGTTATCATATAAAATTGATCAAACATTACAATAATTTAATAATATTAAATGATAAGTTGGAGAATAGACAATAGATATTGTAAAGTAATATTATTAAATATTTTTAAAAAATTATAAATTTACTTATTATTAAAATAATTATAAAATAATATCATTAGATAATTTTCAAAACTTTACTTATTATTAAGCTGAAATATAGAATGCTTAAATATAAAATTTGATTTGTAATTTGCTGAAACTAATTAATTAAATTTAAAGAAGGACACAATACTAATTATATTGATTTTCAGAAACAATACAAGTAATTTGATGAGAAAAAAAATAAAAAATTAAATTATGAGATTTATTTATACAGTTATTCAAAATTATAAACATATAATCTATTAACTCAATTGGTTAAAGTATTCTATTAATAGTTTGGAGGTCACATATTCAAAACCTATATAACACACTATTACATTATTTTGATTACAAAAAAAAATTAAAAAATTTAAAAACCGTCGGGTTAGGCCCGGCAGTTCCGACCCGTGGAACCACCGGGTCATGGATTAGATGAACCATAACTAGCCCGTGAACTCATGGGTCGGTTCATGATTCCGACCCGTAAATCGTGGTTAACGGGTTCAGATCCGTTGATTACGATCCGGTCACGGGACAGATTCGATTCAGACCCGACCATGCCCGACCCATGGTCGGGTCTAACTGCTGAAGTCATTAAGAAAATAGAGACTCAAAATTAAAGCATATAAGGAAATTGGAAGTGAATACCACGCACACACACACATAGATGAACCGTAACCGACCCGCGAACTCACGGGCCGGTTCACGATTCCGACTCATAAACTATGATCCATGAGTTCAGATTCGTTGATCGCGGTCCGATCACGGGTCTAACTGCAGAAGTCATTAAGAAAATAGAGACTCAAAATTAAAGCATACAAGGAAATTGGAAGTGAACACACACACACACACACACACACATATATATATATATATGTAATATATGTGTGTGTGTGTTGTGTGTGTTTATTTATTGGGCAGGCAAAGCGAGAGTTTTAACATGAAAATCACAAATTTGCTTGTTTGTTCTACCATGGTGGTGCTTGACATAGCTAAGAAATATATTTTTTGCTTGGCATATGAAAACCAAAAAAATAAAAAATAAAAAGGTATTTAATCTAGATAAATTCGTTGATGTTTGATTATTTTTGTTGATGCAATCATAGCTTAATGGTTTGTAGCCATAGTGCATATATAGAATAAGATGGCTTAATTTGTGAGCTTCTTTTGAATCTTAATATGGATGAAACGCTCTATCTTTGTAAAAAAGAGAAATTAAATTGTATTAATATGTTTTTAGAATATATTGGTTATGTATATTTTTATTAATTTCTTTAATCATTTATATTCACATATCTAAAGAGTTTTTCAAAATTGGTTGATTATTTTAGTCAATGAAAATATGATAAAAAATGATTTTCTTTATTTTCAATTTTTTTTAAGGTTTCATCATTGAAATCCTAGTTTCAATTGAAACAATAAAGTTTCCCAATTATAAGATCTAATAGTTCAAAAGATCAATTAATTTCCACTTAAATAACAGCCTACGAAGATAATGGGCATTAATTTTATATAACTCATGAACTCGATAAAAAAATTAAGTTAAAAATTTAAGATTTAGCCCGGAATTATCACACCCAATTTAGATGTTTCCCATCAAAACACTATGTTAGTATTGTTTTAGCACATGTCCCCAGTCTTATAATCCATATCAAACACCATCAAATTTGGCAGAAACAAGTACATATGACCCCAAGAAAATCCATGTCTTTAAGATGCCCTTGTTGATGAACAAGATTGAAGCAAATGGGGCTTAAATGTCCCCATGATAGAATGTTATATTGGATGATCTTTGTTGTTGGATAGCTCTTTTACATGAGTTGACAGAAGAAAAGTTTTACAACTTATTTGAAGCCTCACATCTTGATGCTCTAAATCACAACATTTCATTTCACAAGGGGAAGAAGAAAGTTGGCTATGGTCCCAAATTTTTTGTGCTCTCCTTCACCAATCTTTTTCTCTTTAGATTATCAAGAATCTCTTGTTTATGTCCAATATTTAGCCAACAAGATGAGCTCTCAACTAATCTAATTTGCTAAAAGGCGAGAAGATAAGAATTGAACTATCATTTCAATAAAGTAGTTGCATTTGTCAACTTTTCCTTTTCTTTTTCTCTCTTTTTTTTGACACTGACCTAGCAACTACTGATTTAACCAAATAGTTTTGAAGCCAAGATGTTGGCACAGAAGTATGTAAACTGGGATCTGTTTGATTGGGAACAGTGACAGGTTAGTAGAAAAGTGACTTTTTGCATATACTATGTATGGTGTTTGTGTACTTGTGGTCCAGCTTAATGCTAGAGCTGCATATAGGTCCTTAATATGTAGCATAGGCCAAGGGTTGTACTTAGAAGAACTGCGGTTCCCAAACATCCCAATTATTCATTATAGAATTCATATACAACAATTATAATTTTTCAAAATTAGGTCCAACCTCTTTAAAAACCACTCAATGCACATTAACGCAGCTTGTATTTGAATTTTGTTTAATTAATATTTATCTAAAACTTCGTATTGACAATAAATTGAGCTTGAATATCAATGATGTCGAAAATTTTGTATTGTTACTTAATTATAGTGAAACCCTTTTGTGTTTAATCCTTTAAATTGCATTTAAGTAATTTTTTTCTTTCAAAATAAAGAAAAGTGATGAATAGGCAATAATGTTGATTGGTCCCTTCAATCTCCCCTTGTATCAGTCCCTAACATTCACCAACATTGGTCCTTGGGGATCAAAAGCTAATTAACCCTTAAATCAATAGCAAATAACACAGACCTGAACCCCCCCCCCCCCCCCACACACACACACACATAACTCCACTCTTGACAATACATACCAAAAGATCTTTTATCTCAACAAAAATGTGAGCCACACTTGTACATAAAAAGCCACAAAAGATCATCTATTTCCTTTTTTTTCCAGCCAAATTGGACCCGGAATTGTTTCCCATGCCTTCAATTTTCTTGGCACTTTATCTCAAACACTCTTAATTCCCACTATTCCACTCTATCATTCTCTCCCACACAGATTTCCTGTTAATTCTGTTAAGGAACAAGTAAGATGTTTTCTCTGGTGGCAACAAAAGATGTCTCCCACTAAGACAGTTCTCTAACAGAAGTTCACATGGACTTGGTTTCTCTGTCTTCCTTACAAAATCTCATGCCATTTGGTTGGCGCTTCATGTGTTTTCTTTGTGCGCCAAATTGAACCTTCATATGATTGTCTGAAACTGGACCCAACAAAAAGAACAAGAAACCCCTTCAAACTAAAGAGAACAAAATAACTGCAATTACTTCCTCTCATATGCACACAAAATATAATCATTTCATGTGGGATTGCAACGAAAAATCCAGCAACAATATTGGCAAAACCCTGCAGAGCATTATCAATCATTATGTACAGAGGCAAATCTAAACTTTTTCACTTACTTTTGCAGAAGTTGTAAAAGAAGTTAAGAAGAGTCAGCTGGACTGAGGCCTATGTTTACTTAAACCCCATATCAAGATTGATAGCATTTATCTTTTCTTGATTTCCATGAGTTGGCCTAAAGATTTTCTTTTTATAGAGTGATGAGATGTTTTATTTTAATTTTGTATTGTATTTTATTATATGAAATATAAAATATAATATAAAATTAAAAAAAATATAAAATCTAAATAAATAAAAGTGCAACATAAAATTAAAATAAATAATTTAATGAGGTATAGAATGAAAAACACTTACTTATTCTCTAATATATGTTCTCGCATCGGTGAATTTTATTATTAACGTGATATTATTTTCATCATTTAACAAAAGGAGATTACCATTTTCTTTTTTTATTTGCCCAATAAATGAGTAATTAATTAACTCTAAATTAATGTGTCTTTGTAATTGTTTGAGAGTAAAAAAAGAACAGCTGAAGAGTGGAGTGGAGTTATTGTCCCTGCCAAGAATGCTCGAGTGCAAGCGATTTTCCAAGCAAGAGTTGACTTGAGAATTGAGAGTACCAAATATAACTAAATGAGCAACCAAATATTACATCATGAGCTATTATTACATACACTGAGGCAGCTATACATCACATCACCTGTAATAATAGCAACAGCATTCAATCTGAAGCATGAAAATATTTGATGCGTATATACATTATTAAGATGCATAACTTATAATGTTTTTTAATGTACTTTTTCCATCATGCATGTAACATTTCAAATTTGCATACCTATGTTTTTTAGATTTATTTTCCCTTATATCATGTAATTTTTCAAATTTCTGACTAATTAAGAGAGCATTTGTTGGTGAAACAAGAAGCCCATATTGGAAATTTGTAACTGTTGAATCTAGCTTAGAAAATACGTTGTTAAATTATTTGAATAAAATAAGTTCTAAAAGTTTATTAAATTCTTTCAAATAATTTGCAACCCCTAATGTAAATGGAAGTAATTTTTTCTCAGTTTGGTTGAAGTTTTGACTTATAAGATAAATATGTCCGCCTTCACTTTTGGAGTTTTTTTTTTTTTAAATTCTACTAAAATTCTTAAAAAAATCATTGAACGTAGCATTTAGGAGATCATAAATATGATCACACTGCAAAGATAACTATATGCTCATTAAATTTTTGAAGACGCAAAAGATGAAGGCAAGCATCAATTGACTGTTAGAAATCCCAAAAGAAAAAAATAAATAAAAGGGATAAGAGGGAGTCCCAAATTGCAAAGGAATTAAGAACAATCAAAAGTGGCAAAAGCAATCGCATTTCGACAAGTGTCCAAGGATGAAACAAGCCAAATTTTGACGTGAATTGACACTGTTGGAAGAGGTGAACGAGTGCTGTACTCGCCCAAAATATTAATTGCCTCATTGAATTGCATTAAAACGGCTGCAGCAGTTTTTTATTTTTTATTTTTTATCATTAATTTTTCAAATCCCAACGTCTATCTTTTCCCACCAGAGAGAACTACAGCTGCAGACTCGGTAGAGATTTTTGACCAAAATTATCTACTCTTCTCAGCAAGAATTTGTCTTCATTTGGTATTAAAATAACACCATCCCAAGAAAAATAGATATACAGAAAAGAGAATTAGAGAAGAAATTAGGGAGGGAGGGGTAAACCAGAATCCTGTGGTAAAAAAATTTGAAATGCCATTATCATTAAAATCTCACTAAAATATTCGTCAATTTAAAATTTCTCAACCAACAAAGTCAAAGTCGTGACCTTTTTATGAAAAAATAACGTATCTAACTAATTGGGTTCAATTAAGTCATAAACTATGACCTGTTTCATAGATTACAAATGCAAGAGAGTTCAAAAAACATAATTTTCATATGGAGGAGAGCAATTGACCACACCAATTGAGTTAACACCTATGGGTAATATCATCAATTTGGTCATTAATAAACATTAGCAAAATCAATTTTAATGGTCAATTGTAACGATTCATAGTTTGGGTAAAACAACCATATTATCAGCTTTTTAGATCTTCTATTTTAAATTTGAGTTTTATTTTTTTATTACACAAAATATAAATTAGAACATAGAAAAGAGAATCTAAAATATAAAAAAGGAGCATGAGTATTATCTCAATTTACCAATATTAAAGTTAGATATTGTAAAGGGTGCTACTTTTTATACTCTTTTCGTACCACGTCCGCTCCACATAAAGCACTAGGAAATGGACTGCACAAGAAGAGCTTTAAAATGCTTTCACAAAACGATGAAATGTTTTCCAAGAAAAGTAATAACAAGCCATGCATAGAATTTCACATGTGAACTATAACAGCAAAAAACCAACTGCATTCACTAATAGTTAATCATTACAAGTTACAATTTTCACAGAATTTTTGACAAAACCAAAGAACAATAGTCATTTCTTTTGTTCCATTTGATAAAAACTAAACTAGGGTCGTATGTCAAAAAGGCTGTGAAAATCGAATCTCTTGTTTCTGGTAGTATTAAACTTACAACATAAAAACATTAAAACCCAGTAAATATTCGGGTTTCTATTACCCATACCCGAATACTAACACAGTCCTAATTACTAAAGATGCCAAGATTTTATTGCAGATAGCAGTCAGAGGGAAAATGAAACCCCCCACCGCACGTGCAACAGCTAGAAGTCACGTGACATCCACATTCCATGCAAGTTCGGAGACCCGGACCTTACCGAGTACACCCCATTCCAGATCTCTGTAAAGGCTCTAACAATAATCCCATGATAGTACGGCGCATTCAGCTGCAAGAAACAGTTGAGCAGCTCTTTGAGATCATCTTTGGAGTAAATCTCCTTCTCCAGAATCATCTGCAGCATGGACTGGCGGAAATCCAAATAAGGGTCGTCGGAATCTTTCTCCACCGCCACGCTGGAGCCGCCGATTCTGCCGAAGCCCTGGACAGCCTTCAGGCTCTTGATGTCTGAGTCTGTGTCCGAGGAGTAGCACGCCTGTGGGGTGTCGACGGCGGAGAGAAGGTGGTGGTAGTGGTGTCCCAAGAGCTGGAGGAGGAGTAGTGATGGTGGTGGGGTTTGCGGTGGGAGTGAGGTCTGTGCCTCGGCCTTGGTTGGAACACGGCGGAGAGTCTTGGCCTTCTGCAACTGCTGCTGCATCCCAAGTTCACGCTCACTGTGTTCAGAATGTACTTTTTCTTGCTGCTTGACATTGTAGAAGGGGAATGAGGTCTTTTCTCTGTTTATTCTCGAGTTTGTGTGGAAGTGGGGGCGCCGGAGATAGGAACTCAGTTTCTGCTTGAGAAAGTGCTATGCATTGGACTTGGGGAGTATGATGCTGTCTCATATAAATTCTGCATGTGAGCCTTTTGAGGGACCCCTTTCTGCTAACCTCACAGCTTCTAGTTGATTTGACAGTTTACTAATCAGACTTATATGGGTTTCTTTTTTTTTTTTCCATCAGAATTAAGATGGGATTTTGATTGGTCTGTCATGACTGAGGGTGAGAAGCCTGTCACTATAATAGTTGAAAGTCACTATTTTTATTTTGCAAATTGATATTATGGAGTAATGAATAGGCAAGATACGAATATAAATTAAAGAATTGGGGGTAATTTAATTCTATTAGCTTAAAGTAATAATAAGGGATAAAGGAGAAATACTATAGAAAGAGGAACCTGACATGACAGTTGGTATGATGATCTTGGGATCAATTTAATATAAAAAAATATCAGCCACTTGATTCATTATAACGCTTCAGATCTAATGTGCAAGATTAAGAAGCTTCTCTTTGTCAGCTATCTGCAATGCATGCTGCATTTGTGGACAATTATTACAAGTTTTGGAAGCTTAATCAAACAATTATTTTTTCATTCTTTGCCCTCTTGCTTCTGCTGTTTTCCCCTTGTGCCCTGAAACAGTTCTTGCACAAGTACAGGCAGAGCTATGTGCTTTTGAAAATTTATAAAGAGTATATAATTCTAGACTTATTGCTTTAGACTGCAAGGAAGTACGGTTGAGGGGTTCAGATTTTTTATTTTAATTATGATATTTTATTTTATTTTATATATATAACATACGCATGCTACGATGTATGCAATTGATTTATTTCCCAATTACCGACTAGTTGCGCTAGGCGTGAAAGAATACTTTGAATTAGGCAAAAACAATGTAAGAATAAATTAAGTGTGGTCAAACCAGATTTAGCCCCGGATTAAAAAAAAATTACATGAATTTGATCCTGTAGGGTAAATTTTTGTCGGACTCGCAAAATTTTAAGGTTTAATTGATCCAACATTTAAATTGTTCGAAACATCTTTATGTAATGTATCATAATATAGTAACTTGTGACATAGAAAGAACCCTAATAAATTTGGTATTTTCTAGTTATGAATGTTCAAATATTATTGATATGTATTCCATCTTTTTTTTAAAAGAATTGTTGTATTGCATTTTCTTTGATAATTTTGGATCTGGTTGTCCTTATCTCATGCTATTTAGTTGCATGATTAGGTATTAGGAAGCACCGTGTTTGCTGATCTCCTTCATTGATTAAGACAAGAAACGTTAAGACACAGCAGAATACCATGACGGGAGATCAGAATGTCTTATGTTAATTCTTCATTCTTTGTTGTTTAAGAAGTGTTTTATATATACTATGGAGCGATTAAGAAAGAAGCGATTATGTAGATTTGCCTGTAGGTGTAGAGATCAAGCTTACATCATTTACCCTAATAAAATGTCTTTTAACGAATTGAATTACTGAGATCTTAACCTCTCCTATGTTTAGTTTGACTTTGAAACTTTGAATTCCTATCTCCATCTCATAAGAAATATTTTTGCCACCTCATGTCTATTTCTCCATTAACAAAAGGAATCACACACATATACACACATACGCCTTGAATACGAATATGCCCAATGGTTCAAGAGTTCCATGAATTTTCTTCCATTGTATATAGGATCAGAGTATTTTTGGGTTACTCAGGACACTCTTTATAAATATTTTGCCAGTAAATTTCTAGTCATACATCCCATTCTATGCAAAGTTTTATCTCAATCTGCCTTGAGTCTTTTGAGATGTGAACAGAGTTCAGGAACAAGCTAGGAAAAGATAGGAATAAGAGTTAACTGAGGATTTGAAAGAGAGATTATGGCATCCAATCTTTATTTGCTCCAAATCATGGATTACTTGATGAAAGAGCATAAAACCTGGAGTTCCATGTCAAAAACTTTTTGCATTTGCTAGGTGATTCTTGAACAAGCTGGAGACATGCTGAGCAACCCATATCGATCCAACCTCAGTGCAAGAGAGAGCATGCATATCAACCTCACGTTCAACCGCCATAAAGGTCCATAAGTATATCAGGTAACTGCTGGTAAATCTGTGATCATACGATAACGATAAGATCAGAGCAATTTATTAATGCAGAACATCATAAAAACGAAATTTAAAGAGAAAATTATATTTCAACAATCTTGTATTTATATAATAAAAATAAATATATGGGTGATGACAAAAATGGCTGTGGAAAAATCTTTGCAAACAATGTTCATTGCCATCTTTGTTGAATTAGCAACATAGATATCCAACAAGCAATATTTAAAATTGAATATTAGCTTTCCTAAGTATCATACTATTAAACAAGCAACACGCACATGATTAGAACAAGCCTAATGTGATTCTCCTGTCTTGTTTTTCAGAACACACTATCAACATGGATAAGACAGCACTATCCCACTCACACGGTTCTTCATTGAACTCATTACCACAATTACAACATCCATTTCAAAAGGCATAGGATTTTGAGATACCAGACAAAGTCAGTAGGCTAAGCTCATTTTTCTACCAAACAGCCTTCTGGAAGAACAAGTTGCATTTATGTGGTTAACCAAACAAGGAGGTTAAATAATTCGGGGCTGGAGAGTGGGTGGGAAGGCAGTTATCAACACAACAAGAAATAAAGAGAACAAATTCATACATCAGTTCAAAGAGGCAAAATGTTACAAGGTTGGCTGATATTCCTCACAACAAAAACTCAATGTTCTGAAGAACTGGTTTCTTTTAGCAGTAATTAGAACACCTTTTAGAAAAAGATTTGGCCCAAGGAGACAGCTTGACATGACAAACAACTATCCCAGTGAATATCCATACCTATGCACAAGAGCTCGATCTTGAATCCCTTTCATTAGAGTGTATCAGCAGATAAAAAGGAAAAAAGTACTAGGCCAATCATATTAAGATCATCTGCAGACCCATCCATAAGAGAGCAGAGAGAGAAGGGCCGTAGGGGAGAGAGGTCTGAAATATAAAATTATTTTAACCAAAAATTCAGGAGGAATATATACACATGTAAACGAATTGAGTCGAATCGCAACATGTATTCAAGCTTGTTTGGATTTTTATCGAATTTCAAAAATTATATTTAAAAATTGTATCGAGCTTTAATAAGCATTAATCAAGTTAAACACGAGTCGACTTCGAATATTTTGATATTTTTTACACATATTGATTATTTTTTTTAGTAATTGAGTCGGACTCGAGCCAAGTTTCAAATTTTATTGAACAAAAATATTTGGTTTGTAATGTTTAATGAACTAAGCTTAAACGAACTTTTAGCGATTTCAATATCGAGTAGTTTGATTTGTATTTCAGCTATAGATATATGTGCTTGTCTTCTTCTTAATATCTAAATCTCATTAGAATATAAGCTTCCAGTGTGATCATATAACCACTTGAATACAACACAGTTTGACATTTGGTCAAGTAAACTACAAACTTGAAGAATGAGAAAAGTAACTTGAACCCTACTGAGTATGAAACGAAAATGACATTCACCATGGATATAGAACCATTTAATGTCGTGTAATCAGTATTTTGTGTTATTGATAATACATAATCCTCAATCTCAGTGTGGAATCAATATTTTATTTATTTCTACAGCTCCACGCTAATTTATAATGCAAAGCCTGTAACTGCTGTTTCAGGTCTAAATCAACTCTAACAATAAGAAAGTAGCGACCAAAAGGGAAATAGTAAATGAAGTAAAATTTAAACTTCTTTTGCTCCAACCATGATAGATAGCATGTGAAGTGAAACAAACCTAATTGAGTGTAGAACATATCCCAATGAAAAATCATCACCCAATATGTTTCAAAGGAAAGTTCATAAACACTTGCAAAGACTAGAGTTGTTTCAAGCGATAGCTCATGCATTTGCAAAGAACAGAGGGTGTTGGAGTAGAGGAACAGTCTTTAGAACCATTTAAAACATTTAGATAAAATGAGGTTCTGTACTCTTATCTATTCTAAAGTAGATGTCCATATTAATCTAGAGAATTAAGTCCTCCGCAAGCCAGTCTCAAAATCCTAGCTAAGCAAACCATGAGATGCAAATAACCGAAAGAATAAAATGAATTACCTCTACATATTATATGAAAAGGACCCTAGTGATCATCAAGGCCAAACAAAAACGCAATTTGGCTTTTCTTTCCCCTGCTGAAATCCCAATCTAGTTTCCCAGCACCTAGACAGAAAGCACAAGAGCTACAAACATTAAAAATATCATAGGCTGGGAAAAAATGAAAATAAACAGATTTAAGAATGGGCTTGATTGTTGGTCAGCTAAACATGCATCTCTCAACACCAATTAGCTAATTCGTGGCTGTCCTAAACAGAAACTGATGCCTATTTTATCTACAAGAATCTGTGAGAGAAAATGAAGCATGGAAATTTCATAAATAATCTTGTATATTTCTAAAACCACTGGAAAAGCCAATGCAAGAATATCCCAGTGCTATTTACTTACAGTTACCATTTTATTAGTGTTCATGAATGATTTACAAATGTGAGCACCTAAAAAAACACAAGAACAGTTAGAAGGACTGACACAATCGACAAAAATAAATCTGCTCAATAATTTTAATCATATAGTTTTTTTGGCTCAGTTCTTGGTACTGTTGAACTACCTTTCAAGATAACAGCTTTGTGAGCATAAAATAGATTTTGATTGTACAAAACAGCCACTTAAAAAACTAGATTTGGTATAAAATAATTACATTTTCTGAGTGGAATATGTGGCCAATAGCTTCACGAAGGGAAAGAAGGCATCCATCAGTACCAGGTGCATGATCATTTCAATCAAATATATACATAGAAAGTTACAAAATCCCAAGAACATTAAATAAAAAAAAAATTGATTTGTTCTTGCCAGGGACAGATGCCGTACCACCTAGTAGCTAAATGCTAATGTATTGACTCCAAAACACCAGTGAAAAATGAGATGACACCTATCACATAAACATCCTCTTTGGCCTTCATAACTTTCAAAAACAATCACACAAGCGAAACAACATATGCCAAATGTAGACAATCAAATACCCGGATTGCCAGGAATAAACAAGAATAACTTTGGGTCTTGGGCAAGAATCTCTAACAAAACTGTTTTATATCTGAAATGGTCCAAAATTAACACAAGAATGATCCATGATAATGTAACAAGAATGCAGGTATGTTGTTTCATGAAATTACCCCGAAACATTGATCAGCCGAAACTAGCATGCTTTTCTTTGGTATTAGACATATAATCTCATGACCCATCTGAGAATTTGGACGAATGGTGAAGAAAAATCCTGCAATGGAGCAGAAACAGAGATGGTATACTAATTATCATTACAATTCAAGAACTGGGGTTTGCATAAACAAATGAACATAGAATTGGGAAGCATCGAGTTCATCGAGATCGAATGTTAAGGCGCCTAGGCTAGCATAATGTCGAATCAAACTCACATTTGGCGTTGGATTTCAGTCCACGGAGACGCGATTTTTTTACGTGGATTTGAGGAGTAGAACACGAGTTTAGTACTTGAGCCAAACAAGTTCATGATGAACTGTTTAACAAGGAACGGGTGTTTGTGAATTGGGCCCTTGTAATTGGAACTGTTGCAGTTCTCTTGTTTGGGCCTAAACTTATGATACAAATTGGAGTTTTAATTTTAAAATTCTAATGGGAATATGGGATTGATTCCAAAATACTAAGAAAAAAAATAAAATTAATTATTTTAAAAAGAAACGACCAATTATATGAAGATATTACAGATTAATTAAATACAATTGCAAAATATTAAAACTAATTAAATATAACCAATAATCCAAGCATGTATGTGAGAGAAAAATCAAACTACTAATAAAATAAATATTTACATACTAGATCTGACTCAAAAACTTAATTTTAAATCTTTATTACTTGCAAAAAATCGTGCACGTAACTACAATTACTAGTTTTAGAATTAACCAAGAACTATCCAATTCCTAAAAGAGGATAGTAATTCATGAGCCCATGGGTAAAATAAACACTTTAGTTAAATAAATTTTTCTTCATTTGAATTCTACTTGAACAATATGCAACCAAAACGTGGGCGACTCAATATTGGACCGGGCGTAGCACAGCAACCCCAATCTTGTTTTCAATTAATTAAACACAATTTTAATTCTTTATTCAGTCCAAGTTAAAAAAAAAAAAAGAAGTACTAAATCAACGGCACCTGAGTTCTTTAAGCAAAAATATATGTTTCTCATATATTTAGTGAATTTAATGAATAATATTTGTATTTTTAAATAAATATTTAGTGCACGTAAATCTTTATTTTAATAAATATTTAAAATATCTAAAACCTAAAAAATATATCATAATTATTTATTGAACACATACAAATGAAAAATAAAAACCATATTAATTCATAAAATTGTAATTCTTAAATAGTTCTCTCTAAGTTGTGTCATAAGCATAAATTACACAATATGTAATACATATAAAATAATTTTTACATAATTTAGAAATAGGTGCAAGCACAATATATAAAAAGAATATCAAATAAGTCACATTTTGCTCTCAAATAATTCTTTTATATTACCCATCTACAAAATTTGTATGTTATCTATTTTCGTATTTTTTAATTGATCATTTCATTTAATTTTGGAACATAAAGTTTCAATATTCGGAAATGCTGAATATTTGTGATCTCATATTTAGTATCTAGGCTTTCAAGTACTATGTATTTGGCTCACAAATGTTAATATTGCAGCTAACCATTTGGAGTTATTATGAATGTTCAAGACTTTACTAAAAAAGTCTTCAAAAACAATCGAAATATATGGACATGACTAACTACTATTACCTCACTAGGTCATAAATATTGACTATACTTCAACTACTTTAACATTTATTATCTAAAATAAACGAGGGGAGAGAGAGTGTGAGACGACTTTAACTTTTTTCCAAAATTGTATTTATTTATTTCTTGCAAAATGTGTGGTGTAATTATAATTTGATTTATATTTGTTGGTTTTATATATATATATATATATATAGATATAAATATGAGATCTTTCTTAAATAAACAGATTGTGTCGCAATAAAAATGATTTAGCTTAAATTGAAGGTTAGAATAGTCATTTACTATAAAAAAATCCCATCATTTTTTAATAATGGACAAATAAACTAAATTTAATGAAAATAAAATATTAGACATTCTTTATAAGATGGAGAAAGTATAATATATATAGTCATTTTAGGTAGATTTCTAGTCTAGTGACATAAATTTGAGGAAATTATATAATTTCCTTAAGTCATTGTTGACTCTGTGTATTTTTTATTACCAATTATTTCAAGAATGATGCCACTACTGACGGCTTAGTTATAGCTTGAAGCGTCATATGTGACAGTTACACATTACAATGTTTTCACATTGGTCATATTGCAGTTTGCACGCAAGTAGTTTGCTCTCACAAGTCACAACCTACTACTTAATTAAGTTTTATAAGTTGAACTTAAACTTTTAATGAATCGCATAATGTTGGCATAATCCAAATTTAAAAAGACCAACCCTAAATTAATTAGTACCAGCCATATTACAATATTAAGAAAAGAAGAAAATTTTCAATTTTTTTTTTTAAATTGTTGAGCCTTATAAAGTGGTATGGTTAAATTATAGCAATGTTTTTTAAATCGATTCGGGCCGCTGTCCGATCAATTCGACCGAAAATCGATAATCGATTTGATTGGATTAACTTTAAATAACCGTTTTTTGTTTCAATTGGTCAAATCGTTTATTTTTTATTTTTTTAAGAAAGTTTAAATGTTTAAATCGGTATTTTTTTAATTGATTAATACTTTACATTTAAAATATATTATATAATAATTAGATTATTACATTATTATTTTAAAAATATAATATAAATTATAATTAATTTTTATTAGACTAGTTGTATCGATAGTTGAATCGGTATAACCGATTGAACTACTAACTGATAATAAGATCTATTTGATTATCGATTAAATTATAAAAATATTGCTTTAAAGTAGAAAGAAATATACTCTTTGTTTTTCTTTCCACTTTCCTTTATAAAATCCTAAAACCAAGAAAAAAGAAAATTATATGTAAAATTTACATTATATGACCTGGGGTGCTTCTACCAGCCCGACTCCATCCCTGTTTTTGGCTACATTTTGTCAAATGTATTTCTCAAAAAAAGGCATTATTATATTGCACGTACTTAGAATAGTAAAACAAAAATACTTTGTGTATCACAAAATTTATCCTTGAATTACCTAATATCGTAATATAATGCTTTATTTTGTATGAAACTTTGAATACAATGCCATGGTATTGACCCAAAACCATATCTCCGTATAATATAAACAGTTGATTCCATAATTTGGTTGATGGTTGACCTAACTTGAACCACTCATTTGTACCATTATTATTGGATCCATGCAATGGCCATTATTCAAATTTTGGGAGATAAATCGAAATAATTAAGTCATTTTCACCAATTTGTGAAATTAAATGAGGGTATCTCATTGCATTAGGGTGATTCATATTTCATACGAGCAAATTAAGGATATTAAGAACGAGATAGAATTAACCATGATATTAAGCAAACCAATTTTACCCTTTTTTAAATTAAGAATTAGATATATTTAACCAAGATATTTAAGCTTTTTGTGTGTGTGCACAATTAGAAATTAAGGAATTCTTTTAATTTCTAAAGAAAAAAAAAAGAAGTAAAAATATAAAGAAAGCTCGATGGCCTTCCCTAGTTCCCTAAATTGATACTCTAATTAATAACCTCCTCTTGCATTTCTGAAAAAATAGTAGCAACGATCAATTGTGATAGTTTACGTGGTTTTGATACCAAAAATCAACATATATATGAATCTGTCAATTACTTAATTTTGATTTCAAGCAAGGTGTGACACATGTACTAAGTTTTTTTATTATCCGAACTTTTTACTAATGCATCTTCAAATGTTCCACTTTAAAATAAAGAAGCAAATGACCCTGAAAAAAAGGTTACTCCAAATTTCTTGTTGGTGATAAATCGAAGTAGACAGTGGAGACGATCTTCGATCGAGTAAAGTGGAAGAAAATAATTTATTCAACCAGCCCACTACATATTGTGGAAAATTACATTATGCAGATAATTAGTACATTAAATCAACCATACTAAAAATTGAAGATTATGTGATTGGCCGAGAAAATGTTTGATATACACCAAAATATTTTTTTAAAAAAATATTTTATGTAATATACAAATGCAACAAAATAAAATAAATGATCTAAAATAACATGAGTTAATTAATTTATAGTTTGTCATTCTAATCTTAGTGTTTAATGTATCTGGCTCAATTTCCATGACAAGCACCATTTATATTTTTGGTAGCCAAAAATACAGACATCCTTAAAATCAAGGATAGTATTATAGTGAAATGTTGTCAATGCTAAACGCCAATTGGAAGAAAAAAAATCCTCATTCCTTAATGCACAAACATCAGAAAGAATATAGGCCATCATACCAAGTCCGAGGTCAACTCTCACTATTCTGCCTTCTGGAACACTTCGCTGCCTCTATTTTGACCCATTCCTGTGTTAGAAGTTTATGTCCCCATGGGGGAGTTTATGGCCATTGTGACAAGAATGCCCTTGTCTAGCAGGTTGAAAAGACAAAATCAGCCTTACCAGAAGAAATAACTGCCGAAACGGTCAACTGGAAGAATCCCAAGAAATAAACTTCACTGGAATTACGTGTAAAATAATGAGGAGGCGTCCATGCCAAGAAATCCCATCATTTCCTCTCTCTTCCAAGGTTCAATCTTCACATTTTTATTCAATCCAAAACTTCTCTCTCTCTCTCTATATATATATATACACATTACACATTAGACACACACAAACACACATACACACATACACTCACGCACGTTCATTATATCCTATATATATAACCAACTTCCATTTTCATCCTGCCGTCTCTCTAGTTTCTGGGATTTTAATTCATCTATCAGGAGCCCAGACTTGAAAGATCCTTCCTTTGCTCAAAGGTAACAAAAGTTTCTGTATTCTTCTCTGAAAGATTCTTTGGCACTAGTGTTTTCTTGGTCTCTTGAATCGTCATCATATCAGTAAAACTTTTGCCCTTTTATATATATGTATTTGGTTGAAGGGTCATGATTCTTTTCTTTTCTGCAAATTTCTTTCCTATATTCTGCCTTCATGACTGGTGAAAATAAATAGTAAATGGTTTTTGCTTTTCTATTTTCAATTTTTGTTAAGAGTTTGGGTGAGAGTTGCTCGTGGAATTAAACAACCATACATTTATTTTTAATCTTCATAATTATGTATACAGAATTATTGAACTATAAATGATCTTCTCCTTCTTTGATTGTTTCAGAATTATTGACAGGTCTGGGGAACTAGTAAAGATGATTGGAGAATTCATCACCAGTATTTTAGTGTAAGTCATCATTTCAGTTAATCCTTAACCCCTTTGTTAAATAGATTCTCTCTGTTTCTGCTTTTCTTTATCTGTGTTTTTTTTTTTTTCTTTTTTACCTTTTTTGAACCTCTTTTTTGAATGGAGATTTTTCTTGGAATTGTGATAATCAGTATATGACTGAAAATTCTGTTCCTGGATTGAGCAGATTGGTTCTTGGATATGCATATCCTGCCTTTCAGTGTTTCAAAACTGTAGAGAAGAACAGAGTTGAGATTCCAGAACTCCGGTTTTGGTGTCAATATTGGTAAGCATTTGATTTCAATGTTGGAGGTATACAATTATTGGCCCTTTTTACAACTAATGATGTTAGGAAGCTTTGAACCAATCAAATGCTTGTAAAATTAAGAATTTTCTTTGAGTAAAGTATATTGGTCAACAAGTGATTACTAAATGAGGATTTGTCCTTTGAGATGAACATGAAAGGTGGAACGTGGCAAGCTTTAATTACTTTTTACATGAAAATGACTTCTTTTTTTTAAATATTTTCCTGTAGTTTTTTGGAACAAGGAATGGACTTATACTTTTCAACATAAATCAAATGTTCCGCTTGACTAATACTTATTTCACAAAATGACAATTATTATTCAGTAATTTGTGTTTTTTTTGCAGGATAATTGTGGCGGTGATAACAATTCTTGAGAAAATTGGTGACGTATTTATTTCATGGTAGATTTTCGACCCATTTTTTTTTTTTTTTTGGGGTGTGGGTGGGTGTAGTTTTGTACTAGATGTTGTGTATAACTTTATTCTTCCATAGGTTGCCAATGTATGGAGAGATGAAGTTGGCGCTCTTTATCTACTTATGGTACCCAAAAACAAAGGTAAAAAACCACCTTTTAGACTCACCATATTTTGGTGTCTTTTTTTATCTTCATGTTGAGAAAATGAAAAAAAAAAAAATGGTATTTTTAATATTCACATGAATTTCTATTATCGTAAAAAATACAGGGAACGGGATATGTGTACGAAACATTAGTGGCGACCATATGTGTCGAAACATGAGACAGGTATTGATAGAAGTTTACTGGAATTCAGAGAAAGAGCATGGAACTTAGCAATTTATTACTGGCATAACTGCACAGGAGCTTGGGTCAACGAAAATTCTCCAATTTCTTCAATTTGTGGCTTCTCAATCTGGAAGGATTACAGGCTCTGAGGTATAACATTTTTTTTTTTTTTAATCATTTGGTGCCAATAAGGATAGGAAACAAACGTTTAAGCGGTAATGCCTTTGGTTTGAACTCACCTTTAAGAGACCATATTACTAATTTTGATTTACATGATGCTTCATTTTTCGTAACAAGTTTGGATATGCATTTTGAGGAATTCTATCTTACATTAAACATATTATCAGTTTTCAATTGTTGTTCTTGTTTTCAGAAAATCCCAATCCACTGATAATTGATTGATCAGGTCCATAATCCTGTGGAGTTTGGTGCTATTTCCCAACCTCAATCTGCTTTCTTTAATTGGAAACTTTAACTAAATTTGGCCCTTGGTTAACAGTTCATCAATGGGACATAAAGACATTTATTCCACTTATTGATTTAAAAATGAAATTTGGATCTATTGGATGAATATAAAAACACCATAATAATAAATAAAATAGCTCAAAATATGTATTAAAGGATTTGAAATATTTTACTACTTGAAATTATTCAAACAAATTATGGGCTTATTTGGATAATTTCAAGTTCCAATAAATTTCAAATCTTAAATACTTTATTTGAGCTATTTTCTCTATTATTGTAATGTGTTTCAAATTATTCAATATTTGAGTCATTTGAAATTCATAATTGTAAATCCATTCATCAAATTCAAATTCCTCAATTGAAACAAAAGCTTAATTTATCTGAAATACTTAGCTCTCAATTTTTTTAATTTAAGCACAACCCTAGATGACCAGAACAAAAGTTTTGCACTCTGCGTATTCCTAGTTTTTTTTTTTTTTTCATTTATCTCATTGGTCGAATTCAAGTTAAACATTTATTATAAGTGATTTTCATTTTTTTATCGTTCAACTATTTCACAATTTAAAAATAATGACAAAATGCAATTACATTTTTCGGTGAATCTTTAGTTTGCATTATTATTTTTTCCGAAACTCATTATCCACTCTTTACTTGTGTCATGCCAAAATTTAAAAAATTTAACCATGCTTTAATTAATCAACTGGTTGCAGAATGCCGCGAATCAAAACCCAATGGAGCTCCTCCGCCATCACCGCTAGCAAACTTGCCGGAATATTCAAGAGGAGGTCCGACAAGCGGCGGCCGACTATGCCGCCATCAGGACCTTCCACCTCTTTCGTAACCAAACACCCCAGTCCGAGTCCATTAAGGTTGAGCTCCAAAATCAAACGCAATTTATTCGCCCTGAGGATATCCTTATTCCTGATTCGGATATCGGTGATTAGACAAAAATCAAGTGTGGACCACGAAATACAGGCTGCCAGGCTGAGACTTAGGCGCTTCATAGATAGCAATTAGCTTAATGGTGTGACAAAAAATTGGAAAAAAAGTTGTAAAATATATGAGATTGTACTCGAGTTTCAAATTTATTCATTTTTTTGTTGTTTCATTTTTTTTAAACCTACATGTTTCCAAATATTCCAATTTTGCCATAACAATCACCAAATAAAAAAAAAAGAATTTAAACAGAGACAAAAATAAACATTCATTAATGTATTTTATTTTAAAATAGAATAACATTTTTTTAATAGACATCTCAAACGGAAATATTGTACATTCCTTTGTGTATGAATCCCAATCATCAGTTTATTGAATTTCCATTAGTCACACGACGCACATTTTAGACCGTTGCGATCTGGAGCTCCGGATCCGGATAAACGGAGCGTCCCGTCGAGGGCCCGAATAACGTTCCTGAGAAAAAGTCATTGAAGGCGGCGACGCGCGTCCAATCGCTGGAAAAAGTTGCCACCGGTGGAAGCTGAAGAGGTGGACATGGGTTGGAGGTAGGCCCGCAGCCTGCTTGACGAGGCGGTTTCGGATGCAGATGTTGGACCCGGGCAGGGCTGCTTTGGGCTTGGGGGAGTTGACCGCGACTGATGGCAAGAGGTCCTTCAGAGAACTGTAGCTGTGGGAGGCGGGTTTAATCGGCAGCAACTCCAGATCATCGGACGAAAAGGGAGATGATAAGGTGGTGGAAGGGGAGTTGTGGTTGACGAAGACGAGCTTGGTGGGCACACCACGACAGAGGTTGGGATGGAATTCCGGCGTCGTAGAAGAGGATGATCTTGGGACTGTAGCGGGGCCGATACAACGTCCATGGTGGCGAGAGAGAGAGAGAGAGAGAGAGAGAGAGAGGTTCCTTTTTGGGTTTTTTCCGTTTCTTTTTGTTAAGACTTTGGAGTAGCACAATTATTGGCGTATGTAGTTAGAGGAATGTATACGGTTTGATTTTGTGGTATTTTTGTAAATTTGTATTATATTAATTATTAAGGATTTAAGATATTTAAAATAAAATTCAACCTTTTGTAATCTCTATCATGTATTATATAATTCTGGCAAGATTCTATATGGTTTTAACTTTTATGTATAATTTTAGCTCATTCAGTTTTGTGTAAACGTATAGAATTTTTGCACAACTCCAAAGTAAAATTACCATATCAATAATCAATATATACTACTTCATTTTCCACCTATTTTGATTTTTGATTGAGAAAATAGCAGCCGACGTACTGATTAGAGACTCCCAAATAGGAATTACTAAATTGCGAAAAAACTAACTTCAAAATAAATACATAAATCACTAAACTTTGTTGTGACTGTAGACAAGAAAAATTTGAACCCAAAAGGAAAAAATTAATAATAGTAATAATAACAAGTTAATGATGTAAAATTGATTCAGAGGATTATGGTGGTCTTTCGTAGTTCATCATACTAGACTTTTCTAAGTTATAATGGCTTCCATACAGAGAGATTCTTTACAAGGTATACATTTGAATTATCAAAAAATTAAATTTAAAATAAATTCTGTAAAATTTATAATGACAAAGATTTAGCTCATTCAAGAAATAATTATATTTTCTGCGTATTGATTTACTGCTTAAAAAATTATATTGTTTTCTAATTGGAGGTGAAAATGGAAGAAAATCGAGGCAACCTAACTATTGATTTGCATTAGTGGGAATTGGCATTTGTCAATATTAAGCTGAACAATAATTAGAAGCGATTATAAACAGAAGGTAGAAACCTAATTCTCAACAGTGGCAGAGAAGATTCGGAATATGCTACCTTGCTATTTCTTCGACAAGAAGAAAATTAGATATAATGCGAAGGACAAATAACTTATGGGTTTGAACTTAATTGTGCGATTTGTAGTCGCTATCTTTTAATTTGGTCCACGATTTTGGGCACCGTTGTTATTCAATAATTTTTTATTGCTTGATATTTGTTCATCGTTGTCTCGGTACAATGCTTTTCTGGAAGGGCAGAATTAAAGAAATAATACAGACCCTTTTCACTTGATTTTTAAGTCTTACCTATTTTTATGATAAGGGACTCGTTTTGTTTCCGTAAGTCTTGGAAGATCTAACGAGCATTCCTGTGGTTGTGTAAGGTATTTTTATGGGAATCAGCGTTCCTAGGTAAATCACTCTTAACAACGCGTTGAAGGGTGAAACCAACCAAAGTTAGAAGTATGAAGTTATAGTACAATAATATGCAACTAATAAAAAAAACATTGGACGAGAATGGATAACTGATTGAAATGTAGGTAATTCCAACACTCGGGAGTCATTCATGCATAAACATCAACGTCTTTCTGCTAATACTAAACAAGAAAATCCACAGAGTCTTTTTAAGGAAGGGAATTGGACAATAGAAACAAAGCAAATTCGACTCTTAACAATAAGAAGCATCTCCATCATTGCTCACTGGACACACAGCATTCTGGAATCAGAAGTAACCACCACGGAGCCGAAGCACAAGGTGAAGGGTCGACTCCTTCTGGATATTATAATCTGCAAGGGTGTGGCCATCCTCCAGCTGCTTCCCTGCAAAGATGAGTCGTTGCTGATCTGGTGGGATCCCTTCCTTGTCTTGAATCTTTGCCTTCACATTATCAATTGTGTCTGAGCTCTCCACCTCCAAAGTGATTGTTTTACCAGTCAAAGTCTTAACAAAAATTTGCATCCCTCCCCTCAATCGCAAGACCAGATGAAGAGTTGACTCCTTTTGGATGTTATAATCAGCAAGAGTCCTACCATCTTCAAGCTGCTTACCAGCAAAGATCAGACGCTGCTGGTCCGGAGGAATGCCTTCTTTGTCCTGAATCTTAGCCTTGACATTGTCAATTGTGTCCGAACTCTCAACCTCTAAAGTAATGGTCTTTCCAGTCAAGGTCTTGACAAAAATCTGCATTCCACCCCTCAACCGCAACACAAGATGGAGGGTTGATTCTTTCTGAATATTGTAATCTGCCAGTGTCCTCCCATCTTCAAGTTGTTTACCAGCGAAGATCAATCTCTGCTGGTCTGGAGGGATCCCTTCTTTGTCCTGTATTTTCGCCTTGACATTGTCAATTGTATCTGAGCTTTCAACTTCCAAGGTAATTGTCTTCCCAGTAAGAGTCTTTACAAAAATCTGCATTCCACCACGAAGCCTGAGGACAAGGTGGAGGGTAGACTCCTTTTGGATATTGTAATCAGCAAGGGTTCGTCCATCCTCGAGTTGTTTACCAGCAAAAATCAATCTCTGCTGGTCGGGAGGAATGCCTTCCTTGTCCTGGATCTTTGCTTTGACGTTGTCTATGGTATCTGAGCTCTCGACCTCTAGAGTGATGGTCTTCCCAGTAAGAGTTTTTACAAAAATCTGCATCCCACCACGAAGACGGAGGACAAGATGGAGGGTAGATTCCTTTTGGATATTGTAATCTGCAAGGGTTCGACCGTCTTCAAGTTGTTTTCCAGCAAAGATTAGCCTCTGCTGATCTGGAGGAATTCCTTCCTTATCTTGAATCTTAGCCTTGACATTGTCAACGGTATCAGAGCTCTCAACCTCGAGAGTGATGGTCTTGCCAGTAAGAGTCTTAACAAATATCTGCATCTGGAATTCAGAAGATAAAATAAATTAGAAGTGTGTCGATAATTATACAAGCTTAAATGCACTTACCACAGAGTCAACAAGCAATAACAATAATAAGGAAATCATCCCGAAAGGATTAGCCTTCAATCCACAAACTATAACTCAATGCCCAAAGTCCTAGAAGAAACATAAATTAATATAGCACATTCCATCAGATTTTGCAATCATCCGCATACGGAAATATCTGGATTTTTTTATGTTTTATTTTTGTCCTTAGCTAGGAAACAGTTACCTGGGTTTCATGTTACATTTTTGCACTACACCAACTAGGCGGCAGCCAAACCAATAACCATGTATAAGTAAATAGTCTAAGAACTTGGAAAAAGAAAAGGGATGTCTATGTTCTTCTCTACGGCATTAGCCATCATATGAAGAGCCACTGACCTCTGTAAATCCCGTTGTGCATTGTTAATGCGCAACCAACATCAGTTCTCATTCCGAAAAATAAAAAAAAATTGCGACTATCGATTAATTCATAAATCCGCACAATCAGAACCATTATCCAAAATCTTGTAATATCAAAATTAATCCTTCTACTAGATCTTTTATTCATGATCTCCACTAAAACAAATCATCACCATAAAAAAATCATAATATTTGATCAAGAACGTCTAAATAAAACCGCATAACTTCAAACCCTAATCGAATTGACCAGATCAAACACATCCATGCTATCATACACAAAGGGAAAACGAAATAAAAAATAAACTGATCGAAATGAATTGAAAGAGCAGAAGACCTAGATGTACCTTGAGGGCAGCTTGTTAGAAAGCAAAAACTTGGATAATTTTCTTGAAATGTTTGGAAGAACAGAACTGAGAATATAAATGAAACGGGGGGATTGTGAGTTTATATAAAGATGGGGAAGCCGACTTACGCGACCGAAGAAACGGACTTTACTTGCATAAGAAGCGTCGACGAAATAGTAGCCGCGTAAAAGCGTGGGATTCGGAATTTAGGGTTGGTGGAGGACCAAGGGAATTTGCTCCTAGGTTCTAGCTCCTTGTCTTGGCCATGTCTTTATTTAGGTTTATCAATTTGAGGACTTGACTTTTTGATAATTCAAATTTGGTTCAATTCGATTTAACTTTAAGTGTATTTACAATGGCATTGTGTACTGTCG
The DNA here is from genome assembly GCA_019321725.1 of Paulownia fortunei. NCBI lineage: Eukaryota > Viridiplantae > Streptophyta > Magnoliopsida > Lamiales > Paulowniaceae > Paulownia > Paulownia fortunei. The sequence continues at coordinate 316,032 of JAGSPU010000054.1, read as the reverse complement.
AAGTGAATAACTCCACCTAATTATGAAGGATTAATTGTATGTAAAAATTGTTTTTGATTTAAGACATGAACTTTATTTAAATAAAACACAAATAAATTAGGTTCAATTAGGTAAGTTCATCGTACCGTTATATTATATATTATGATATTAATCAACAACTAATTAAATATTTCGAATAATATTGTATCAAAATCTCATACACAAGTAAACTTTTCATATCAAATTAGTCTAATACACATATTTGTAATAAGATAAATATAACATTTTTCAAAATAAAAGACTGAACATATAAAATAAACGAACACAGCACACGAAATATCCAACACTAATGCCTTACATGTATGTTATTACTAAAGTTAGAAGAAGAGAATGTGACATTTTATTTTCTTGTCAAATCAAAACAAATCATGAGAGCACGCGTCTCATTATAACTCTCATTTCTCCTAAGTTACTGTTTCACATATTTTTAGGATATCCTTAATTTCTTGTCAATAAGTGAGTTTGGATAGTTTAGCCAAAATGCATCACTTACACCCCAACGGCCCAACCCACTTATAAGGCATAGCTTTTTTTGACATTTAGAGCTTTGAAGTTTGATAATGAAAGTTAATAATGTTATTTCACATTGTAGAAAATAGTAATTCAGTTTTTTTTTTTTTTCTGTCACTAATTATGTTGATTGTGATCAGTAAGTAAAGGTTGAGCTGTGAAAAATGGAGTGCCATTGTGATTTTCCGGTAAAACTATATACTCAGTTTTGTAGTAAATATCTAATTGAGAGGTATAAGATTTTCAAGAAAAACACAAATTAGAGTACTAATTTCAATATAATTTTTTTTTTTGTTGGTCAAACAAGGTGATCTAGAGTTATGAATTTTTTTTTCCGCAAAAATTCACAATTACTTCATGATTTCGATAAGAATTTATTTTTTTATGTTAAATTTAAGATTCAAAGTAGTGAAGTTATGTTTGATATTAAATTCTCATTCCTTTTTATTTTTAATATTATTATCCCACAATAAAATTGAATATACATTGTTTTTTTTTTCAATACATTTTTTTTAATACACACAATTCCAATATTTTCTTTCAAAATACATTTCCCCAAAACATAAAAAACAAAACCAAAATATTTTTCATAATTTTGGCTACCAAACCAACTCTAGAATGTTTTAATACATGAGATTTTTTTTTTTGGCCCCAATATTTTCCTCAAGCATTGTCAAATGAATTTGTTCTCTTATTCAAGTTCAAATCGCAAACCAAACACGACCTCAGCACCTAGAAAAACAAAAAGGAAGAAATTCAGAACGAGAAATCAAAATGGCGGGAACTCAATAATCCCTCGCCCAAGCTTCATTCTCCGCTCTCGACTTCAATATCACATCAGTATATCTAAATCTATAGTCCGGCAGACACACGTTTTAAAGAGAAATGTATGGGAACAGCCAGTTCGAAGGCAGCGCCGCCTTCTCCGGCGGCGGTTTCATGCCGTCTCAGGCTACTCAAACCGCCGATCCCTCCTTCTCTCCGGCCAAGGTGCATATGAACCGTCATCATTTTCTTCTTCTTTCCGATCATTGGATCTTTATTGAACCCTATTTTCTTTGTTTCTAAAGCTTCTCTAAAACCCTAAACTGCTATTTTTGTAATGGGTTTTGTAAGCCATTTGGATTTTCGAGATTTCTCAGCTGCCGGAACATTGAAAAAGATGTTGGGAAACGGATATATACTTTCCGTTTCCCTTTTTGCTTCCGACAATTTTTGCTTTTGGTTTTATTCAGTGAGCATGAAAATTGTGGAATAATTTATTTGCGTTTTGTTTTGGGGTTTTATGCAGAATCGTGACGCACAGGCTTTACTTCCATTAACCGTGAAGCAAATAAGTGAAGCCTTTCAAGCGAGTGACGACAAGGCGAATTTTCTAATTGATGGTGTTGATGTGAACAATGTGCGTGTTTGTTTTGGAAAAGAAATTATGAGTGATATTTGTTTAACTTTTACCTAAAAAATTGATTGCTGCGGTTTTGAAATTATGTTGTGTTTAGGTGAAATTGGTGGGGATGTTGTATGAGAAAACTGAAAGGGTGACTGATGTTTCATTTGTGCTTGATGATGGAACTGGTCGCATTGATTGCCATAGATGGTATGTTTCAGGGTCTGTTTCTTCATTTTTTTGTTCTGGATTAGAATGGTTGCAATTCTCGTGCTTGATGAAAGTTTGATATTTTGTTAGAATTTTGGGGTTTCAATATGACTTATTTGTGCCTCTATCTACATTTTAGGGTAAATGAAGCTGTTGATACGAAGGAAATGGAGCTACTATTGTAATACATTTTAAATAGATCTGATCTTCTGTTATGGATTATATCTATCCTACGTGTTCTAACTTGTTTTTCATGTACTACTTTATTAGAAATGGCATGTATGTAAAGGTTCATGGGCACTTGAAGGGATTTCAAGGCAAAAAACAATTGATGGTGTACTCTGTGAGGTATGGGTTCATTCAATTTGTTCATAAGACTTTTCTTTTCCTTTTATCATGTTTGCTACCTGATTTACGCGGAAAACACACATCTCGTTTTAAGGCATTGAGAGAGTATAATGTGCGATCACTTTCTTCCCCAACGCAAGCACACACACAGACAGAGGCTTCGACATTCTTCCACTCGAAGAAAGTAGGATGTTGCTGAGGGAATACTTTGTGTAGATATACATAGTTGACTCCATCTTAAGCCAACTGCAGAAATTTGCATATCTTGAGTTCATAAATTGCATCATTGAGGACTGGTTCAGCATGGTTGATCTTGAGAACTTAAAGAAGAAGGAATATATATGAAAATGGTAATGGTTATCTATTAACAGATGTTGGCTGTCATTCTGATGTCAGTTTTGGTTTCTTTTTAGCAGAAGCATGAGAAAATATTGATCAGGATTAATTGTCTGAAAACAATGTAGAAAATGTAGAACTTGACATTTAGTTCTGCAGACTCTTCATGACATCTGATTCTGCAGCTAAAACATATGTGCTGTGCGATTGCCGTATCCTCATACAACCTGAATATTCCCATTGAGGTCATGCCATTCCTACCAATCAGCTTGCATGCTACAATATTGCCCACACCTCAAACTCAGTTGCCTCTGTCGGCCACCCAAATCGCTTTCTCATGTTTCCAAGATTCCATGGGCCCACTCATATTTATCCTCATCATGCTCAAATCTTTTCTTTTTGTCTTCAGAACAGACTCTTCTTATATACCGTAGCATTTTCGTATCTTTTCATGAATTAAGAACTGATTGTCCAGTACATGTGGCTCACTGTGTGTCCTTCATAGCGAATCAGTTCCTCTTCTACCGAAAAAAACCTACAAATCACCACAAAGAGTTTTTTTTTTCTTAATTTTGCCAATTTTTTTGCAGATTTGGAAATTAATTGATGGAGGTGGAGTCTCCATTGGATTAAGTTCTTCCTGCAAAGAAATTGCACTAATCAATCCAGACAAATTTCGTGCTTTGAGATTTAAGAATTCGGTGGGGGTGGCCTTAAATCTTAGTATTTGTGATAGAAACTCTTAGGAACACGACTATGTGGTGCTTTGCTGACATTGGCAGTAAAATTGACCATTGAAGATGTTCAGTATTAATTTCCACTTTTATTAGTATGTTGCTTTGAGTGACCTCATGGCAAGATTGTTGTACTTGTTGGCAGCTTAGAATATTGTCACCTAATTCATGATTGTGAGTTATAATGTTCCTGGAAATTTCATTCCAAATTGTTTAATATTCCTGCCAGCGTGGACTTTGGCAGTCCTAAGCTGGCTGCAGCAGCTAGTCTAAAACAATATTGATTGCATGGGTGAACCTCAATTACTTGGTTTTCTACTGCCTTTGACTGCTAACAATCTGAAAAAATCTTACCAACCAAGAGTTATCTTTTGCTGGTTTATCATGTTAATGGAATCAGTATTTACATTTTGTGTGTGAGTCTGTTTTATTCTATTCTTGCATCTTTGTGATTCCATCCCTGCGTAAGAAGTTTTATTAAACATGCTCTTACTATCAGGCCTGTCAGCGACTATAACGAGATTGCAAACCACTTTGCTGATTGTATGTATGTTCACTGCTACAATACCAGACTACGGGTATGATATAAACCAATTAAAATTATCATGTTGTGTGTAGACATTGATGAAACAGCATGTTCCGGTTTATATTTAGGTTTTCTACCCCTTTCTCCTCTCTGTAGAAGCTGCAGGATGCTCCCCAAGTTCCAGGTCATATGCCGAATTCAGCTGTTAACACCCCTTCGAAGGGTTACCAACCAACACCTTCAAATCAGGTAAGTGTGAACTGATATTCGCAATGAAATTCGAATTCCTTATCCTTCCCAATCACATTAATTGATGGATTGATCTATTTCTTAATTTTCAGTTTTCTGTACAATATAACATGGACGGAGTCAAGGGCATATAAAATTGTCCTAAACTATTTGCAGCAGCCGTCATGCATGTAATTGTACAAAGACTGATCCATCTGCATATGCCTTTTCTTTTCTCTTCTACGCCTTTGCAGTAATTCTCTCATGCATGCTTGTGACGGTTCATGTTGTAATTGCACTCAAGCACACATCAGGTTAATGGTTAGTATTACAGAGTGTAAGCACACATTACTGTTTCATTAGTATTATACCTTTATAAACTTTAGCATGGATGAATATTATTTTTTGGATACATTGGCATGTCTGATACCATAATATTATGACATCTCGGGAGGCTAGTCTTCTTAGGTTGAACTCTAGATGATAAGGATAATGCCATGCTACTGTTTACAAGTTCTGTAAGCTTGGTCAAATAATTTACATCAGGTTCAGCTCTCCTTGTATTGCATTTTGCCAGTTATCTGTTTGTGCATGTCGAGCACTCCTGAACATCCTTTACGTGAATAGTTTAGTTCTACGACTATCAAGAATGTATCACCACATTATTGGCAAGTGGGCAGAAGCTGATCTAAAAAGTGTTAAATACTAGACTGGCATAAATATAAGCTTTACAAACAGAAACCTCTGCTAATACATCTTAAACTAGCAAAAAGACAGTTTTAGGTGATCTTTCTAGTTCCCTTTCTGTTGAGTCATTTTATTGCAAAAAGGCATTTCTTTGACTTACCTCTTCACTGAATATCATTGTGATAAAGAGAATAAATCGAATATGAATGAAATTGATCCTTTTTTCTCATGTGGTATGAAAATAATGTTGCGAACTGTTTGATTGCTGCCTTGTTTGCTGATGGCAACCCCACCCACTGACCCCCACCCCCCCAAACCCCAACCATTTGGTTCTCCCGCCGGAGGAAACTGTATGTGAAGGTCCTTTGCTAGAAATTCGATATACTCGATGAATTCAATAACAAATATTGTCGAGTGTTATTGATCCAATAGTTAGTTTCTTTTGGTAGATTCAAAAGGAATCCAGTCTCCATGAGCAAGTTTTGTATTCTTCTACCCATCTTCATAATAATATTCTTGATGATTATCATAGCTGGTTATATCTTGTGGCATATGCTTATGTTTCTGTTGTATGTGACTGGTAATTGTTGCAGATATACATACATGTCATGGGATGTTATTTTTCTTTCTTCCTTATTGAGAGTCCACATCTTAGTATATTAACAGGGAATCACTTTTTGTGACTGTGCAATGTGGATCTTGCAGTCATTCTATTGCATGATTGACTATATATTTTCTGCTTTTTGTGTAGTTTAATTTATGGTCGAAATCTTCACTAGCTATTCAGAGAATCATTTGCTTGTATTTTTAAGAATCTATTGAGCCTTCGACCTTAGTGAAGTTCTTTGACTGTTGCAGTGCGCGAGAAAAAGGAGTCCATCGTAATGAACTTGCTCAACAACTAAATATTCCTGAGAATAAGATCTTGTAACTTTTCTCTCTCTACACACGCACACACACCACGCGTTTGTGTACATTTACATTCTCTTGAGCAATATATTCATTCTTTGTTTTTCTGGTGCCTTGACAGAGAAGCTATTGAGTCTCTGGAATCAGAAGGTCTAGTTTATTCAACAATCGATGAATACCACTACAAGTCCACTGCCAACGGTTGAAATTGTGTACAAGGGTAAAGTTGATAGCTATAGCAAGTAAAAGATAAACTTATCTTTGTAAGTACCATATATCTATCACTGTGAGTCGTTGGGTACCTCTGATAATTTTCAATTTCTTGGAGGGTCTTCGTAACCTACATTATTTGGTGGTGGTTATCTCAAATTGAATCTATTTGGCTTGTGTTTGAATGAACTAGATCTTGGATTTTTATAGCATTTGCAGTATATTTTCTATTGCAAAAGAGTATTGGAACACAACTTTCTTCTAGATTGTGATGGGAAAACCTGATTCATGGAAGAGATTCTTACCATGTTATATCTTTTCCTTATTTGTCCAATTCAGATGCTTGATAACTGGCATTTTTCTACTAATCTTGAATTGCTGGTTTCATACGTTCGTAACATAACTGATTGCATAGTCGGCTTCTAAATTTTTTACTTATCCTCCTTGCAATCCTCTCCAAAGATTCATGAAAAAAAAATTAAAAAAATTGGCTTTCTTAACCAATTATGAAGCTGAACTCGTAGCAACTTCAAAAGTGCGCATCCTCCAAATTCTGATATAGTCTGAAAGGATCTGAATTGCTCAGATAGCTTTTTTTCTCTGAGATTTAGTTGTATTAAAAATTTTCTAATCCATAACATTTTTCTTCTACTTAAAATTATCATCCATTTGGAAGTTTCAGTCTGTTGAAGTTGGTTCATCAGCAATGTACTTAGGCATTTTTTAATTCAGGAAGAGACGTGGTTAACTAGAGCCTTGATCGTTTCCTGCAGCAAAATCTCATTCTTCCGAGGACTTTTCCTTCATCCGATGGTTAATCTAAGTTCAATTATGTTCATGAAACCATATGTACGCTATAGAACACTTGAATGTCCTTAAAAATAATTTTTCTATCCGAAGAATTCATGAAATATATTTCAATCTCTGAAATCTTTTTCATATAGAAAAACCCGACTCATTATTTTCACCAACATTCTTAAGATTTTCTAATTACCTTTATTTTTGTAAAGTGAAATTGGTAAATTAGGCTTCTTGAAATTGCTAAATTATATATTACATACAGTTGAATTTCTTAAAATACTAAAATGAATAAGCAAACAGGTAAACTTTTAAGTTCATTAAAAGTACAATTCCACATGAATAATCAATTAAAAGTAATTTAATGTGAAAGGTAAAAACGAATAAGTCACATTTATAAAACTGTAAATAGTATTGAAATTAAAGAATTAACTTAAAATTGGTGAAATCTTAACCTAAAATTAAAATAAGGTCCACTAATTTCTTAATATATCAAGCCCAAGTGTCATTTAGTTCATAAATTGTTAAATCTAAACAGTGTTATTGAAAAAAATCAAAAGTTGGGTCTTTTGAATGGAGATATGGTGGAATGGATTTCTGTTCGACCCAAAATTAGTTTTTACGGGTTTTTTAATATTAATTTAAGTGTTTTTAAATATCTATTTCCAATTTTTTAATTCTCGAATCAGAATGCGACAGGAGGTCCAAATACTGGATTAGGCTTATCATCGTGTACTGCCTTAGTCTAGATAAGAATCAATGCCAAGAGTTGATATACTATATAATATCATTTACTCAACTATTGTTTCTTTATATATACTGATTTTTTATTCTGTGTTTGGTATTGTTACTGCACTTTCAACTAAGATCTAAGATATGTCTTGTTAAACATGTATATATTTTATGTTAAATATTTTATTTTATAAAAAATAAGACAATAATTGAAACATGATTCGCTCGAGTTTTCTAAATCAACTAAGTCATTTGACTCCTCTTATTTTTGCTTTTTTTGTTTTGTTTTTATATATTTACTCTTTTTTGGAGCATTCAATCCAAAGAAAGAGGAAAAAATAAAACAACAACAACAAACAATTCTCATGTTTTGGTTTTATAACATTAAAGAAATGAACAAAAGAGGAACCATTACAGTACATGATTTTTCGTTCAATTTTGACGATGCTCAAATACTTTAATTTGCGAATACTATTTCACGATGTAAAGATAAGAAAGATAAAACTAAGCCGCGAAAGTAATCCATGATAGGTATTAATAATTAATACGCCGCCTTAATATGATATGCTTCAGTGCCTAATTAATTAAAGCCGGCTAATATAAATAAATTACTACCCAATTTGGATCTTCTTGTAATTTTGTGTTATATATTAAATATATATATATAAATATAATATATGTAAAAATTCCAAACTAAACTCAATTGGATGCAATCACACTCTTTTTTGGTCAGTAAAGAAGGAATAGTTACGATTGAGCTTGCTAATAATATCTGATCCATCAATATTAATTATTAATTAAACTGATACTTGACCTAACTAATAGTGCATAAATTAATATATTATTTGTACGGATAATTATATCAATAACAACAATTAAAACTTATGATTAAGAAAATGAACTACCCACTTACTTATTGTTGGTCCCTCCATCACTGAAAAAGGAATCCGATATTATTATGCTAGTGTTACACAATATTCCATTACAAATTTTTGCATTAGAATAACCACAATTTGCTTATGACGGAAAGATTTCTATCACCAATATCTAGAAAAAAGAAAAGAAAAGAAAAGAAAAGAAAAGAAAGATTAAGGGACTGCAAATCCACTTCTACAAATGAGTGGCTATCGCTGTTACATTGAACCGAATATTCACATAAGTTGATATGTTGTCTTTTGGAACGAAGCAAACAATTATGAATTTTTTTATTTTTTTTATAATTTAAAATTTTTAATTTTATCGAACTAATTATAAACTTTCAAAACACATATCCCTAACATTTTGGAGGGGTAAATCGCGAGATATGCGTTTCCCAAATTGCCAATAAGAATTGTACACTTATTCGTACAAGCAACCCAATATACAACGATTGTATCATTCTAAACTCCGACCGTCGAGTCCAGATTCGAAATTTATCGTTAACAATATACTTAAAAGAATTTTCCTACTTAAACATCAAATTTTTTAGTGTGACACTTTCATTTTATGGTTTTGACTTCTTTAAAGATAATAATTAATTTGTCTATTTTGCATTAGTTCTTATGGAGGAAGTTTGGAGAATTCAGGCCTTAATTAATCCAGGACTCTTGTGGTATGTCTTCAACATAATCAATTGTGATAGACCTAATTATATTGGACTATGGAGAGTCCAAATAGTTTGAAAAAAATCCAGTTTAACGGGGTCAATGATAAAATAAGTTTTGTTAGTGCAAGCTTTCTATCGTATGAGAATATGATATTTTTTTTCAGGTTTTATAAATATCCATTTCTAGCCATTTTAGAGTAGTAGAATTCATTCTATCTTATATGTTTTCAATTATTTCTGTATGCTCCCTTGTATGTCTCGTAGGTCGGTCGAAGTCTCAATAATCATTTCGGAAATATCGATTATTTGTGGGATTTGGAGGTTAGCCACTTCATTTTATTTATAAGTTTGTGTTGCAAGTTGGAAATTAGATAATCATTTCAAAAAGATTGACCATTTTATTATAATTTAGAGATTAACCACATCAAATTGGATTAAATTACATACTGTGATTGACTCTTGAGATGGTGGATGATTAATTAAAGATCTAACTCAATCTCCATATCTTTTTGGCTTGAAAATGCTATATGATCCACATGAGTCCAATGGTGGAGTTTTCTGTTGCTACAGCTAAAGAAAGTTAAAATAGAAAGTTGGCTAATTCTTATCCGATGTGGAATGCAAATCCAGAAGCTACATAAAAATATACGAAAACCCTTCAGTTTTTTTTTTTTTAATCTTATTATTTTTGTTTTTCTGAATCCACTTGTGAATTCCACTTTGTGCAGTGTTGGGCTCTTGACACGTGTCACGCATTGCTAACCTATATAGTGGTTGATTACTTTTGCATTTTATTATTCAAGATGAACAGCAAGCTGAAAGAGGGGCATAAAGGGTTCAAAAAGCTAAAATCTGAAAAATCAAAAAGGAGAAAAAGAGATGAAAAAAACAAAATAAAAAATAAAAATAAAGAAAAATGAAGTTTCGAGAGTGACAAAGGAGTTGGACCACCAGAGTTTGCTTAGAAGAAGAGGAGGCATATGCAGATTTGGGTCCCCCAATTTGCTGATAATGAACACTATTCTTGAAACTTGAGTTTTGTTAACATGGTGAATGGGTAGATGGGAGAAGGGGCCCAAATTTAAGTCTTTTGATACCACTTTGGTAAAATTTGTATAATCCATGGTTTAGTGCAGAAATTGACTAATGAAATTTTTTGGTAGCTCTGAGATACTACTATTATAAAGTATTTACATTTCATGTGGATGACTTTCTCTTTAAAGTGACTTAAAAGTGATCACACCCCATGCAAATTTGGCAAAAAAGATGAAAGTAAAATTAAATTCTATTTGGGAGAGTTTATAAACTTAGCCTCACACCTTCTTTAAAAGATATAATTTTTTTCTTGAAAATATTTTTTTAAAAATATTGTACATACTTATATATCATATCCTTGTTAGCAGAGATGGAGTTAGGGGTGGATAGCCGCAGTCGACTTCCTCAACTCCACAAAATTTTAAAAAATTAATTTTCCTCTAAAAAATTAAAAATGCATTTTTATCTACTATTTTTTTTAAATAAATGTCATCCCCCTATCTATTTTATCAACTCCATAATATTTATAAAAATTAATGTAAATTATATGCATATAATTATTAAATTTAAAAGTTTGTCATCTTTAAAAAAATAAAAATATATTTTTATCTATTATTTTTATAAAAAAAAATATAAACATCACCCCCTATTTATTTTCTGGCCACGGTCCTACTTGTTAGAATAAGTTAATATTGAAATGAAACTCAACCATCTATTTTTTATTAAATTATTTAGAGGGTTGAAGATAATCCAATGTCTGTGGAACTAATGTAAGAAGGAACAGTAGTTTGATGTTTATACTAGAACCTGGTTTCCAGCTGGTTTGGAGCCCATGTCTGTGATAGCCGATACGACAATGAACCTTGTCCCATCGCCACTCATCTAATTCAATCCAAAGAATTCCTCCCACCAAACATAGCCACAAAAGTAAAAAATCAAGACTTTTTCTAATTAGGGGCATATTTTTTTATTAGGAACAAATAAAGAAAATTGATATAGGAGTTTTCAAATCACTATTGACGTCGAATCTAGTAATCTTCATTATTTTTCTAATAATAATTAATTAGTCGTGAAACAGTGAATAGTGAAACATATATGGAGCATTTTGAAGCGTCTATATCAATTCTCGACTTTAAGTATATATATTAAGGTAAGAGAATTTCAACTAGCAGATGCCAATCATGCCGTGCCTTTAAATTGTACCTATCATCCGTCAATGTCACGTTGGGAGATATTGGCAAGACACCCATCAAAATTCATCCATTGAAAATTCATTTTACCTTAAGTGCACATCATGGTGTTTTATGCTAGCTAATTGCATTATTAGCTGGCCAAAATGTTTTTTTTAGGTATATCGCTTTACAGATTCCGATTAGCCGTTCAAAAAATTCTACCTTTTTTTTTTTTTTTTTTTATGATGCAGATTTTAGATTTTACCTAATTAATAATGAGAGAGAACAGTTTTCTCCTAATTTGCTCTTTTGGTAAATATGTTGACGTAACATATATATATTCAAGTCGGACGTTCGCATCAGTTTTCTCATCTTTCTGGACCTACGTACGATGTGACAAAAAAACCCTGAAAGAGCGAATATAAATACGTTATATTTTTACCATCAAAAGTAATTAAATCCACAATTTTAAAATTTTTAATATGTATATTTAAGTAGGTATTGGACTATTGGTAAGAAAATATCTACCAAATGTTGAAGCATCCTTAAAACCGACAGTGACAATGACCATCAAACTAGCAAAATAAGATCGATGTAGCCGCACTCACATTACATACCACGGAAAGGACTATACATATATAGTCGTATTGCCTTCAAATATTATAAAGATTGTTATATTTTCGCCACAAATTATTGCGTGAGATTTATTATTATTTGATTGGAAGAAAGATTAAAATTGTCAATTACTTATGATTGTAATTCACAAACATTAAAAAAATATTGATATAATTGTGCATGACTGTCGCGTGAATACATAATAACAAAGAAATTAAATACACGTATATTATGAAATTCTGACGTGCACGAGAGTGTTATTAACAAATCTCTTGAATAATTGGTGCTGATGTATTAGTTAAACAAAGTTAACATATGAATTGGTACATTAACTCTAATAACTTGGATTTGGAGTAGAGCCCTTGGCACGTGGGAAATTTAGCAACTACTAAATAGCAAAGGCAAGTGACTGAAGTTCGTGAGACTTGATAATGAAATTAGTAAAATAATTTGAGACAGTAAAAAAAAAAAAAAAAACAATGTAAAACTAAGACAACGAATGAAGACGTATGGCAGAAAAATTATGATAATTAATTTTTCTAGGAAATTCCAAGAAATGGCGAACCCATCAATGTGGGAATTGGATATGCCTGATACAATGCCAAACAAATTCAAATATATATTCTACTTCATGATGAATTTAATGAAAATCCTCACTAAAAAATTTTGAATTTGCTTTTTTTTTTTTTCATTTTTTTCTCTTTATTTAAATAATTATATTTAGTATATTAATAGGGTTATAATAAATTCTGTAATATTTGAAGGAAGGAAGATCTAAATAGCCAAAGCAAGCTAAATAGGTAACAGATCCCATAAAAATGGGGACCAAACATCCCATAAAAATGGGGACCAATCTCTTTCAGGACAGTAGATCTCATTTTGTGCATTTGAAAGGACTCCACCTTCCGCCATTACTCCACATGTACTGCACTTTGGCTAAGTGAACAGTTGGCGGTTAAAAGATTGCCAATTTTTTATTTTTTATTTTTATTTTTTAATTTTGTGGAAGGAAAGGTGAATTTATTGTAATTGTGGGATATTGTATGATCGCGAATTAATATTTGTACTTGATCCATAATTAATTCAATCTTTTTAAACTTAAATGAATGGTAGAACCGTCACATAATATAATAAATATCTACTTTTTATAATAAAAATCAAATAAATTGGGATAAATCAGAATAAATTGCCAAACATTCTTTGTGGAAAAAAGGAGTATTTATTATTTATTCGAATAATTGTTTGTTTGTGACACTTGTCGTCTGTTTTTTGCCAAATTGATTTTTTTATTTTTATTTTTGGAGAATACACTTTCTCTGTCTTTTCTATTTTAGATTAAGTAAATTGGGAATGAGTAGAGAAAGCAACAAATGCTCCAAACTCACACTAAAATAAGAAAAAATGGGGAAAGAGAGAGAGAATTTTAAATAATATTCACATATATCAAAGTGAGCTGCATGAAAGATACATTTCATTGGTCATTTTGTGGAGTTCTCATCATACATACATATAAACTCCTCCTTGGCCTGTCTCTCTCCTCTCCTCTCCTCTCTCTCTCTCTGGCTGCTGTTTGATATTGTACCGACAGTTTTGGTGGTTGTTTTCCTTCTTGAGCAGACCTGATAATTAGCTAACTGGTATGTTTGTCTACTCTCTTTCCTTCTGCGTCTTCTTCTTGTTCTCTTTCTTGATCTTTGGCATAAACATGCTACGGTAAGAGTATATTTTAGCTTCATATTTCTGCAACTCTGAAATATTGCAGTGAAACTGCTTTTCCACCTTGTTTGTATCTATCTGGGCTATGGAGTTTTAGGTACAATATAGCTTGTAAATTTATGAGAAAGCAGGCTGCTTAATGTTTCAATTACATCTCCTGCATCCAAGTAATTGGATAAGGTGCCCACTTTTATTTTGCTGCTTTTTTTTTCTTCTTCTTATTTTCATGGATACTATTCTACTTTATTCTATCTTCAATTATTGTCCTTCTTTGGTTTTTATATTCCAGTTTTATTTTATTTTATTGAAGACTTTTCAGATTCATTTTTTTTTCCCTGAAAAGATTCTCCGATTAGGTATATTTATTAAGTTTCTGATATATCTGTTTTTTCTTTTTATGATTGAGCCGGTGTGATTATGTCAAAAGGTTAATGATATTCTGCAAATATATATTTTAACTTTTCTATAACTAATCTACTATCATAAAGTTTCTTTCTTTCCTTTTTTTTTTTTTTTTTTGAAAATAGAACACATTGTTAGGGTTTCTAGATGCATCAAAATACTTAAAAGCAAGAATGGAGTGTAGTGACTGAAGAAAAAAGTGCATTCTGATTTGTAGCTGAAAAATGACCATGCACACTGTATTCTTCAAAGAACATGAAGGGATTGCCCAAAATTCCATCAACGGGGCACTGTCAGCGGTGCCTCGGTGGAGTGGGCTGGGATCTCAGCTGCCGCCGGTGGCTTACGGCGAAGCTTTTGTCCAGTCAAAGCTCGCATCCCTGGAACTTTCAGCTGGTGGGAACGGCCAATTCAATGCTGCTAAAGAAACTGAAGATCAGCAAGGGCTGGGAAAGGGAAATACCACTCACTTCACTCTTTTCTCTGGTAATTTTATTCCCCATAGATCTGACATCCTACATGTACAGTTTTCTCAGAACCCCCCACCCCCACCCCACCCCCCATGTATGTATGTATGTATGTATGTATGTACCAGTTTGCCATATGATTTGATGTTCTAACTGTTTCCTTATATAAGTATGGTCTTAGAGAAAAAGGGATTCAGAATTACTAGGAAAGACCATAAAGAATGTGAATATTGCTCACATGTTAATTATATTAAATTACTACTACATATTTGCATTTATTCTACTAATTAGGCACCCATGTATTAATAGTTATTACAACACTCTGAGAGTGTTAATCTGTCATTAGTTTTTAATGTAGATTTTGGTTTGAAAACCACAGGTTTTATAATGAAAAGTGATTCAGGGCTTCATTAATCTTCTGGCCAAATGTGAGTGCAAGGCCAAGGGCCAATTGTATTCATGAACAAATTAGAAAGCTTGAATTAATTATAACCTAATCAGGGTTGGTGAAACAGTAAGCAAGATATTAATTTTACCTCCTTTGAGATTTATTCAAATTAAAAGGCACCCTTGAGGTTTGTTAAATTACAATTAACATTCTTGAAAATTTTGCAATTTACAATTAGACGCCATGTGACCATTTATGGAAGAAAAATTATGAAATATCCTTAACATTTAAAGATATTTTTAATCATGCACAAAACAAAATGCATAAATCCAAATTTAGGTCTATAACACTATGCTGAATTTAGATAGATTTGAAGTTTCTCCTCATCCTCATAGTCAATATCACAGTCGCCGTCAAGTCTAAAAAGTTGTGCATAGGTAGTATATCTCTTGTTCATGAAAGAGTTGAAACTATAATGCGTGCTTATTAGTTTTCAAAAAGAGAAGATAAATTGAGAAAAATAAAATATAGGAGATATGTGTAATTAGTTTTTTAAAAATTAATATTTACGGTTATATACAATTCAAATGCATAAAAATATTAAATCTCAAATTAAGTTAGTGTACGATTGGACAAATTGTAAGGGAGATTTTTGTAAGTTGGGCAAACTTTAGGGAGATTTAAAACTGATTGTTTTTGCAAATAAATAATGTCAAGGGTACAATTGGATCTTTATTAAAATTCTTAGCTGGCGTTGCCTTTTTCCGTTTGTTAGAAGATAACATATGTACAAAGAGGTGAAAAAAAAGAAAAAAAATTGTACAAAGAGGTGGATATAATTTTAGAAATTTGAAGAGATCGACTTGTCTAAAGAAAACTTTGTATAAGTATCCCTAATTGTTATAAAGCCAAATAATATTGAGGGAGAATTAATTCGGTCAATTAAAAGGCTTAAAATTAGTTAATTCTTTACTACTCTGGGTAATCTAGAAATGCCTTCCCAAATCCTCCATAATCCATAATATGAGGGTTTATTATTGTACTTGAAAGGATTTGACCCAACCTTCACTAAAAGAAACAAGAATTTTAGTGATAAGGCGAAATGATAATTCATCGCTAAAAACAATGTTTGTCGTAGTGAGTAATAATGCCAAATTATCAACATAATAGATATTTTTATTTTATTATCATAATAATTTTTACGCATAAAAAAAGTGTAAATGAGTTGTGTCTATTAAAAAATAGTGATAAATTATCACTATTGACAATTAATTACACATGTGTAATAATAATTCGGTAACGATAAAAATTATTACAATAATCGATGATAAAATTTGTATTGTCATTGTATATATCACTAATTGTCAACAACGATATGTCTAATATTAATACTTTTAAATTTATAATAACAATTATTATAGCAAAATCATTATCACTTAATTTATATAATTATTAACAACTTTCACATTACTACTTAATGTTATCACTGGCATTAGGAGTTCCTTGAAAGGCATGCATAAATAATCAGCATGCATCCTCAAACTTTTAGATACAACCATTCTGTACTCATTGACCACACATTTTGATTTACACAAATATCTATTTTAGGCTTAAATAGAATTTTTCCAAATTTTGATCACCTTGGTAGTAGTAGTTAACCTAAACTCCTACACCATTTTACCAAAGATGTTTTCAAATGCAACCAAAAATACCATGTTCACAACCTTGACATACTTCTTGCTTTTGAAGTAATCATGCACCCTTTGCTAATGTACTTGAAGCATAAGTTGAATGTTAGGGTGTATATAAATCAAATCGAGTTGAGTCGAATATATTACTGTTTAAGTTTATTTGAATTTTTATCGAACTTAAAAAATTATATTTGAGTTTGATTTGATAATTAATCGAATCGACCTTGAGTAATTTAATTTTTTATATATATTTTTATTTTTTTACTAATCGAGTTTGAGCCGAATTTCAGATTTTATCGAACAAAAAATATATTCAAGTTTGGTTTGTTATGTTAACGAACCGAACTCAAACGAATTTTAACAATTGATCTCGAGTTAAGCATTGAATAGTTTAGTTTGTTTTTCAATCTTTTTGAATGACAAGGACTAGAACTAGTGAAGACCTTCAAAGGTTTACAAACTTATTTGCCAAAAACAATGTTGAGCAAAAGAGACTATGGAAGCTAACAAAAAAATCATAAGATAAGAAAGCTTCCTAACAAGTGGTAAACTTCTCATTTGTATGTGTAATTTAATTGGCTTAATTATGTGACAATTGATCATCTACTCGTCTCGACAACTCAAAGAAATTAAGATTGCTAAAAGGTACTTGCCCCTTCAGAACTATTAACAGCTCTATATATGTGAATACGCTTAAATAGTAGATAGGGTGGAAATAAATGTTAGGATAATGTTTTGCCCCTCAAGAAGTGAAATTTCTAAGATTTAGACACCAAAAACACACTTATTATAAAAAGATCATGATATAGGTTGCAGAACTGCTGAAAATGGAGAGAAAACTCCACTGCAGACTGTCTCCTCCTTCCAAGCTGCTACCATGGATTATCGAGGGCATTTCGAGCTTGGATTTGGCCAACCACTGGTAAATTCAATTTCTGAACAATGTATTGGTTATATGTTTCATCGATGAATATGATCCTTGTAGTAAAACGAGATGTAAATCTGTTTCTTGAAACCGCAGATTTGTGCTAAGTATCCTTATGCAGAGCAGTGCTATGGGATGTACTCAACTTATGGAACTCAAATTTCGGTTTGTGCATGTCTTTATCTTAGTCTACATAAAGTGTTGATGATAATTATAGATTCTCAGTGCTAATATCTTTTCAGGGCCGTATCATGTTGCCATTGAGCATGACTGCTGATGGAGGGCCAATTTTCGTAAATGCCAAGCAGTACAGTGGAATCATGAGGCGCAGAAAGAAGCGCGCTGAGGCAGAGGTGGAGAACAAAGTGCTCAAAATCCGCAAGGTAAAATCTCTTTGGGAAAGCAGACCACTGATTGCAATGTTAAATCTGAAGTAAACAAAAAGTTAGCTGCAATGAAAATTGGTGGTCATTACCAGTGGATATATTCGTTTAATTCTGAGAGGCTCTTTGGTTGATAATGATTAATAAAGCTTGAATGTTCTTCAGATGTAGCTTTTGCATTCTTAAATGTCTTCAGTCTTCACAATAAAAAGAAAGGGTCTATATTGGTGGACTGAGAATAGAAATTCCTGATCATGAAAAATAGAAGACCAGATTTCTTTGTTTTTCTCCTTGTCCCTTCTCTTTTTACTCTTTTACAACTATGTGCTAATGGTTGTAGGGATTTACAATCCACCCCCCCATTTAACAATTGCTTAGACTCACTTCCAGTATATGATCCCCAGCCATATCTGCACCTGTCGCGCCATCTCCATGCAATGCGGCGTGCAAGAGGCAATGGTGGCCGCTTCCTCAACACAAAAAACTCGAATGGCAGCACCGAAAAGACCAGCCCGAAAATGGCTGCTGAAAAAAAACAGCTCCCACAGCCCACTGGAACCAAGATATTTGAAGTGCTGCAATCTGATGGAGGGATTAATTCTAAGGGAACGAATGACAGCAGTTCCACCAGTCCAGGTTCAGAGGTCACCAGTGATCACCTGTTTTCCAGGGTTCATCCCTTTCAAATTAATCACCTCCACCCTTCTTTTCAGCCCTTTCCAGATGTGGCAAATACGGGGCTTGGCATTTCCATGGCTTCTGGTAATTACCTCAAAGTCTGATGATGACAGATGGATGGGTGGGATGGTATCCTGTTGATGGACCATTCCCATTTGGTGATTTGTTCGCTTGGGCAACTCATTCTTGGCTATCTCCAGTTTGGAGAAAAGAACTAAATATATACATATATATATATATATATAGTATAATTAAATAGGTGCGTTTGTGATTAGGTCTCTATATGTCATTCCATGTGGATGTCATGGCCTAGTCTGTTTTTCAACCCTCTTGTTTAAAATTCTGTAGTGAATATGTAAGAGTCTGTTTCTGTTCTCTCAATAAGAGCAGAAAAAGTTGGACTGCTCTTTAGAGTTTGCTGATGTTTGTACTTAATTATGGACCTTTGTTGTAGTTGTGATATCTTGTGAAGTATGAATATTGTGGGCTTGTGTACTTGGTAATATGCACTGTCCTCATTTGTAATTCATCACTCCAAAACCTTTTGGAATTTGATGATCTTTTGTAGATGTAGAGATTGGGTGGTCATCTTGTCTTGGTCATGCAATATTGTAGATTGGTCATTTTTCTTGATTTCATCTATTTCAATTTGGAGAGCAATATGATGATTTGATCATCTATTTCAATTTGTATTTCATCATATATTTTATTTTATGTATATTTATTTTAAAAAATATTTTATATATTTATCGTTTATCTATGATATAAAATAGAGAATTCTTTACTGTGTTGTGAAATTTAAATTGTTACACTTACAGACTCTCATATAGTAAAAGGAAGAAAAAGAGAAAGGATTCATAGTTCTGCCATGGTTTGGTTATTGTATAATGATATGATTGAAAAATGTATTCAAGGACCTTATTTATGTTGCTCTGATTGTTAATTCCTCACATTTATGTATGGCAATATTTGTAGAGCAAGTTGTTCCGAAAGAGAGCCAGAATAAATGAGACGAACACATCGGAATCAGAATTTTTTTTCTCTTCTACGAACTAAAAATGAGACCAAGTCAAAATTCCATAAAATAGTGCAAAGAGTAAAAATACTATAAGAATTTTTACGTGAAAAATTCAAATTGATAAAAGCTATAAGATCGTAATCCAAATAAAATTTTCACTATATATATTGTAGACTTATAAAATTCTCCCTAAATTAAATAATACACGAATAATCTTCAAAAGAATAACAATATCTCTTGATCACAAATATGTTAAGTTTCTCAACTTGGAATTCAAAAAAAAAAAAAAAATATTCTTCTTTTAAAAATACTTTATTTTTCTCTCAATCAATTTTCTTGTTTTTTTATCTTTTTCTTATGTGTTTTAGTTGTAAAATGAGAGTTCTGTTTATAAACAAGATTGATGCTAAATTTCAAAATTTAATAGTTTCAATATTTTAATGTTTAGTAGTCACATTTTGTTAAATATTTTAATAATCGTTCCATTTTAAATATTTTAATAACCACATATTTTGAATATTTTAATAGCTATGATGAACTATCCACCACAAGTTTGAACAAATTCATAAACCCCCGTGTCATCCCCAAACCCATTAAAATGCCTATAATTCGAAATTTATAGCATTAAAAGATTTTATCACAGCCTTCAAATGATAAAATTAACATAATTCTCATATAACAGTTGTTGTATATTTTATACACGGCCTTAATTCCTAGAACAATGTTATACTAGGTTTTAAATAAATTTTGAATTTGCTTTATTGCAATTACTTAGTAAGTTTTATTATTACATCTTTTTTTGATATATGATTAGATTAAATCATAAAACTACGAATAAGATATTTTAATAATATTTTATTTTCATTTTGATTTATGATAAGATTTAAGTGAAAAATCACATTCTAAAAAGTTTGGAGAGAAGTAACTTTAAGAAAAAATAATTAGAAATAGGGTTAATTACAAAAGCTTATTTGAAGTTTGGCCTAATAAAAAAAATAATTAAATTTTAAAATTATAAATGCCCTCTTGACTTTTGTGTCCATCTTACAAATTATATCTACTGTCTATCTCTATCATGAAAAATATTGTCGCCTTATACGAAAAATCTTTTTTACTCTGAGGATATTATTAACGAAATATAATGAGATAAAAATATTATTAGGATTAATTGTAATGGTTTTTTAATTTCTTGGAAATGTAATAGTTATAATTTATCCATTCTATAACATTTATACTTTTCTTAAAATTAAACAATAAATAAAAATATTTTAAACATCAATTCTTTATATATTTATTCTTCTCCCTTTGCATATTTTAAATAAAACTTTTAAAATATAACTATGCTTAAATATTATTACACTAAAAATACAACCTTATTATATTTTATATTAGTATACATTAACATTTTAAATATTTATTATAAACTTAAATAAATATTTAATTTTTCATAGAATTTCATATTTAAAAACTAAAAACATTTATATTTAATTTTAGATAAACAAATAGAAAAAAAATACATAATACAGTTAAATTGGAAACACATAGGTCAACAAAAATGGAAGGAGGAAAAATGTATTTTTTATTATTGAATCAAATATAAGTGGTTTCTGTAATTAATCCTTAAAATATAAAATAAACATGAAACTCAAATACAATGTTCAACTCTTAGCAAAACCCATAAATTGTCGCTTATGGGCCTACGGCAACCACAGTTAAAATCGAAATTTTTTTATGAGCAAGTCAATACCCAAAACTCACCCTGATTTTGGCTCAAGAGAAGAATTCAAACACAAACATTCTCAACCAACCTTATCCCCACTTATCCCTTGTCTTCCTCAATCGCGAAACCCCCCTCCATCCACCTTCCCAATTCTTGGATTTCTACTGCCAATCTCTGATTAGAGCTTAAGAGGAAGAAAAATGTCAGCATCTTCCCTTTCAGTGGCAGCTGCTGCCATTGGCACGTCTTCACATTCTTTTTCTTCAAATTCCATTGATCATCTTTCTCTTTATCTCTTTCCCTGTAAGGCAAACCCCATAAAGACCCCTTCAAAACTCAAGACTTTTCTCAACTATTCTCCGTTTTCTTCCCTTTCTCGCTCTTCGATTTACTGCGCTTCGACTGCATTTGATAGCGTTGAGTTGAACCAAGAAGAAGAAGAAGACCCCCAAAGCGATGTTCAAGAAACAGTGTCCGAAGTTGAGGAGGAAGAAAATGACGTGTCACAATCTGCGGAATCTGGGAGGCTGTACGTGGGCAACTTGCCATTTTCAATGACATCTGCCCAGTTGTCTGAAATCTTCGCGGAAGCTGGCCGTGTTGTTTCTGTGGAGGTATATTTTTAGTTTTAGCTTTTTCTGAATTAAAATTGTACAATTTTTCTAACTTGGTTTTTTCGTTCTTGATTGTTCATGTTTATTTGGATTGAATTTCGGCAAACCTTATTGTTTAAGGCCCGTAATTCGTGATAGGGTGTGATGCACTTTTGACTACTTAGGGGTGTTTGGATTACATTCCAAATGGACTTTTAGATATACAATTCCATTTGTAAAAAAGTTCTCTGTTTGGCTGTTATTTTTAATGGACTTTTTAAATTAAGTCACTCCTCCCACTTCTCCCTTTTGGACAAAAGGGACAAGTGCAAAAATTGTGGCTTCTGATTAGTTTTAAAAACTGTATTTATGATAAGAACAGAAAAGAAAAGGAGTAGAATGAGAAAAACCTGAACAATATTGGTGCATACTATGATATTTGATATTCTTTACCATTAAGTGGGTATGTGAGTTTAGTTTAGAATTTTTGTGCCCTTTTACTCTGACGTGGAATAAAGTTCAAGACCTAGGTGATAAAGAAAATGTATTGGATCAGCGGAGTAAATGGGAGTTCTGGTATTTTTGGCTAAGAAAGTGGTGTCTTTTCAACTGCTATACTTATGGTTGGTAATTGAGTATTATGAGAATTTATTTTTTTGCATTTTCATGATTATTTTCATTTATCGATTTAGACGGCATATTGTGGGCAACTTTGGTTTTGGTTTCTTATTGTTTTTGTCAGTATGTAATAATGCTGCTTTTTGGTTTTAAAGATTGTCTATGACAGAGTTACAGATCGGAGTAGAGGGTTTGCATTTGTTACTATGGGCAGTGTTGAAGAAGCCAAAGAGGCAATCCGGTTGTTCGATGGAGCTGTAAGTGTTTTGTTCTTTGTATTGTAAGTGCTCCGTTGTGATTCCCATAGTGGTTTGTGTTCCTGTAATGTGATTGTGACTTTGGATATGCATGTGTTAGTGCTAGTTGAAATATATCTTTAGCATTTTCATCTAGTTGAACCGTTAAAATAAGTAAGGATTCTGCTTTAAGGCATAAAACAGTGTAATAATACCAATGTAGCAACTAGATCTAATTGCAGCTTTATTTTCCGTGGTAGTGACCTTCCTTTCCAACATATGACAAAGTGGATTATACCTTCATGTGCAAAACACAGTGACAAATTTTGGATAAGTGCAATTTTGACATAAGATCAGGAGTTAAAAATTACTTTATCTAACCAATTGAGAAAATTTAAGTGTGAACCAAACAATTAATCTGGTAAACTGGTTGTAGAAACAAACAGAAAATATTGAATTCTGATAAGGATTGTCCATCCTTCCGCATTCAAGCTATTGGCCTTCGAATTGTGAAATTATGCTACTAATTTACATCTTGGTTGTTTCTTAGGAGTACTTGGTACAAGAAAGACGTGACAAGGTGATTTCTTGCCTGCCCGTCTTTGAAACTGATTCAGAACTTTAGGGTTTCACTTCTAATTCTTTGTGTCTTTTGCATTTGCAATAATTTGGCGGGATGGAAATTTACAACTCTAGGCACATGCTAGTTTTGCTTTATAGTTCTGGCATCAGTTGAGGTTTATAAATGTGCTGGTTGTTTATCTCTCAAATCTCGACTACCTGAGATTCTGATAAGCACCTAGAAATCACACTAAAGCAGAAGTCCCAAACTATACATACAACAGGGAAAAAACAGGTTTTCATGCAACATTTTCTGCGTAACATAATTATGACTTACAGAATTATGAGAGCAATGTACTTTGGTTATTGAACTCGGGGAAAACACTTGTGTAAAAGTTATCTTGACAACAACACAGATGAATGTTTTATAGAAACCCGAACTTATATTTCTTTACATACTTATTTAGCAAAAATCAAAATTGTCTCATTCTTACTGTATGCGTGCATGAGCTGACGTTGATTAATTAGTTAATAAAGTATGACTAATCCTAATCCACAAAGGTCACTGGAAATGACATTTTCTCCCTGTCAACTGTTCTGTTGTCATAATTTTTTAGCAAATTGGAGGTCGTAGTGCAAAGGTGAACTTCCCTGAGGTGCCAAGAGGTGGTGAAAGGGAAGTAATGAGCCCAAAGATAAGAAGCAGCTATCAGGGCTTTGTGGATAGCCCCTATAAAATATATGCTGGCAACCTCAGCTGGGGCCTCACATCTCAAGGCCTGAGAGAAACTTTTGCAGAACAGCCCGGATTCCTAAGTGCCAAGGTCATCTACGATAGGGACTCTGGAAGATCTCGAGGCTTTGGATTCATTACTTTCACATCTGCAGAAGAAGTAGAATCTGCACTGAACGCCATGAATGGAGTGGTAAGAAAGACTTTTGTAACGACTCTTCTGGAACCTTTTGCTATTATCCTTCTTAACTCTTTAATTCTATGTGTAATGCAAGTAGGAGGTGGAGGGCCGGCCATTAAGGTTAAATCTCGCAGAGCAGAGAGCTGCTGCATCTCCTCCGCCACCAGTTCAGAACACATCGGAAAATAATCTGGAAAACATTGAGATGTTTTCAAGTGCTAGTACCTGAGTGGAAATGCAGTATGGAGTTGGTGCTTATACTTAAAAGGTGATGGTGAAATCGCGCAAAAGCAATGCCCAAGCACAAATTTATCCTCGGTGCATGATGTGGGCTCTAATAACTTAAATCTTCTTGCTTTGAATCATTTGTTTCCTCTGACTTGGAAATGTTTGTATTCATATAATAGCTAAGGATGTAACTAGAGATCAAATTGGAAACTACAGATGTAAGTTTGGATAAAATAGATGAGACAGATGTACTTGTAATAACATTTGTATTGCTGGAGTGCTATACCAAAAGAGCTGAAGTTTGGGACCTTTTTCATTAATTAGTCAAAATTTCTCTCATGACTTGTACTTGAATAACACTTTCCGTCAGGAATTGTGCTTCATTTCATATTTCAATAATATTATTATATATTAAATATATATTAATAATTTCATTTAATACATTTGACTAGTATATATGATATTTAATAGAAGATGAAAAAATAATAGAGAATTTGACTTTATGATACTTAAATAGAAGATTAAACGACAATAGAGGATCTGACTTGCTTCTTGCCGTGACAGCCGTCCACAACCGAAATGCTGGAAGTAATCAACTAGACTTCTATTTCTGCTTGCTTAACTTTTGTAAATTGATATTTGTTGAATTGTATGGAAAAGATTACATAAAAAGTGAAAAGAATACATGAAATTTTTAATATGTTAGATATTAAATCTTATTGTCATTTTTATTTAAAAATAGTATCACAAAATATTATGTGCGGTAAAATAATAACAAAATTCAATGTTATATGTCAGTAAAAAGTAGGCAATAAAGTAAAAAAATAATATGCGTAAAATTTTGTTGAATTTAGGGAACACATTATACTCAAAAGCATAACAAATTATAAAAATGAAAATCAAGTAGAATGAAGATTGCAAAACAATACTCAACTCAAATGAGCATTATATTGTTATTTAAAGGCAAGGAATTACTAATGCATATTAAGATATTTTGTCAAATGAAGGGTAACAATGGAAAATATATGATTCCGAAGCATATTCTTCTGGTTCTCTATGGGTTAGTAACATAAGGGCTACCAGCGCTATCAACTACTGAATATCATATCAAAGAAAACAAGAAAAATGTACATTAAATGCGTGAGACAATCCTCCTTTTGTGCTATTGAAACTTTTTGGTACCTTTTCCTTATTAACTCCAAAAAAAAAAAAAAAAAAAAAAAAAAAAAGAATGTTTTTATAGCATCACGTTAAATTTCAGAAGAGTGGATGAATCCTTTTCCAGAAGACAGGAGTTATAAAAAAATGTTTCTGCCCAGCAGACGGTTGCTTTCTTCAAGAATGATTAAAAAGAACAGAAAGAAAATCTTCAACAAGGATTCTGACCAGCAGCAAGAAGAGCATCTGCAGCAGAGTCCAAATCCTGCGGGAAAAAAACCCTGCACAAAAAGCAATTTTCTTTTTAAAAGAACTGGACAAATAGTTCAGTCAGAATATAGGCAAAGGAAACACGTAAGGCATAGGAGCATATACTACATAAAAAGCACACCCTGCTCAGACCAAACACTCCTCTTATGAAAAGTATTAATTTTTATGCACTCAATAAAAGAGAGAACAAGAAAGAAAACTACCTGCAGGTGTTATGGTACAAGGTTTTGCTGAGCTGATTGATGTCTGCAATACCTTTACAGCCAGCCACCACCTCAAGTACTTGCCTGTGCGTTATTGCATATGTTGTATTATACTCGAATCAAATAGAGATGATTGAGAAGGAAAACATATGCCTGTATCCATATATTTGAAGGTTTAAATTCAGGTATTTAGAAGGCATACATAGAACATTTTCATCACTACAAACGAATAGCAATGTCTAAAAGGGAGACGAATAACACATTAAGCAAATTATGATGAAGACTATCATAAAAGTACTATATAAATCCGCAGAACAGGCTTTGTCATTAGGATTTAGCAGAGAAAAATGAAAAGGGAAAACAAAGGCATTGAAAATTCATATTTTTCTTCTGGACAATAAAATCACTAATATAAAATAATTTTTCTATAAGGTATATTAATATTATGGAAAACGAAATAACTACACAACTCAAAATTATGTGTACGAGCATTTCCTTCATGTTTTTCTTTATAATCAAAAGATTGTTTTCTTAGTATTTTCTGCATTTAAATCCACGGTCCAAACGTTAAAATAAAAGTATTCTTTTTTAGCAATGAAGTAAACATTTTATCTGCCAACAGCTAGCACATGGAACTCAACAGTGAAATTCAGGGATAAAAAAAAAAAAAAGTTCCAAGTTTTCCTGATATCCATTCTTCGACTACAATGTCATTTTCTATGCTGATACACCGCTCAGCACTTTGATTAGAATATAAAATTTCTGGTAATTATCAACATTTCAGATATCATATGATCTTGGCAAGTAAAAAATAAAAATTGACAAAATATTTATAATTCATAGCTTTTGGATCTTCCATTTCAACTTAGATCCTAATAACCAAAAGGAACTTTCTCAGAAATGACTTCTTTATCAGGAATGCCTTATGACTACCAGTCAAAGCCTTGCAAAGAACAGAATTTTCATAACATCCATTTATTTGCAAGTTGGATGTTTTTCCACTCACCGTACTAAGCATGGTTCATTGCGACCTTTGACAATGCACTCTGGATCATACTTCTCCTTCTTCTTTGACGGCCATGAAGATTTCACAAAATTAATCCCTGCATGTGTGTTCTTGATTTCACAGTATGGGGAATCTGTTTCGATCATCAGTCGCTCAAGAGGAATTCCCTTTACAACGTCAAGGTTCTCGGCAGTCTTTAGAGAGCATCCATTTATGCCTACAAAGAATGAGAAGCAGAAAATAAAAAATAAAATAAAATCAAGTAATCAAAAAAAATTCTAAATATGTAGGCAGGACAGATCAAAATTCAAGGCAGATGAACAGTAATGTCTTTCACCTATGAATAGATTACTGAATGAAAGAAGATGATCACGATCTTGGGCACTACCAGTAAAAGAGTGAGCAACCCCAGAGCAGAACCTGCCAGACAAAGGATAGGAGAAAAGAAAAAGTGATTAAAGCTACAGATCCAAACACAGTATTGATTAATAAATAGCACAAATACTGGAAAAATGGAAACAAAAAAGATTACTTCACTTTTGACAATGCAACACATTAATGCTGAGAAGTAGAGGAGAAGGTATGTTAAATACGACAGAAAAAGGTTCTTTTAGTGTTCACTTATAAGTAAACAAAAATGTAATGCAGCTATAATTATCAATGGAGTAAGTGATTTCCACTTATACTGAGCCATCATTACTTGCATTTGGTCTATTATCACCATGCTATAATCTTACGTATTAGCTGAGACATCATTATTGGGTGGCAGCAACAACAACTAAGTGCATCAACCAATTGGCCATTCTCAAAATGCTAGCGGTCCTTAAATCTTACCTATGTCTGTTTTGCTCAAGAATATTGCAGAAATCCTCAGCAGCTGCTCGCATGTGGAGAAACATTGGCAACTTCGTAGCATATGCTAATTCAAATTGCTTCTCAAAGTACCTAATTTTAAACATTAAGTAGTATAACAGAAAACAAATGGCACGTAGTCAAATAGATGTTAAAAAGATATTAGGTAAATAAACGGAAGAAAGTTGTGGAGGCCACTCCCTCCTCTTTTAACACAGTTCTTCCAGAGGAAGACATGAGAAAGGAAAAGAGAAAAAAAGAAGCCTCGAAAAGCCAAAAAGCAAGGAAGTTTCTCAAGCAGGCACGTACTTCTTTTGAATTTCAGGTGGGCAGAAGTGAAGCTATCATAATCCAATCCACATTCTCCAATTGCCACCACCTTGCTTGAAACATCAATGTTGGGATCAAAAGAAATTACTAATAAGTTACAGCCGCAAGGGCATAAGCTACCTCTCACCGGTGAAATTTGATGAAAAAGCTAAGCACTAGTTATTTGCTCAAGTTAAAAAAAGATTAAAGTTGCTTCAGCGTGCAAGCATTGGACACTTCCCGGACTGTTACAAAGTTAATATACATTTCAGCTAAGAAAATAAAGCGTACTTTGCCTTTCTCAACTCCCTCTTTAGCCAACGACAAAAGAGCTTTAAAATGTTCTTCTGGATCTCCACTGTCATCAAATTCCTGATTGACAGCACAGAAACAAATGATGGAAATGCCTCCAGAAAATACCTCAGGATTATACACAAAACCAAATTAGGTTCGTCCTGAGTACATCAATTTAGGTAAGAAATCTCACTTTACATCTTGTTGGGTGCACACCAACTGTGCAGAAAAGTCTTGCTGCAATAGTAAAATACCCACATTATTAGCAATTATGATAGCAGATTAAACAGAAATGCAGTTACAGTTAAACTTCTACTACAAAGTAGAATGCATAAAATGACCATCAGTTTCAGCAATAGCAAGAGCTTCCTTTGACTCCTCAAGAGAGCCTCCAGTCACCTGAAATATTTAGCATAATAGGAGTCATATTTTTGTAAAAATCCCAGACGAAAAACGAGACTATTTCTATCATCACTTGATGCTCCTATTTTCAACTCAATATCACATCTTATCCAAGCCCGGATAAAGTTAAACATATATAACTGAAATTTTTT
The DNA here is from genome assembly GCA_019321725.1 of Paulownia fortunei. Classification (NCBI taxonomy): domain Eukaryota; kingdom Viridiplantae; phylum Streptophyta; class Magnoliopsida; order Lamiales; family Paulowniaceae; genus Paulownia; species Paulownia fortunei. The sequence continues at coordinate 286,787 of JAGSPU010000054.1, read as the reverse complement.
TGAATTGGTATTAGTGAGCTCAAACTTGGCAGAAACATCAACGTACACAGCTTCAAACAAGTCAAGTAGAAGATTGAAAACATCAATTTTTTTTCAGTTTGCACATTAGCTAACCACAACAGACAATTTATCTCCTGGTAAATTACCAAATACAGACATGGGTACAAATGAAGCAGTATAATATTCATTTCAGCTTCACTCAGTTATACATGAGTCTTTTTACTCAGCTTCGTATCTACTTGTACATTAATAAATTCTTTAACAGTAATATCACAGATTTCAGAAACAAGATTCCAGTTAAACCAACCACAATGTTGCTTTCAACATTTTCATTTCTCAACAACAAGATAAGAACCTTAGGTTGCATTTATATTGAAGAATTTGGATTTGGAGGGTGTATTTGGGGAAGGATTTCATGACACCATATAAAATGAATTTAAAATCCACTTTAATAACTCAAAAAATAGCTCAAATAAAAATTAATGGATTTAAAATCCATTATATCATCAAATTATCCAAACAAACTCAATAAATTTGTTATTATGGATTTGAAATCCTTCAATGATGTGATTATCCAAATAAAGTCAGTGAATTTATTATTATAAATTTAAAATTTTTAGTTTCAAATCCATCAATCTAAATGAAACCTTAAAGTAAATAACACACAAAAAGAAGTCCAATAAACAGCCATAAATTACAACAACAATAAAAATTAATCGAGAATTTCATTCTGAAAAAGTTTAGGCCAAAGCATTTACAATTATCCGATCGACGCCGGCGCTCCAAGCTCTACTTAGCACTGCGGCAATATCAGCCACATGATATTGCTTCCCATTGTACATTCCTCTGAACATACCATCTGTACATTTCTCACAACGCATTAAAATTTGAAACAAAAGATTAACTGAAAAAAAAAGAAAAAAATAAACTTTCCGAGTAATCTGACCTGTGAAGTTGACGGCTATGTCTGCAACAAAAATGAAAAATGATATCACATAAATAAATTAAATATTTAGTGAAACCAAAAAGGAAAAAGAAAAAAGAAAAAAGAAAAAAGGAAAATCAACGACGAGTTACTTGCCTATCATTCGTATACTGCCGCTGCTCGCCATGGCCGATATTTCTGAAAGAAACAGTACTAGTCTGCGAATTGTGCGCGTCAGTGTGTAGAGTGAGAAAGATTGTCTGTGTTTGTAGACAGAGAGGAGGAGAAACAGGAAATCTCTGCCTTGTAACTGGACCCCTGAACAAAAATCGCATATGCTAGTGACGTTTTTAAATAAAATGGTCATTTGAATGTTTTGTGAGAATGAATTAGTGTAATGAAAAACTTCGGACCAAAGCTGCGGATAAGATTTCGTTTTAATCCATATATACGTTGCACTTTTTTTTTTCCCCTCACTTCATAAGGAGATAAAATCGTGTTACATTTTGCCATTCATTAAACAATAGAATAACTAATTTCATTGTAAAAATTAGGAAGTTTAGTATTTGAAATATGTAGAGCCACTTGATTACTAATTCATTTGATTTTACATCATGTCATATGGGAATCCAAAATCAGTTCTGCATCTTTCCCTGAGATAGAGGCAATCTTCTCCATGTACATAAAGGGATTACTGCTTGAATATATATATGTCTAAACTATCATATTTTTTTTTTTTTTAACCCAAATTCCAAACCCGATTCGCCATTCGGGAAATACGGTCACACATCTACATACAGTTGGAATAAAATTTTCGAATTAAGGTCAATCCTCCTTAAACGGTCATACTTTGCATTGGAAGAAGTACGAGTTTAGGTGGTTAAAAATGCTTGCAAGTATTTTTTTTGTGAGATGATTATGTGGTATTTTGAATTGCCACCTTCAACATTAATCCACCTAGGTTGGCTGGAACATTAGTTGAACATAGTTTCCATTTTGTCCAATATCTATTGTTTCATGAAATCAGAATCATCACTACTTGAAATGTATCGGACTCCCAAGTTCATTTGAGTCATTAAACTGTGGCACTTCAGAAGGCGACCATGATATTGAAAACTGGATGAAAATGAAGGTGGTGAGCTTCATTTGGTTCTTCTGTGATACCAATAGGGTCTTTAATAGTTTGGTGAATAAGAGTAATCCTAAGTTTTATGGGGGACTTGTTTCTTCGGTTTTCTGATTTCTTGTATCCTGATATTGGGTCATTAATTGATTCTCCTTGGCTAAACTAATAATCAGTAAGCATCCTGGGTTCAATTTTTGTGCAGTCGCAGTTGCTAGTATATTAAGACAAGAATCTGTTGGTATAGTATGTAAAAGTTGAAAAGAATCGATTGTCCTAACAAGAAGAAAAGATAAACCGCGAGTTTGAGAAGACAATTGAGAAGTTAATTAGCTTGCGCAAGATTGGTGCATTTCATTTTCATTGCATCTATGATAGATCTTTATAATTAGAAATTTTGCCATAGTTTTCTAATGTGTCAGCATATTTACTTTTCATAGTATGGTTCGGAAAAATTAATTGATAAATTAGAATAGTCAAGAGTGTTGCTGCAGGGGTTTACAAGGATGATGCACGTCCTATGCTGAACTAGTTTAAGGGTTGGGAAATGAAACAACTTGCTGAAGGAATGATTGGGTTTTTTTTCGGAAAAGAGTTTTTGAGAGAATATATAGGAGAATATGGGTGTGTGAAAAAAATTTATTAGAAAACATGAGGTGTGTTTGGTTTTAATATGGAACGATAAAAAAGAATGAAAAGAGGATGGGAAAATGACTCGTGTGGTAAATGAAAGGCAAGAGATGTGGATCAATGATCAGAAGACTTTGCTTTTTGTAATGATCAAAACAATGATTTTGCAGAACGCTGAACAATTAGTTAACAGAAACAAAAGGGCCGTGCTCTAATTTTCAGCACAAAATTACACGATCTGGAACCTCCATTCTTTCTTTGAAATTTTCTAAATTTCTGGCTTGAGAAATTCTCCCAAACGCGTTTTTCCTGATATGGATAAAACACCTGGACGCTGAATGGAACATTCACTAGAATTCCAAGTTTTACAAGTTACTCGCCCACGGGAGTGGAAAACGCAGTCCTGTTAAACCTGTAAAAAATTCGTTTCCTCTTTCCACGATATTTCCTTTTGCCTCTAATTTCTTGGAAACATCACCATCAGTTGACTTCTCTCTCTCTTCTCCTCTTCTTTCATATCCATATTCTTACACAAGGAAGAAGTTGTTGTTGTTGAACCAGGACACGGGACTTAGTTGACGAGTCTTGTCTTACTGATTCAACCCTTCCGCCAACTGCCTGCTTAGCCATCCAACCATTTTATTCAACATTCCTGCTATAACATAAGGCCTTCTCCCTCTTCTCCATTTCAGTATTTCCAACTTCCTGTTTCTTCTTTCTTATCAATCTTTTCATCTTCCTTTTCCCTCAAAAAATACCAATATCCCTCAGTTGAAGCTATAGGCCCATAGCTTTTCCTTTGACCTCCCTGATCACACGCCAGATCCACTCCCACACCTTGAAATCTAATTTGTAATCTAAAGAACAGGTAGTAAAAATGAATGATCTATTCTCAGGATCCTTCTCACGTTTCCGGGGCCAAGACCAATCCCCGCCCCCAAATTCACACACCATCGAGATGACTAACTCTCCGTCCACCGGCGGCGTGAACCTCGACCGATTCTTCGAAGATGTCGAAGCAATCAAAGACGAGCTCCGCGACCTGGAATCCCTCTACACCCAACTCCAGGCTGCCCACGAGCAGAGCAAGACCCTCCACAACGCCAAGGCCGTCAAAGACCTCCGCTCACGCATGGAAGCCGACATTTCCGCCTCTCTGAAAAAAGCCAAAGTTATCAAAGTCCGCCTGGAAGCACTCGATCGGTCCAACGCCGCCAACCGCAGCCTCCCTGGCTGCGGCCCTGGAAGCTCATCCGATCGCACTCGTACTTCAGTCGTCAATGGCCTGAGGAAAAAGCTTCACGACACCATGAACAGGTTCAATGACTTGAGGCAGAAAATGGGCTCCGAGTATCGAGAAACCGTGCAGCGGAGATACTACACGGTGACAGGTGAAAACCCTGATGAGAAAATTCTGGATAGTTTGATAGAGACGGGGAGAGCGAGACATTTCTTCAGAAGGCGATACAGCAGCAGGGAAGGGGACAGGTGATGGACACAATTATGGAGATTCAAGAGAGGCATGATGCGGTGAAGGACATGGAGAAGAATCTGAGGGAGTTGCATCAGGTATTCTTGGATATGGCGGTGCTGGTGCAGAGCCAGGGGAGCAGCTGGATGATATTGAGAGCCAGGTGAATAGGGCCAACTCTTTTGTGAGAGGGGGGGCTCATCAGCTGGAAGTTGCCAGGAAGCACCAGAAGAATACCAGGAAATGGACTTGTTTCGGGATTATCCTCTTGTTGATCATTATCTTGATCATCGTTCTCTCCATACAACCATGGAATAAATGACCACTGGTTGATTGGGATAAATATTGGAAGTTTACCTTGATCTACCATGGTGATACTTTATCAGTTCTGAGTTCACCCACCCCCATATTTTGTTTTTGGCAATAGTTTTTGCAATATATGCTTTTATTTTTGTCATTGTACATACTCGATATGCTTATTATTTGTTGAAGAATTAGGTGAGGGAAGAAGGGGGGTGGGGGGGAGGGGGGTGGATGGGGGTGTTTTTTGGGTTGATATGGAATTTTGTTGGATAGTTGAACTGGGTGAGGTTCACCTACCCCAGGCCCGCTTCCATTTGTTGAAGATTTGAGATACTTTAGGAGTTGGAGTGTGACTATTGTTTTTGGTGGTGTTACATAATTGTTCCTTTTCCAGTTGCTATATATATCATTCATTTGTTCAAATTCCTTCTTTTTCAAAGGCATTTTAACTTCAACATCTTCTTTCTGTTATCCTTTCTCCTTTGTTATCCTTTGCTCCTTTGTTGCATAGTACTACGAAATTTCCCAGTTCTGGCACATAAGATTAGGGCGCTTAAGCAATCCAGCGTAATTATTCCATCATTATCCATATAAAATCTCAGGTCCCATTTTATTTTTTTCACCGGCTTATACAAAGAAAATGCAATGCGTGTAGCGAATTATGAGCATTTTAAAATTGCACTCCACCACAAGTTGTCTATTGACTATGCATGATCCAGGTCCTGGTCATAAAAGGCTCAATCAATCAATAAAATATCTTGATCCTCAAAATATAAAAATGAAGTAACAAGTGGAATAGATGTGCAACGCTGAACATGGTAATGTAATTTTAAGATATCAAAGACGTGGGAAGGAAATGGAGATGAAAAAACAGTCAAGGAAACTTCTCCGCCATCATCTGCACAGGGCATATTTTTTAACACCTAAATTCACGTTCCACATCTATACACGTTTTCATATTATAAGGCTGACGACATTTTACCATTCCAGCCTCTGTAAAGCCCGGTTTAGACCTTGTTTTGGAAGCTCAGAATTGGGCCTACAGAATTGGAATTCGGAGGTCCAATTCCAATTCTCCTAGTTTGGGTCAAATTGCAATTGGAATTTGAACGCTTCGAAAATGAAGAGGATTAAAAATGAAATAGAAATGGGACTGTGAATGATAAAATATTGTTTCACAACAACAGAAAAGGTGCTGATTTGAGCCTGAAAAGTGAAACCAGTTACCAATCTTAATACTATTTTTTTAACAGAAATCGCCTTGAATGTGTGACAAAATTTAAATGGTTGAATCTCACTCACATCACATAACGGCAACAAATTCTTTCTTTGCCAAACCAAATTGGTTGCAAGTAAAGGGCGAAATGCTTAGTTCCACAGTCAATTAGAGGTTTTCTAAACAAGTCAATCACTTCTCGTTATTTGAAGGAGGGATAACTTCTATCAGCCTTCCAGTTCAACCCCATAGAATTTCTTCCTCTAAAATTTTCTATTGCTACAATAATACATTGAATCACTGTGATTTACAGGCTGTAAGGTATAATTTTACTACAACAATTTTCAATTCCTGAGTCGAGGAAATAACTCACAGCTCAATTCATTCTTTTTGCAGCACCGTAATATGATAAGAATGACCCTGGCATGTACCAGACGACACTCTAGATCCATGCTCATCATCTTTTCCATCACTAGAAGATACAATTTTCCAGTGCAATGAGTAGTTCGACAAATCAAATGTACCCGGGGAAAACACGGAAATCTGGAGAGGAACTTCAGCAGAAGACAACGGCTCAAGGTTGAATAGAGTTGAACTTGATCCTGACCAAATGAAAGGCGAAACACTCTCAGGTGATAGGGTCTTGCCAACTCGAGTTCCCATGACATCAGATGTCACTTTAATCTCACTCAGCTGAGATGTATCATACCAACCCAGTTCATTTCCAGAAACTGAAGCAGCAGTGGTAACTGAGTTGACCACGGGTGTAGAATCAAGGGTGTTAACGCGAACTGACACAACATCTTCTGAGGAGTTGTAAACAGTCATACTCAATTTATTTCACAGAAAACAGCGGAAAAGTCATGCCTCACTGACCGGGGACCATCCATTAACCACCATATTGGGCTGTTACTCGCAATTCTATATGATAGCAAAAACAAAAGCAACCAAATAAAGAGAAGACCATAATATGAACCATCCAATAATCAACAAAAAAAATTATCAATGAATTGAATTACCCATTGATCAAACCTAACAAGGCCCAAAAGCATCAAGAATAAACGAGGTAAATATGCAGAACCTTGTTACTTTTCAGCAGTAAGTTAACTCTAATAAAAGGAACTTACCTGCATGGCACGTGTGATGAGAGAAAACTTCTGAAGTCCATGGTAGCCCAGCATTGCTGTCACTCTGTGACTCGGATATCAAGATAAAGTCGACCGTGCTTCCATGGCCTAATACATTCCAAAGATATAAAAGATACTAATAAAAATAAAATGAACTCAAATGATACCAAGATGGATATGCAATAAAAACCAAATGATTAACATTGACTAACAAAGTTCAACAAAACCAGCATTAGTGTGACCTCAAGGATATTCCCAAAGTCCCCAAATCGAACTGCTGCTTTTCTTTACTCCAAACAACCCTTCATACACATATCGGGCGAGAAAAAAAAAACACTAAATGCTTTCATTTTTTACCAGCAAGGGAAAATAGAAGATTATACACATCCATGCGTTCAAACCTCCCATCCAAACCACTCAATTGGGTATGGAAATAGTAAATACTTAGAGACAAGGCAAGCCAATCTTTATTCACACGTTACTTATTCATCTTAAAGCCTCAGAAGTTATCAAGACATTGTAACAAGAAAGTATGGCAGTAACCACACAATAAATGTCAACAGGACTTTTAGTTTAAGGTTAAAAACAAGGCAAGACGTAGCAAACCTGTTCCTGTCTTTGATGCAATCTTTCATGATGGTGAAAAAGAGTGAAAGGTGAAGTGGATGTATCAAACAACCCTCTGGAATCAGTATCAACAAGTCTCACATCTGCCATTCCTGATGTGGCAAGAGAAGATGTGTTATCTTCAGTACTTCTTCGTGTTCTGCGATTCTGAAGCCCAAAGTAATTCAATTACGAAAGGAAAGGAAATTACTTAAATAAGAGGGGCAAAAGTGTGAAAATAAGACAAGAAAAAGTGGTGGAGAATAGCAAAGTATTTCAAGTACTACAGCACTATTTCCAGAGAAAGGTGACCATTCTCAATATGTTAGTTTTGTAAATGTACTTATGATCGGAAAAAAGCTGAGTACAGGTCCATTATGGAGCCAAATTCTCAGATTTAACATACTTTTATGCAAGTACAACACAGTTACGTATTTAAGGCCCTTTTCAAGGCAAACTAATGTGTGCTATAATACAACTAAAAGTTAATTAGTCTATAATATTTTATCATTGGGCAACTGGAATTCCAATATAGCCTTATCAAGAAAAAACTAGAGTCTTAGAGATGATAATAAAATATATTTCAGAAAGCAGTTAAGCACAAACAATTAACTCCATAAGAAAATTTTGAGAAGGCATCCCAATAAATTAGTTGGGCAACACTCTAAATTTCGGCACAAACCTTTAGCTTGAAAAAACATGACAGAGCCTGACCAGCCATTAAAAATTCCAAAGAAACGAGAGAATCTATTGGTTGGAGCAATGCAAGTTCCCACTGGTCTCCAACGCATGATAATTGATGAACCTGGAAACTCTCTGAACTGGTCCTGTTGACAACATCCATCCGGACAAGGAACTCTTGCAATCTGGAAGGACAGGGGCTGATTTGGAATGACACTTCTAGAGATGGCAGCACCTAGTTTATTGGGATTAAAGATGTAAACATTAATTCAGATATATTTTTGAGATACATGTACCATTCAGAGGCTTAATATCAAATTGACGAGTACTTATTCCAGAAAAATCAATTTGACTAGCAAAACCCATACTGATTTTTATGAAGAAGGATTGAGGAAATATCAAGATAAATCAACCTAATTGAAAAAAAAATGAAAAATTAAAGGGTTGCATGAAAACAAGTCTGATTTGGCACTTTCACTCATTTTTTACCAGTTAATTAATAGATAACAATTAACATCATAATCTAGTTACCTCCAGATTGTAATGCATTCGTAGAGTTCGATATGTTATAACTGATGATCCATCTTCCATCTCATAGTAAATTGTTATATATAGTGACATGCTTCCAGCAGCAGCAGCCCTAAACCAAAGGGGCCACTTAAGTGGTGTTTCCCAAGAACTTGCTGTGGTCTGTAAACAGAAAAAGGAAACAAATAATTTCAATCACTTCATGGTCAAAATTCTGATGAAATATAGTGTAAAACATAGGTGAAGCATATTGACCTCAGGGAAAACAAATATGCTATTTGCTGCTTTGGCAGCGTCCACTTGCGTGCAACTATGTGATGAATTTGCCTGCTTTCTAAGGCATTGAGGAAATTCCGAGTTCATAACTTCGTGAGCTGCAATGTTCAGAAATCTTGGATGACTGATCCTCATCTTCATATTCTGCCAACAGAGAACATGACTGATAATGTGAATCAAGCAGGATTTCCTCCATTTAATGTTTTTAGGCATTATCGTATGGACAACATGAAGCAAGACATAAAATTTAGTCAACCTCCTCTCCATTTATTAATCAAATGGATAAACTTAAAATAATTAGCAGAAACCATATCATCAAGGAAAAAAATATTCCTCAATATGGGAAATGAAAAGAAACAATGAGTTTATTTATAATCTACAAGATTTTAATGCATGATTAAGATGAGCAACAAGAGCAAAGAATGATTTTCAAGAACGTCTTGAATTTCTCCTGGTTTGAATGCATCATACAGATATCCAAACTCCAAAGTCCAACAGAAGTTAACTTTCGATGATCTGGTTATCTGACACTATTTTAATCGAATTTCCACATAAGATACAGTAAAGATGGTAATAACATATGGAAATAGAGTGATTCATATCCTCCAAGTTTGAATTTTACATGTCCAATTTCAACTCTCAAGAATTCCCAAGTCTAAAGAAATTCCCAACATTTTTAGAGGACCTTTTGAAGATTATTACATTCTGCATCTCCCATTTCACTGATGTCAGAATTGAGTGTGGTGGTGAAGTCCGACATAATAGCCATTACATAAAGGATGGTTTTAGAAGTTAAGTCCAACTGTAAAGCATTCGACCATCATTCACAATAGTCAACAAAAAGTTAGAAAACCAGTATATGGAAAATGGGATCTCCTAACAATTCTTTCAGAGAACAAAAAAATATAAACCACTTAATTCTGCTTCGTCACATATTCCACTTAATATTGCTTAGTAAGATTTGTTGAGAAAGAATGAATAAGAAAACATCATGACACAATAGCAAAAAAACAAAAACGTCAGCACAACAGCAATTTTTTGTGTTTACAGCCACAAACTAGACCAGCTAAATAGGGAAAAAGGATAGAACTCAGATATTCCAGGTTAAGAAAATTAACTAATGGCGAAACTTCAAACTACACACTGAGCAGCCAAAGCATTTCCCTTAAACAAGTGGTATTCTGATATTTTACATGCTGCAAGTTGTTGACAAGAACATAACAAAGAACCAAGATTAAGAGGAAAAAAAATACCTTCACAGATATTTTTGATGGATTCCTCAACTCTAAGGTAAGACAACGGAGATCTCCAGCATAAACTGTCTTAGGTAAGTTGTAAATGACACCCTCAAGCCTGGGTAGACTCTGGATATTAAGCAAGTTGTAGCAGAAACACAATTTTTATTAATAGACAACCAATCCAGATTAAGTAAATCATACCTAAGTTACTCCAAGAAAAACATCAAATTCATTCCAAAAGAAGTGAGAAAGTAAGAGGTACCTTTATCACCAAGAACTGCAGGTTATCTTTCGCCAACTGTTTTGGTTTCCTTTTCCCTTTAGCAACTTTCTTTCTGATAATATCTGAGTGGAAGTTACAAATTCCAATCACTGAACCAGAGAGTTTCCACCTAACACCAACTACTTTTAGGGTGCCTTCTGTTTTGGGAGTGACCGTTAGCTGAACCTGAAGAGCAGGAAAGAAGAGAGAGTGCTTTTACAATGACAGAAAATAATAAGTGCATAGCATCAGGGAACAATAACAATGCATCCTTAACTGAGAAGATGTCTTTGGTTCTGAATTATCAAAGAAGAACCAACTTGTGTTCTTTTAGGTTCTAAGCTATTATAGCAGTACCAAATTTACATCAACTTTCTTAGAAAATAGGTATGTGGGCTTATTTCAACATCAATAGAATTTGGGCAGTAAAAGCCAGACATTAATGAACCGCTTGACAAATCCAGGAAAAATCTCCCAGCAGATTTTGAAATATTACATTGCTAAAATGGGGAAAATATAACTTGATTGACAAATCATAAGTTCCAGAAATATTTAAGTAAACTGAACATCAAAATTTATAAAGCAACAAAGGGGAGAGCACATTAAAGAAAACGCCAATCCTAAGCCTTCAATCTAACATGTTAAGAAGTGATTTCAGATCAATCTGAAGGAATTCAGTATGAGAATACAAAAATTAATACTTATTGAAATCTATTTCAATTTTCTCAATGAAGTCCACTAGATTTATAGAACCAATATGCTCCCTAATATATTCCCTCCCTCTCTAGTTCTTTATCACACCCCTCTCCAGACAAAGTATAAGGAAAAAAAGACTGTCTCTACTGATGAGAGTTTATGGATGGACTGAACTTTTTTAATAAGTTTTAGACTCAAAGGTGTATAGGGCTTAGCAAAAAGTTATGGCTAATCTAACGTTTTCTTAAAAATAATGCCCAAGATATCACCCTCCTTTCAATTTACTACAATTCTGTGGGAATGACTCCCGCCTTCCCTCATTAAAAGACAAATTTTTCATTCTTACTTGATGAGAGTTCCTTAGAGAAAATAGAAGAAAAAAAAATGTTTTTGATATATGCTTGATACAATTGTTGCAGTATATATGATAGCCCTCTGCAGACCAGCTGCCAGCATATTAAAGGCTGCCAATACAAGCAGTACTTTAACGTCTGTTATATAATACGCTCTCTGTGGTTCTAGCACTGCAGTGGCAATGGACTCGCAATAAGGATGTAGAGCTCACCAAAATAGTTTCACCTCCTTGCATCGAAATGTCAACTTCTGATAAAACATATAAAGATGTGTCTAAGCTGAAGTCCCTGCATTCAGAGAGTAAATGATATCAGCAACCATCAAGTACATGGTACAGGAATCATCAAACCAGAAAAGCAATACAAGGTGAACTAAATGTATAAAACTTCATGGACAACATACCCACTAATTGATACAGTCCTCAATTCCTTGTCATTCTGATAATCAATCAAAGACCCATTTGCATCTGCATTGTACAAATCAGAGCTAAATCGAAATTAACGCTGGGTATTGGTTTCAATTTTAACGTCAAGAAAAGACTTAAAATGAAAGTTAAATTTAAAAAAATAAATCAAAGTGGATGGTTGAGTGTGTATCAACTCAAATGTTTAGGAAATGGCCATAATCAAGTAAACAATGAACATGAACTGGAAAACAGGAACGTACCTGATCCAGTTTCATCAAATTCTGCTGAATGCTTGCAAATTAGGGAAACATTTGAGATAGATAAAGGAATCTGAAGTGGGTTTCTAAAACTAATGTCCACCTTGATTGCCTCTGCAAAATCATGAAATAGAAACACATTTGTTGGCCAGCACAGAATACAGATATTGATAACAACAGTAACAACAGTATGTAGTAGTGAATATCTTGCATTAGAACTGACTGAAGAATCAATTTTGTGCAATAAAAAATGTTGTGTTTAGGGCAGAGTTAATATTCAGTACATCTTATAAATTCACTCTTCATCTTAAAATGTGGACTCGCAGCCTCGTTAACAAGGCTTGTTGGTCGACAGAAAAAATGAAAGTCCACTTTCTGGTAGTGATTCAGCGGCATATCCATGCCAATAAACAAAAAAAAAAGTCTCTTCCTCACTCCACAACCATAGTCCTTAACCCAAAAAGTGCCCCTTCATTTTATCTAATGATGAGGTAACATCATTTCACTTTATAAGAGTATCATGTAGACACTATCTTCATTTCGTACTTGTAATTGAAGTTTCCAAAATTTTCACAAGCCAGTATTTTGTCCATGGAAATTCACGTGAAAAAAATCAGGACCTCATGCAGATCTAAGCTATACTAAACCAAGAGCCCTAATTTACTCCTAGAAGAAACCACAAAATATGATGGCTATGAAAGTTGGAATTTTCTCATTTCTTCAACTACAAAGTGAAAGTATTTGTTAACATAAGCCATGGTGATATTCATTAGAGACAAAAGGACTTTATGCACTATTATTATACATTGTAAATAGTTTTGTGCAAATTATAGTTCGCCGGAAAAAATGGATTTATTAATCATAGGCAAAATTAGCCATGTCAACCAATCCCAATGACTATTTCAACATTGACCCCAGCATTAGGGGAAATGGCAAGGCAAAAATACCTGCTGATATATCCAATGATATTTCAACTAGAATGTAATATCACCTTCATACCTCCAGCAACACAAACGTTTGATTCTTTGTACTTCTTTGGTAAAACCTTTGCTTGTGACTCCAGCCAGTTAGTCTTCATAACTGACAGTGATGGAATCATGTCATCCTCCAAAGATTGCCACAAACTTTCTCTAACACTGGCCTGAAATAGTAAATAGGGAATGGAAGTATAAACAGGCATCCAAGTATGAATGCCAAAAAAATGTACAATGCAGTAAATTGAATAATTGTGCACAATCCATAATATGATAGTTGATTCAATATCCTCTCAAGTCAACATTGGCACAGGACCAATTGGCAAATTAGAGTTGGAGTTGGAGTTGGTGAAAGATCAATTTCACAAGAAACCAAATGACAGACACCAACTTCAATCAGTTTCAGTATAAAATCACTCAAATGTGGCCATAACCCCTTGAAGGTTGCAGTGACAAGGAACGACTCAACGATGCTACATTCTGTATAGTGATTCCATACAGATCCAACCAAGGTTGCAAAACCTCAGCAGATATATAGAACGCTCTATATTATTAATTGAGACAGATGAACATAAACAAGATGACACCAGATTTAAATCCAGAACTTCGTGGAAGACAACTAGGGAGAAACTGGCTTGAATCACAAACAACAGTATTGCAATAGTTGGTGACAAATTAGAACAACATTGAAGGCGACATCAGAAAACAATACATCAGAAAACCACTTTGCATACTTACCAGCAACATCACATATTCACATGGATAATAAAATATACGTACAAATAAAAAAATATATATTAGCCCACCAAAGGCTTGCTATTAAGGAAATCACGAACTAACTTACAGCTGCAGGAGATGCATAAGTCCGATGATCTTCAAAAAAAACTTTGATTAAAGGAAAGTTGATCACAGGCAACTGAAGCCTCAACACCTCAAATGTTTTGCCCTGTTTCCTACATAATCAAGTAAAAGATGCATATCAGTGACATTTGGGCAAAAGTAAATGTAAAATGAACATGAAGAGGTTAAATCTCCAGAATAAACTGAAGAAAAGTAGACAACATCCAAATTTAACAGTAAAAAAACTATGATGTCATTCCAATTCATTCAGTTTTTTATCATAGTGAAAGCAACTGAAAACACATAAAAGGCACAGGAGGGAGCAACAAAATAAGAAACCAAATGTGGATGTGTTGTTACAGAAGGCAAGAACCAAAAAAGCTACCCATCATGTGCCCTTGTTTGAATTAGAAGGACACAAGCAAAACTTCATTCAGAAGATCAATATTAGCATTAGTTGCAGAAACAAAAAGTACATTTAAATTGATCATTCACAATTGCATCTTTAAGGCGCAAAGAAAATGAAAAGATATCTTGTATTTGAGACTCTAAAAACTGTTTACCATCTAGTAACAGGAAAAGAAAAGCTACAGACAGCAAACATAAAGAAATCAAGATTTTAAGAAAAAAAAAGCAACGTAGCCTCAGCAACCTGCATAATTCGAAAAAAGTCCCTCAGAAACAACTCTTGAGTGGCCTTGGATTGATGACCACAGGCCAGGACCTCTAACACGTGTTTAATAGCCTCATCAAACATTCCAAGAAATGCATACCACCTGAAACATTCTTGAATTTAGTAGCGTACAATTCTACACTCAACACTATAGACTTGTAAAAAGATTAGATAGTTTTCCGGAATTTACTTTCCAATATGGAAATGGACATGATCTCTGATATGGCTCCAAGCTGTGCCTTTGAAGACAGAAAGAGCACCTCTGTATGTTCTGATTGCATGTTTTATCTGATGAAAAACAAGGCAACAACTTCCTTACATCATAGTATTATGAGAAAGTATAAATCACATAGTTTGAAGAACCATTACCTGATCACATTTCTTGTAGAGGTCCAGAAAGAACAAGATGAAATCCATACTTCCGTAACATGGTTGGTGTGGACAACAAGAAGCAGTATGATGCTTGCTCAAGCATCACCGCAGAATGCAGGGTTCCTAACAATCATATGTTTCAGATACTAATAGGACAATTACCTATCAGTTTAATTTTCATTATTATGGGCATTACCTCACCAGAGATACGAAAATAGACACCTGCAGCATCTTTGAACTGATCCCTAGCCTTTAACATTTCAGCCCACCAAATACCACAACGTGTGACGTTCCGCCGCGCAGATGACCCAATTTTCTGAAGTTAAACATGGTTTATGATAATTAACAAATTAATGCTGGAGAAATATCAATGGATGCATAATTCTTCTAGATGAAGTTTTGTAAAACTAACAGAGACTTCAATTTACGTATAAAATATCTTAAAAGACTTAATTGCACTAAAAGTTCAAGCACTAAACTGGTAAGTGGTTCAGTTCGACTTTAGATTATGGGAGCAGTCCAAACTACACAACTTTTCAGAAAAAAAAAAAAATCCTTTTTCTGTTATAAACCAACTACTTATGCTAAGGGCAACTGAGATGAGCAAACAGTTTTGCCAGTTCCTTCGCAAAGCCTGGGTAGTTTACTTCCAGATACCAACTGGCTTTTCCCTTCTCCAAAAACTCTTCATCTAATGAAGTGAAAGGGGTGACAGCACAACTAAAGTCCTGCCTTAAAGTGTCATGGACTGCAAACTTAACCCTGATTGTTTTTCCCCTTTTTGGGAATAAACAACTTAATTCCAGATCTTTAAGAATTTTCTCTTGTTTACCCCTTTTAGTTATTGGAGGAAATCACCAACTTCATTAGTTCATTGCATGTCGATTTCCTAGATTTATCAAGTTCACCCAGAAAGTTTAAAATTGTCATCCTTAAAATTAGCTCAAATAAAGATGGCATTTAAATGTTTATCCTTATCCAAATTTTAAGAACTTGACTAAACTAGGCCAAAAATAAATCCAATATTTGTCATTTAAACTAGTGTCTATCGGAATCAATTGATGGAAAAATTTTAAGCCATATGTTATCATTTTCTTCTCAAATTTGGCTTCTAGTGTGAATTTTGGTAGCCATATGCCTCCAACCCAACCCAAGCAAAGTCTTTCTCTTCAATTTTATTATGATTCTTGGTTTTACACTCCTCAAAGAGATTAAAAAACCAAAATGACAAAGAAAAATATTTCAAGAAAATAAGGGCCAATCTATAAGGCTTTAGTACTGTTATTTTACACAAGTACAAACTCGATAAAGTTTTAGTATAAAGATCTACTACTTTCATTTGGTTATTTGGAGTTAGGCACCTATTTATAGGTACTAAAATTGGGCCAAAAAGACACGCATCCCACTCACAAAAAATAGAACATCATTGAAACCCAATAATGCATCAACTTTAGTCCAAAAACTTCAATTCAGCATGCCACACTCATGTCCAGCACGACAAAATGCCACATAACCATTATAAACCTGGATACGTGTCCAAACTTCAGAAGCAACAAAACCCTCCAACACTCAGACGAGTCCTGGCACAAAATAACGCTACAGGGTACTATCAAATAACAATTGCCTCCTCTCACACGAACCTTCCCAACAACATATTCTTCCTCTGAAATGCATTAATGTGAATCTTGGAAATGTCAAAATAACATAAATATCTTTAGTGCACACAAGTATTAACTTGTTACTCTATGAATCACATGACCAAGAAATGCACAATTCTAAAATTTGAGTCCCAGCATCTAATCATCCAATAATCCAGAGTCTAAATCGTAGACAAGTTACACCAAAATGATGAAACATATAGCCATCAGAACTAAGCAAGATACAAGAAGCTAAAGACTATATAAAGTTACAGATAACAACGAAGCCATTCACTTTCAAAGATTTGCTTTTCCCTTATCCCTGATCTGCTTCCCCTTTCTGCCAACACAATTGTGTCTATAAGTTGTTAAATGCCATATTTTCAGAAGTTCCTGATCAAGTCCATTCCACTTTCTCCTTAAGAGTCATTGTCTTAACCACTCTTCTCCCCAAACTTCAAGTTCAGTCTGTTCACTTCCTCATCATTAATTCTGCAGTTAACACCTGAGTTACCCGAAACTACACATCTCTTTGCATTCTTTTCGTCAACAAACCTCACAAAGCCTTTCCTTCCATTGTTGCCACCCTCATTATAAATCAGCATCAAAAGAACAAAAGTGCTCAAGAAAGGAAAATGAGGTGCTTGAGGCCTTTGATATTCTATTGTTGCTTGCAGTAGATTTCACATCCAAGGTACCCACAAGCATATTTGGATACATATCTCTGATTCCCCTTATCCCTGTGCCTGCTCAGTGGGCTTTCTTCTTTGTTATGCACGGGGATCTCTCAACACTGATGATATGTGATGCTTGAATTCAATTTTCTGCAGTTCCTCGCATTTTGCTTTATTATTTGAAAGAATAGTATGCTGATAACCACCATTTCTGAATACTTATAAGTCTATTAATCATTTTCTGACTGGTGTGTTATTATATTATTTTTATTGTACCATATGTCCCAGGGATTTCTCTATTGTGGACACATGATAAATTAAGTAACATCTTTTCTGGACAAGAATATGCATTATTACGCATTAGAATAGTGTTCCCCTGGAAAAACTCTTTTTTTTTTTTTTTGGTGAAAATGGCAGGAAGTCAATAACAAATTCCACACTCGTCTACCAAAAAGAAAAAAAAAAAAAACAAAAAACAAATAAACTTGGCAAGTTAAGTTTCTGCTTACCAAATAAGTGCTAAAAGCATTTTCCATGCAGTACTCAGCATCTTTTCTTGACTGATCCAACATAAAATAAGCCAGTCCCATCATCTCCTGTGAAAGCAGTCAAAACTCTAGGTCAAATACAGTCCAAAAAAAAAGATTGTAGAGGCACAAGAATTATAGTCATTTCCCAAAAGTTAGAAAATGAGAAAGTATAGGAGGCACGTATCACATGTTGCACCATAAAAATGAGCATGCTTCTGAAATTATTTTTGGAACAAACCGTCAAACTCTCTCCAGTCAGGAAGTCTGAGCTTTTTTCACTTATTACTCAAATAGATTGAGCAACACATAAACAAGATGGTTTGAAAGAAAAGGAAAGAATGAATGCCACTTGCAAAAGAAATTAGTCCAGACTAGAAGAAACAAACAACAAGCAATACACAGACATACATCAAATAAAGAACAGGTCAATTAACTTGAAGATAAAATAGAACAATTTATGTGATACTTATGACAATTTCAATAAAGAAGTCCATTATCATCAACTCCACCTAGCATCACAAGTCAAAGAAATTTCATTTCTAGGCACACATCTCTTCATTTACTTTAGGTTTATTATACTCCCCGATATACAATTGAGAACATGATATTTAGTTATGAAGGTGGATATTGAGGTTCCACAAGCGGTTCTTCCTGATACTGTATTTGAAGCAGTTGTTCGAATTCCTTATGATAAGCAAGTGAAACAAGTTCTTGCTAATGGTAAGAAAGGGGGTTTGAATGTGGGGGCTGTTCTTATTTTACCAGAGGGGTTTTTAAATCTCTCCAAAATGGAACTTCTTCACATTATGTTATGTGACCATCAAGTATTCTGCCATCAGTTATGAGGTGTGAAAACTTAAGTCAAACATCCATATTTTCCACTCCCAACCAAAAGTTCATGGCAGTTTAGATCCTACATTAACTTACATAAATCTGATAAAAAAAAAAGAGAAAATGCAAAAGCATATTTCTGACTTCATACAGAAATCTGATATCTGATAAAAAGAAGAAAATGCAAAAAATATTCTAAGACTTCATATATAGTTGAAAATCAAATAGACTAATTGAGTTCTTTGCTTGAATCCATGCAACAGAGACTTAGAGTCACATTTGGTAGCTGAATGGCCTGGACTGGGAAGGCCAGTTGAGCTAAAGTGCTGTACTAACAGCACAAGACAAGTAACCAACAAAGAGAATTCAATTAAGCCAAAAGCCTGTAATCATACATGCAAAGAGAGAAGGAAAATGCAAAGAAAACAAAAATAAAAAAGAGCAATATATTCATTGCACAGTTCAGCAGATGACCACTGATGCACAGAACAGCAACCAACCAAAAGAAAGAGGTAAAGAACAGAGGGACGGAATGAAAAAAGTACCTGAACACCAGCATAATGTTTCCATGCTTTATCAAGCTTGTAATCCATAGATATAAGTCGATAGTTTGATAATGCAAGTTCATAGTCTCGTAACATGAAAGCATAGTCACCAAAACTCGTATCTGAGATTCCGTGGAGCTAAAAGTGTACCTTCAGCAGTGCTTAAGCAAGCCAAGTTAGATAGAGCAAGGGAAAATCAAGGAGACAACAACTATACAAGAATGCAGCACTAATATACATAAATTTATATCTGAAACATACACTGGCCCATTGGGATTCTCTGGTGCATCGTCTTTCCCTTTTCTCCACCATAAGTTTTTTATCTGGTTCCTAAAACCCTTCCTTGTTGCTGAAACCTGGTTTAACAAACATTAGATTGAAGCAGAACAAGAGCAAACAACAATCCAATATTCAACCAAACAATTTCGAGTGCAAAGCATCTCATCAATGAGACGAATATACCTGCTGATTGAGTATACGAATCTTCAGCTCCATATGAGGAATGATATGTTTAGATGAGAGATCGTGCACTGTATTTCTCAACTGTGGAGTTTAAATAAAAGGCGAATACTCATCATGTCAAATATAACGATTTCCGCAAAGCAATTTGTTATGACCTGGGAGAAAATACCTCTTCTATATCATCCACATTAAGGAAGCAACCAAGCTGCTTGTTATTTGAAGCGCTATTTTTCTGAAAGAAAGAGAAGTAAGCAGGAGTGCTTAAAGGAGGAAGATACAAATGTCAATTTTCAAAATTTGCCTTACATAAGATGCCCATGGATTTTCTTGATGTTCTTCCGTGCCATCTGCAGAAGAGTTTATACACAACAAACGACAACCATTTGCACCAAATGTACTCCTCATTTCTGTCAAAATTCCAGTAGCTCTGCATAAAAAGAATGAATATAAAAAATATCATATTTAGCAGTTAAAACTTGTCAACTGCTCTTAAAAGCAAAGAACATCAAAGACCACAACATTGTTGTTCCTTTGTTGCTTTTGCTTTTGTCACATTGCCATCTTTGTTATTCGCTTTTTGTATTGAGAAAGACACGTTTACTGTTATTACAACTACAAAGTAGTTCTCCATTATGATTGAATTTTCACCTTTGAATTGGCACAAAGTTTTAGATGAGTTAGAATAGGATATTTTATCCATCTTTACAGTCTTTTTACTCAAAAGTAGTGGTAAAACTTAAAATCATTCGGTGTACTTTAGGAAAGTAAAGAGTCAAGAAAGAGAACATCATTTGTGCAAATCTCTTAAATGAAATGAAAGCATTCACATGTGGATGAAATATAGCAAGTATTAAACTATTCTTGAGGAAGAACAATACTGAGTAACAAAGCATAAAGATGATAAATGACCAATAGTAGTACTCAATTGACAAAGAGCATTACACCATTAAAGATACAATTTTTCATTTCCAATGGGCGATAAGTCAATATAGAATCAAGATCTACCAAACTCAAGGATTCTTTTCTCCAAGTGTTTGAATCTATTCCAGATAAATAATGCCTGAATTTTAGCAAGTCCAAATTCAATTTGCTCCTTAGTAAAATAAATTTTGCAGTTCTATTTATCCATTGTCATCCATGTATATACTTCTCTTAGTCTTCAATGCATATTTGCCTGAATAGATGAATGAAGGTAAATTCTAAATACTCTTCTTTATGTCAACAGATGGATAAGTATGTCGCCTACTAATTCGTAACTAGACAAACATTAGACACAAAATAAGTCCCAAGAGATGTCTTTCACGTTCGCAGTAGTGTTTCACCCATTTGAAACATTCTCGATTTCACATTTATAATGCACAATATATATATACACACACATATATACATATTATTATTGACTCTTATCTTAACTGTGTTTCACATAAATCACATTCAAACCCAGCAAGTTGATCCATATATGTAAAAATATCTAGAGATATTTAAGATATCTACATGATCTAAATTTAAGCCTAAGAGGAAGGAGATCGCAATATACTTTTCTAACATGTCGTCTTGATTATCATGTACCAACAAGAAATACTTCAGAATCTTTGGATCCATAGCACCATCATTAAGAAGAGAGGGTATCTGGTTCGTGTTGAAGAGGTCAACAAATTTGTCAATGGGATCTTTATCCTTTGAAGAGACAGCAACAAGACCTATTTGCATCGACAAGGAAAGCAGAAAGATAAGCCATCACTTAAAGACCTCCCAACTCGTTTTTCAACAGAGCTGATCGAAAACAAAAATGAAAATTAACTGCCTGGGTGCAAACAGTGAGTCTACAAGTACAAGCATACAGACTTACAAGCCACAGGATGATCAAAAGCTTCATGTTCTGAAAACGAGACGGCATCTACCAGCTCTTTGTTAAAATTTTGAAACCATGATGGCACAAACTCCTGCTCAGAGGCTGCACAAACAAACTAATAGTCACTCATTCAAAGTTCATAGCTACTCTGCTCAATATAGGATGTAAGGTCATAATTTAATAAAATCAACTGATTATATCACTTAAGGACCTCATAAAGTTATATTCGTCATCTACGATTAGTAAACAAGGTAACATGGGAAGTGTGTGCATATAGCTGCTGCCAAAAATGTTCAACCCTGCAAAGCACATATCCATAGAGACAAACTTGGCTATGTCCTTTAATTTTTTCTTTTTCTCCAGAAGCAAAAGGACTTCCAACATTAAAGATAGAGGGATTTACAGCTTACTCGCTATTAAAGACTCCATGTCTGGTGGATCTGAACACAGCTCGGAAATATCTTTATTTCCCGCATGAGTGATGACTTGTTTCAACCTCTCCTTTGTAGCCTGGATGCACAGTAGTAAGATTCAGAGAAAAGGTAGCGAACATCAAAATGATCTCAATCCAGCACGCGTCCCTCCAATTCATAGGTATATAGACTATCAAAGTGAGAGTAGTGAAAAAGAATGATATGTAGTAATGCATAGATTTCACTGGCATGACATTTATCTTCATTTGTTCATATAATTGTCATGTTATTCTAAATATCTAAAAACATTCGAAGGAATATCCATTTGAAAGCAATGATAGCTGGGCAAAGTCATCTTATGAACACACAAGAATCAAAAATATCAATTCAGACAGATAGTGCAATCCTTGAACCCCAAATGATTGTTAAGTAATTTAGTTCTTAAACAGTCATACCTGTTAGGCAATTTACTCTCACTTCTGAGCACCAAAAATTTGTTCATGATCAAGAATTGATTTTTCTTTTTAATCCAAAATTGACACGGAAAAGACATTGCCAACTATGAACCAACGGTCATCTCTAGCAATCATTTGCCCACATTGTAAGGCCCTAAATTTATTATTGAAAACAGCCTTTAATGAATATAACAACACTTCTCTACGTTGAATATAAGTGATTGCAACCTGAATGTCTATTAATTTCAGAATTTACAAAAATACCTACCACATACCTATTCAATGCTAGACTAAGTCAGTAGATGGTTGCTCACACAAAAAATAACATAATTAGCCATCAGACCTATTCCTGGGTTATTAGATGGTTGAGCACACAAAATTTTGTCACATGCAAAATTTACTCATACTACTTGGTACTTGATACCCAAGATAATTTATGATAGACTGAGACAAAACCCCTATGAATTCGCATCACGCAGTTCAAGGAACACTAAGTAAGAAATCCAAGAAACTGCAAGAGAGATCAACACAAGGCTAATAGTCCAGAGTATTACGCTTGATATGTATATTACTTCAACACAAACATGTGTATAGGAATGTCTGACTCTCACCATTGTTGGCATTTTGATATTTTAATAATAATACCCATTTCCACATATCATGTGCAACCACATGAAAAAACATGATGACACTTTGCCAATGAAACAACTTTCTCCGCCTCCAAATGATATTTGAACACAATTGGAAGAGACACCCTCAGCGACACAAGTGCCGACACTCAATAGCCAAAGCGTTAATAATAGGTTACCGTTAGCACAAGAATTGAGTTTTAGGACTTTGCTCGAAAGAACCTTACCTTCAGAGTTGGCATTACGTGATATTCGTGCAGCATACAGGGGAAATAATACAATTAGTGGTGACAGGGCACCAAGAATTAGCGTATGAGTTTGAGCAGCACAGAGGCCTCGCATTCCAAGAATTAGTGTTGACATTTGAGCAGCATAAAGGACTCACTTCAATGAAGATGAGAGCTACACACACACACATATATATAATGCTATAAACCTTTTTCCCCTACTTAAGGTTCCAGAACTGTAATATGTGTCATAATGCATGATGTTGTGTACAAGATTAACCCAAACAAACCCAACACTCGCCACATTTCAAACCACAACTGAATTACACAGCTAATATCTAAACATTTGGTCAGACATATACACTTGCTTAGTTCCAAATCCTGTGGCGCCAAGAAATCTGAACTTCAATTCTGAAATCGTTCTACAGAATTAGGGCTTGTCACCGAAGCCCATACCACAATTTTCTAATTTGAATTACAGTGTATCGAACTCTGTGCCTGTACGCCATACTACACTTTTGCCATAAATGATCCGCACCATGGCATATACAGTCATGAACAGAGTTCAAATGTATACATACATAAATATATATAATGTAATTATATCTGCATATATAGTTTAGTTCATTGTTATACTCATCACCAAACGGTCAAGCCAATGCAGAACTAAAATACTTCAAATCAACGTACCTCCGTATTCGGCTGCCGAATTTCCGAAGCATAAAACAATCTTAATTTAAATCTCCTCAGTCTGTAGGGCTGATCACTGGCCGTCCTCACTGGCACTGAAAATCAACAGATGAAATGAATTAGAAAACTCAAATACAACATCCCTGGAACCAAAATATGGTACGCTAAGCTTTACAGATTGTACCGTCAATATTGTTGAAATTGCTGTAGGGGGTGAGCATTTCAATCAGAGATAATCCGTTTTTCCGGCAGGACTCCTCGACAAGCGGCGTACGAAGGACCATGACCACCGGGGTGATCTCGTCCAATAGCATCCGGCCAAGCTTCGTGTTCGCCGGATCCGCCATCCTCCTCGGATTCAACCCGGATTGATAAATAAGCGTCCCTTTCAGGTGAAACCAACGGAAATACACTTCGAATAGCTCACTCAGCCGAGTTGACTCGTTTTGTATAGAGAGAGGCTGTAAGCTCAGATCTCAGAAGGAATGAAGGAAGAAGTACAGAGATCTCTGCAAATGGGCGTCTTGTGGGCTGATCAAGGCCCAAATATTGCCATATGGATATTTAAAGGGCCTCGGAGGTGAAATTTAACTAGGCCCAACCATTTTAATGGGCTCCATTTTCACTAACAGATTATTCTATGTGATTTTGCAGTTAGTCTGATCAATTATTGAACTTAGCTTAATATATTTGAGCTCGAAAATTTTGTAATTATATTTGGGGTTAATTTATTTATCTTTTTTTTATTTTTATTTAATCAATTTTTATCCTTATTACTATTATTTTACTTTATTCCTTGTACTCTCATGCTGTCTCACATTACCACTCTATACTTTTAAAAAAATAATCAAATCATCATTACCAATTATTTTTAATAAAATGACTTTAAAATATTTTAATATCAATATATTTATATTTATATTCTACTAATTTTTTCAACTTGATTAATTAATACTTAATATTAAATTATCTAAAATTATATTGTACTTAAATGTTAATAGTTGTTTTTTAATTTAATGAAGTTCTTATTAAATTCCTTAGAGTATGATATTTATTATTAGTTAATACACTTATAGTAGGTTTTGTGAGGAAATAAAAATGTATTCGAATTAATATATATGATTTTTGAATTTATCGTGGTAAATATGTAAAATGTGCACCTAAAAGTAGGGTTGGAAATGTGAATATAAGGAAACACATATAAGAATCACACTTTCTTCACTATAAAAATTTTAAATAATTATAATAAACACCTAATGCAATCACATGTAAAGTCTAAAGTTTATTATTCTCAAATGGCAACTTGTATATAAAAAGGTATATTAAATTCTACATATTTAAATTCAAGAATCTTGTAAAGTTTATATTTTTACTAAAATGATAATTTTGCAAAAATTCAAAAGATGACAAAATATGAATTTTTTAAATTATAAAACCTCATAATAAATTTATATGTTTAAATGATTGTCAAAATAATAGAATATATTAGAATTCAAATTTTAGGTATACTTATGTGTATGTGTGCAGGACGATTCAATTATTTACTCTTCACAATTTTATTTGAACTTCGTTAAATATCACTTTACTTCTATATACTTTTAATTATTTACTTTACTTAATTGTTATCTTGTTATATCTAACTTTAATCACTTGTACTATTATTGTTTCAGTGTACTCCGTATACTTAAAAAAAAAAACATATTACCGTTACTTAATATTTATAGAAAAGTTACTTTACAATTTATAAAATGAATATACTTATATTTATATTTGATAGCATTTTTTAACTTAACTAATTAACTATTAATATTTAATTGATCGAGAGTTTTATTGATTTCAATGGCTATTTTTATGTGAACTTATGGTAATTTCATTAAAATAAAAATTCATTACTAATAGTTAACATATTTAATAAAATATTACTTAAATATATGTTATATATGTTATAATTATAATATAGAAAATTCATAAGTAAAGTGTATTAACTAATAATAAATATCATACTATAAGGAATTTAATAAGAACTACATTAAATTAAAAAATAACAATTAAAATTGAAGTAAATATAATTTTAAATATATAGTATTAAGTATTAACTAATCAAGTTGAAAAAATTATTAGAACATAAATATAAAATATTGATATTAAAATATTTTAAATTTATTTTATTATAAATAATAGGTAATGATGATTTGATTATTTTTAAGAGTATAGAGTATATGAGAGATAAGAGTGAGATAATTGAGAATAGATGAGGATAAAAATTTTATCAATAAAAATAAAAAGGGTAAGTAAAATTAACCCCAAAATATAATTACCAAAATTTTCGAGCTCAAGTATATTAAGTAAGTTGTTCAATAATTGATCAGACTGAACGCAAAATCATATAGAATTATCCGTTAGTGAAAAGCATTTCAAAGAGATGATGGAGCCATTAAAATAAATGGGCCTAATTAAATTCTCACCCCTGAGGCCCTTTAAATATCCATATGGCCATATTTGGGCCTTGATCAGCCCACAAGACGCCCATTTGCAGAGATCTCTCTACTTCATCTTCATTCCTTCCGGAGATCTGGGCCTACAGCCTCTCTCATACAAAACGAGTCAACTCGGCCGAGTGAGCCATTCGAAGCGTATTTCGTCTCCGCGCTCTGCAACTAAAAAGTAAAGCCCTAAGAATTTTGCTGCCCGCCCACTGAACACGACTCAATTCGGGTCAGGGCAGAAGAAACGATGGGTCGACCTGAACCCTGCGTGCTCTACGCCCACACATTCGTTCACCCCCATCTCGATGAGTACGTCGACGAGGTATTTTATCATTTTTTTTTTCTAAACTTATTATTTAATATAATTTTTGACTTATTTCTGTAATTTCGGTACTTCTTTTGCGGAAACTGCGATTATACTTTTGGAAATTATATTTCTGGTTTTCTACTAGATTTTTTTTTTCTCTAAAGAGAGACTTTGCTTAATGCATAAATTAGTTGCATTGTGAACTTTGTATTATGTATGATTGATCTTTTAACTTTATTTTGAACTTTATTGTTTGCTAATATGTACAGTTAGGATTCACTATATGCAAGGGACAAAAATTTGTAATGGAATTTAATTATGAGTAATTGTGTGAGTAAATTTTGTATTGAGTGTTAGGTAGAGCTTAGAGAATGGTTAACATAGTTCGCCTGATATACATAATTATAATGGTGTATTAGTGGATGGTAGTGTAGGTTAAGTGGAATAGTAAGGTGAATAAACAAGTGGGACTACCTTTACTGGATGGCCCATCAAAACTCTTTGTGGATTCGCGTTGGACTGTTTCTTGTTAGAAATTTCTAGAGAAGGAATCATTTATTTTATTTTTCACTTTTCTTTCTCCAATCAAATTTTGAGTTCAAATTAATTATTAATGTTAAGATAAAATTTCATTGTGGTTGCCTGGAAGTGGGCTTATTTATTTGTTTTTGGGTGGGGGTGGTTAACTTAATCTGACCAGTATGAGTATCTTTAATGTCAAATTCGACCGTGTGACCTTTGTCACAAAGTTAGTCTCTGCTCAACAAGTTGTATATCCAATCTTCAACGCAGGATACATCAGAAATTGGCATGTTACCTTTGCATACTTTACCTGTATGCACTGGTAGCACATTGTCCACGAATAATTTTGTTCAAGGTACTTGCGTTTGAAATAATCACTAAGTGACCTTACTGAATATCCCAATTAAGCTGGTCAGAAAGCTTGCAGAAGGTAACTTTGCTATTCCTCCAATTATTTTCTGAAGTATCTAAAAACTTTGTTTTAGAATCTGGAAGCTGATATTTAATCTTTTGAAAATCTCATACCTTTAGAGGATACATATTTTTAAGGGATGTTTTCTTTTACATTTTCTACTCATTTGAAAATGACAAATATACACACTCAAATAGTCAAATAGCTATATGATTAGAAAAAATGAGGTTGACGATTTGTAAACACCAGAAGGTGATGATGGAATAACCATGACAATTCAACTAAAAGTGGTGAGAATGACCTAAAGGCTCATGAAAATGATGTTCATTACTAAAGGTGTATTCACATCTCCTTTGGTCAGCAGAAAATTATATGAGAAAATAAATTGCATGTGCGAGCCTTTTCATGGAATTACCTTGGGAGTCGGTGTTACTGGCAAATTTGGTTTAAGCGGAAGGGATTGTTTCCAACATTCTGTGATACCTAGTCATTTTACATTAAAAATCGTTAATCTAGGTTTCTATAAACTTTATAGTACTACCGTTCTATACTAATTTTTGGCTGGTGATGGATTCTTTGTTGAATTCTTCTTGCATATATTATTGTGCTTTGGCACAGTGGCGACTTTTCTTCTTTCCTGTAATCTCTTCTTTTATATGATACAACCACTGTCATAGTTCCTGATTACCTTTTCTTTTCATACTCCCATTAACTTTGTCATCCTTTTCTTCCACCTTTCCGATGACCTGAAAACAACATTATTTGCTTTCTTTCTTTGTGTTCGGATTAACTACTTATGGACTAGTTATACTTTTTCATATCTTCCTAATTTATTTCCTTTTGCCTCTCACCTACTGTACACACTTGTAAAGCTGTGGATGGGCCTTACTGTATTTGAATCACTAACATGTACTTATAGATTCACTATAGTCTCTTCTAGGACCATGTCAGGCATAGAACTTTTATGACAGTTATAGATTATTGTACTTTCGTTATGGGTTTCAGTATACTCTGTGACTATTATTTTCTCAACTTAGCTTCAATATACCCTCTGTTTTCTCCACTGTCATCATTATTTTAACTTTGGTGCTTAATCAGAACCCCTCTCTCAAATTTCAGAATTACTTGGGACCCTCCATTCCATCCATCATTATATGCTCAGAACAAAATATTCATCTGAGTAACTGTCTTTACTGGGTTTCCAACAATCAGAGCCAATTATGCATTATCTCCTCATTTAGAAAATGCATTTTCTGTTCTCTCTTTATTATGGTTGGTTGGAATTAAAGATGTAAAAGCCCTGAACTCTAATTTCCAAATCTCCTCCGAATGCCAAAAAGGGGCGGGGGTTGGATGAACAAGATTTGCCCAATAGATAAATTATTTTTTGTGGTTCCCCCTGAGTTTATATTCTTATTCCTTAGGGCTCAAAATGACTTGATTCACAAGCATTTAATGTTCTCAAGTGACATTTTTGTTTTTCCACACTTCTTCACTCCCAGCCATAGTTATTCCCTTTTTGTGGCCTCTTCAATACCCTGTTATGTTCAGTTTGAAGTCCATGCTTATGTAAGTTGTAACTATTGAGTTTTGAAACAAACTGACTAACACGTATTTTATTAGTGGATATAATCGCCCCTCATTCATTTTTATCATCAGTCTGAAAACTGATTGGAACTCTTATATTTCCTTCAAAGATAGGATCCCCACAGTGTTTGAGAATTATTTGGGCCTATTTTTCTACACCTACACTAAGCTTTGTTCCTTATTGGTTGGCATATGTTCAGTGGCTTGCTTAGCTTCCAAACTTTGGCAATCAGTCTTTCACTGGATTAAAATTAGAGTATGAAAAAGGTCCAAAGTGGCCAACTGACTTGGCCTTCATCTTCGCACTTTGCTGTACGGCTATTGCTGAACTTGCTTCACTCATGCTGCTTGGCAACTAGTAGTTTCAAACCTTTGAGACAGATACTTGTTGTGAATTGTTGTTCATCTTAGAACCCAACTCTGGATGGGCAGGTTGCCATTTCTATGGATAATTGTTTACCTGAGGTCACACTGATGACAATGGGGGTATCTTTTCATGTAGTTGCTTTAGTCCAAGTAAGTGGTCCTGTGGGCTTAATGTCCAAAACTTGGAATATGTGTGAGCCTGGGGACACATTTGCAACTATTGGAGATATTGGTTTGCTTGTTATTCCTTAAGGTAATTGTGACATCATCTTCTGAATCTCTTTATCGCAGGGCATGACACGTGAGGTCTTAATTATCTAATTGTTGGTATTCTTGTTCCTTCTTTGTCAATTACTTGAGCAATTTAAAACTAGTCCATTCTGTCTCATCTTCATCATGAAGCATTTTATCACCTTCTGCTTGACCCCTAATCTTCTATCTGGAAAAAAATTCGGGCTTATATAACTTATGCTGCTGATATGGTGTCTTAATTTGTGAAACTACACACAGTTTTCTCATGCATGATTATTTTATTTTTTCTGTGAGATGTATAAGATTATTTTCTCAACTCTGCTATCATCTACATTTTGGATAAATCATAAAAATGTTCCTCTTATGTCTTTTATTCCAGGTGTTATTTTCAGAGCCTGTAGTCATCACTGCTTGTGAGTTCCTTGAGCAGAATGCTTCATCAATTTGTCCTGCAGTGAAGCTTATGGGGTATGGTCGATATACATGTGTTTATAATTTTATCTGGAATTTATGTATAATTTAATATTTGAGATCGTGGCTTCTGAATTATGTCGCCCAAGCAGATATGCTCTAGAGCAGTTATGGGTTGTACCACTTTTTTTTCTAATTAATTTTTCAATTTGTCATGCGATCTTTTGTTCTAGTATGTTCTGTAATATGCAATCTTACATTATTCTTCTCTCTGTGAAGGGCCACTTCACCTCCATCATTTGCTTTGGAGGTTTTTATTCAGTGTGAAGGAGAGACGAGATTTAGACGGTTGTGCCTGCCTTGTTTGTATTCTCATTCATCATCAAATATGCTTGAGGTTGAGGTGTGTACTATAATTTCAAATGTTCTTTGTAATTTAAAACAGTATACTCCAATACATTCACAGTTACTCTTAGTCTTTGCATGATATTGTTATTTGCATTCCTTTTTCTGTGTTTCCTTTTTTAAGATTATAAAGTATACTTTGGTGGGTCCTTGTGCCTGTTTCTCATTATTAATTTATAAAATTTCTTCCATCCGCACACTTTCCTATTACCCCACTTGTCATATATCTATTGGCAGACCTTATAACCTGAATATACTAATGCATCCACGAAAGGTCCTTCTACATCTATGTACAAAGAGAAATTACTCCTTCAGTCCCATTTGAGTGGCATTTAAAGGAGCAATTTCTCATTGATGCACTTGATTGTGAATGGTGCAATTTCTGCTCCATGTTTTCCCTTATTTGACAAATCATCCCATGGAATCTGTTGATTAGTGTAATTAGCTTGGAATACCTGCTGAGTATGTCAAAAGTTGCTATTATTTGTTGATTTGAAATTTTATTGCATTTCCTTTTTTATGTTTTTTCAGTGGAAAGACATACTAATGCACTATCTTGTTATAGGCCGTGGTTACAAATCATTTTTTGTAAGAGGCAGCTATCGCAGCCTAAGCATGGTCATATATGGGAATACAGCAGAAGATTTAGGCCAGTTTAACATAGAAGTAGATTTAGATACCTCTTTGACAGATACTGTTACTGCTGTTGAGGGAAACCTAGAAGATTTGCCTCCTGCTTTTCATCCCACTATGTTGACAATTAGGGAACTTGTATCTCCCCTGAAAATATTATCTCAAGCAGTTGTTGTATTGGATATTCCGCTTGAATTAAGAAAATTTCTGCTGCTAGTTTTTAAAAGTTTGGACTCTCAGAACCTTGGAGTAGCAGCTGATAAAGTTATCAGTTCCTTATTATCAGTGACCTCAACGTATGGAACCCCTTGCTCATCTCACAAAACTATTGATCCAAAGCAACTGGGGATTGATAGATTGATAAGTGGTGGAGATGCTGATCACACTGTTACTGAAGCTCTGAAGGAACTTTTGGACCTTTATAAAAGGCTTCAGAATCAATCTGAGGATCCATCTGCTGATTCTTCAGCAGAAAGCTTGGTTCTTGAATTTGAGGCAGGTGTCCCTACTTCCAAAGAGTTGCTGGAAACTTTACACCAACACTTTGATTTCTGTAGCAGTGCTGGAAATGTGGGATATCTACATCTTTCACAGGTAGCTGGAATCTGTATGCCCTGCAAAATTTTGGATGCTGTTCGCATATTCTTGATGCTTCTATCAGACCAGTCATATTGTTTCAATTTTCTCTTATCCTTTTAATCCATCTGCCATATCAAGTGATGTGCATTTAAAAGCTGTTGTTTGGTTCTAATTTTTTTTTTCAGAATAAGAATACAATTCTTTGGTTGTGCATGGCTCGTTTGTTGTGCTCTGCTAAAGAGAGCTGCTTTCACTTTGTTAATTATGGTGGCATGAAGCAGCTGGGATATGTTTTCACTCACCGAATGCAAAATTCTACCTCTCTTACATTATTGCTGCTTGGAGTCATTGAGCGAGCTACTTTGCATTCAATTGGCTGTGAAGGTTTCCTAGGATGGTGGCCTCGGGAAGACGAAAGCATTCCAGCCGGCACTAGTGATGGTTATAATCAGTTGTTGAAGTTGTTGTTGGAGAATCAGAGGCATGATGTTGCCTCCCTTGCAACTTATATACTTCATCGAATGCGTTTTTATGAAGTTTCTTGTAGATATGAGGTACATGCTGCATTTTGCTATCTTGCATGTGGTCACTTACATCTAGAAGGATAGATGTAAGTGCTTGTGTTTTTTATAAACACGCACATAAATATGGGCAGACATGCATATATCCCGTTCATCTTCATAAATGAGAAAATAAACCTTTTTTGCGCAGCATTATGGCATTTACATGATTGTATTTTCCTACTTTGAGTTATTAATTTTAAAATTGTGCTAAAATATGATTGCTCTTATTCCTTGTGCTTTTTGTGGATGGGAGTTGAAGACACTGATGTCTGACTCTATAATAGTATAGTATTTGACTCTGTGAATGAAGCCAATCTCGCTGACATCCAAAAAAGGCAAAGCCCTCAAGTAAAGCTGGACTTAGCCAGCATTTTTTCTATCCTGGGATTGGGCCCATTGGGGAAGTGTTGTTTGTGGGTGCACTACTATCAGCAATAAATTTCATTGAACTGACTTGATAGTTTTCGATTGGCTCATTAAAATCTATATTATCTCTTATCTGCAGTGCACGTATTATCTGTACTAGGTGGTATATCTGCCATTGGTCGGGTTACAAATTTTACTTTGGATATGCTTGCGAGTGCTAAAGTGCAACTCAAGAAACTCTTGGTTAGTTTTTCCATTATACCGCCTGCTTATTTTAATTCGGAGACCATAGTAACTGATGAATCATCTAAATCTTTTGATGCATGAATGTTTTATATCTAACACTAGCTTATGAAAATTACTTCTATCTGAGTACACATTTGTCGACAAGTATTGTTGCAGAAATTGATAAAGTTGAGTGGTCCAATTGATGATCCTTCTCCAATGGCTGCTGCAAGCAGATTCTTCATCCTTGGTGATGCTGGACAATTGGCATATAAAACAACCAGTGGCTTGATTAATCTGTCAAATTGTGGCTTTGTAAATTGGGACATTGACTCTCATTTACTTTCCCTTTTGAAGGTATGCTGTTATATTATCATTTCCTTGGTCATCAGAGGGGTTCCTTCATCTGTATATGAGAGTTCTTCCAGAGTTTAGTTGCATATTAATTCTCATCCTCTTCATTCTTCTCCTTTTCCTTTCCTCTTCCTTCTGTTAAAAATGAGAGTGAGCTAGTTTTTTTTAATTTATATTGTTGATTCAATAAGTTTATTTAGTCTTAATTTTTTATGTTTGTTTAAGATTTTTTCGGCCTCTTTGTTTCTGAGAAAAGCAAATTCTACTTTTACTTTTAAAATTCTCGCTATAAATCACAATAATTAAGAACCTAGAAGATGGACATACAGAAGCCTAGAAGAAGTAATAGAAGAAGGTCGCGAGATTAAATCAACCCATTGATTATGGTTAGTACAAGCAAGAGAAAAAACTTCAAACAACTATATCAAGTTATGTGATTGGCAAGTTGAACAATTTTTGTTCGGAAGTAATGGGAGGTGAGAATCGTGGAATAAAACCAAGAAACGAAATGTCCTCTAACTTGTGCTTGGCCAGATGTGCCATTCTAAACAAAACAGGCCGTGCACCTTAATTTTCAGTTACTGTTTGCTTATTGCCATTTTAGGAGTACTTTCTTCAAGATTGCTGCTGCTTGATCCAACTAACTTTTGCATTTTTCGCAATATGTGCAAGATCCATGAGTAATAGCCTGTAATTCATTTCAGTTTATCTATTTTCTTAGTTCAAGAATGTGATACTGAACTGTAGTTCAATGGCAAACACATTGGGGAGTTTTTCCACGTCTTGGAGTGTGGCGTATGCTATAGGCATCGGGTATGCCTATAAGTTTTATAATTTTATAATCTAATCATATGTAAAGTGATGTTAAAGGACTAAAAATAATGTAAGAAATTGTAAATCTAGTATCTAAAAGATAAAATATGATAGGATAAATATTTTTAATTATAAAAACCATGAATAATAGATATGCTTTTTAGAAAAATGATGTTGGTCTTGTAAATTTGAGCCTTGAAGCTGTTGTTAATCAAAATTTATGGCATTTTGAGCATTCTGAAGTTAAAAAAAGAACTTTCTGTTTCACACATCTCTGGGGCATCTTTGGTAGTGACTTGGGGCGCAAAAGACGTGTGGCCCGAAAGAGCATGCCCCAGCATGCTCCCCACAGAGAAACTCCCCCAGCACTGCCTTGAGGAATTGTATGACTGCCCCACCCCCTAAGAACACCTTTCAATTACTGAAGTCTTGTATAAAATTATAATCCTATTTTTTTGAGATATAATCTTTTGAATGCATTTTTCTATTTCTATGATGAACATAAAAACACATATGCGCCTCTAGGATTACAATGGCATGGATCACACCTATGATGCTTCTTGTCTCTTTTTCAAAGCCCATGTGCTTGGGATCCTCTTTCCTTGTTTTCTTCCTGCCACCCAACACCAAACAAGGGCCTTGATGTCTTATTTCTTTTCCCTTTCTTCTCTGCATAAACTACCATCTTATACTCTGGGTAGATGAGAACCCCTATTTCATGAGTTCCTTGATGTCATATTTCCTTTCTCTTTCTAACTTCTTACAATCTGGGTAGATGAGAACCCTGATTTCATAAGTTCCTCTTTCTTGGCATGCTTCCATGATCTCTTTTTTTTTTTTATATATTTATTTATACCTGAATTGCATTGCTATCTTTTATTACCCTTCTTATCTATTCCTTTTTGTTGTATAATGATCTATCTTTCATGCTGCATGATTAATTTTGCATTTTTTCAAACAGGAGAGGGGTTTCCTTCCTTTATCAGCTGCATTGCTGTCATCTTCTGTTTTGCGATCTGAAACAGGGCATGCAATAGACTTGTTTGTGGACATTGTGTCGCATATTGAAGCAATAATTCTTTCGCTCCTCTTTTGTCGCTCAGGTTTATGACTGCTACCTTTGTCTCATACCCAAGTCAAGTTGTAATATGTTGTCATTTACGTTGCTACTTTTACTTTCAGGATTAGATTTCCTTCTACATGACCCTGAAGTGTCCTCAACCATTATCCATGCTTTAAGGGGTATTGAGGATGATCAGAAGGAAGACTTGCTTTCACTTCGCTATGCATATGTCTTGATGTCCAAAGGATTCTTTTGTCGCCCCAAGGAAGTTGGCATGATCGTTGAGATGCACATGAGGGCAGTAAGTTCAGTTTCTCTATGACTTTATGCTTTCTATAATGTTTCATATTCTGATTTTGGTCTCTCCGCCATTAGATTTTATTCAAGTAGTTGTTTTTCCTGTTTTTCATTTACCGTGATTTATGTTCTTTTATTTGTTTTAAAGCTTCTTTCCAAAACTATTTGCATTTTCTTGTGAATATTTTTCCAGTTAATTGCCGTAGATAGTTTATGTAACTTGACTCCAAATACTGAAGAATTTTTATGGGCGCTGTGGGATCTTTGTCGCCTCTCAAGGTAGCCTATGCTTGTTGTTTTGCTTAAAGTGGATTATTCTATATTTTCAACTGGCTTAAGCCTTCGAACTGATCTCTTCCAGGTCAGAATGTGGGCGCCAGGCTCTGTTGGTTTTGGTGAATTTCCCAGAGGTATATTATCTACATTTTCCAGCCTGTGTTATGAATGGT
The DNA here is from genome assembly GCA_019321725.1 of Paulownia fortunei. Taxonomy (NCBI): domain Eukaryota; kingdom Viridiplantae; phylum Streptophyta; class Magnoliopsida; order Lamiales; family Paulowniaceae; genus Paulownia; species Paulownia fortunei. Next base: position 250,794 of record JAGSPU010000054.1, on the reverse strand, counting down.
CTAATATTACCATTTCTTTGGCATGGTCCTTGTAAAAAATATTAATGAGCTTCACATTTTTCGTGCGATAAACCTTTTTTAGTTTCTGTCTTTATAGAAATCATCATCATTGGTGGTTCCTAGTGCATAGGAACCATCTGATGAGTGCATAAATTTCTGCTTCTCTTTAATTTTTGATGTTTGGGTCACCGTATCTACAGTGGTTCTGTTTTTACTATGAGGAACCTTTTATTCTTTTTCTGCTGCAGGCTCTCAAAGTTTTGCTGACCTCTTTGCATTCTGGAAGGGAACTTGATCCTGTTTTCTTGAATACTGGTATTTGAGTGACTTGAGTGATGGAGGTTTTACTGTGTTTCTATATTCTTATAAGTGGCAAAATTCTTAACTTACAGGAGTATCACCGTTAAATCTTGCAATCTTTCACTCAGCAGCTGAGATTTTTGAAGTTATTGTAACTGATTCTACTGCAACTTCTTTGACGTCTTGGATTGACCATGCAAAGGAACTGCATAGGGCATTACATTCCTCCTCCCCAGGTTCCAACAAGAAAGATGCTCCTGCTCGGCTTTTGGAATGGATAGATGCTGGTGTAGTTTACCATAGAAATGGGGCAATTGGACTCTTACGATATGCTGCTGTTTTGGCTTCTGGAGGAGATGTTCACATGGCTTCAGACAGTGTTTTAGCATCTGACATGATGGATGTTGATAATGTAGTTGGAGATTCTTCCAGTAGTTCTGACGGTAATGTTGTTGATAATCTAATTGGAAAACGTATTACTGAGAAGGATTTTCCTGGTGTTATTCTTCGTGATTCCTCCATTGCCCAGCTCACTACAGCTTTTCGAATTTTAGCTTTCATTTCGGATAATTCGGTATGAACTTCTTGTTACTTCCGTTCCAGGCACTTTGTATTTACAGAAATTGTGCTAACTAATTCTTGTATGATTGTTAAAGGTTGTTGCTGCTGCTCTCTATGATGAAGGTGCTGTAATGGTTATTCATGCTGTTATGATCAATTGTAAAATCATGCTTGAGAGGTCCTCCAATATTTATGGTCTGTATTCCTTCTGATGCTGATAATATCTTTTAAACACTGACTACAATCCTAAAAGCCTACCAAAAATCATTATTTCTCGAAGGGCCCAACATAGCTTTAGTGGTCTATTGCAGTGAGGTGTTCTTCTTCGTGCTGCATTACATGCTGTTACCTATGACCCTAGTTTGAAAGTTCCTTGATGGCCAGGATCGTTTATCTTCTTGGTCAATTTGTCTTATTATAATCCTTTCAAAATGTATTTATTGCTATTCATTCAGTGATCAGCCTAGATGATGTACTGTATTTGGTTAATGCTTAATATTGAATCCTATGAAATTTCTCTATAGTTATGTTAAGTTTGGGCAGATTTCATGTATTCCTATTTCTTTTTATGACAAATAATCAACTTCTCTAATGGTACCAGTTTTTGTTCGTATAATCCTACCAAAAATCATTAGTTCTCAAAGGACCCCGCATAGTTTTAGTGGTATATTGCAGTGAGTTGTTCTTTTTTTGTTCATTCTGCATTAAATGCTGCTACCTATGACCCTAGTATGAAAGTTGTCCTCGATGGCCGGGATGGTTTATCTTCTTGGTCATTTTCTCTTACTATAATCCTTTCAATATGTATTTATGTTATTCATTCCGTGATCAGCTGACATGACGTACTGTATTTGGGTAATGCTTTAATATTGAATCCTAGGGAATTTCTCTGTAGCTATGTTATCTTGGCAGATTTCTTGCATGCCTTTTTCTTTTGTGACAAATAATCTTCTCTAAAGGCACCAGTTTTCTTTCCTAGTAGGCATTGATTTTCTTTGAGATTCAGTTGTCAGTGTTGGACATGTCAGTCACACAAGCTAGGCACTGTTCCTTTCCAGAACTTGGCCATGTTGATAACACGTACCTAGAGTTACAGAGTAGAAGGCTTAATGACACATTCAGCACACACTTAGGATAAAGAGGTAATTTTAGACAATAAACCGGACAGCATTGAGATGTTGGTTTAGGAAGCATCAAAATGAAGTTCTAAAGAGCCCCCACCCTCTTTTCCTCTTATTCTTTTTGTATAATGGAAATGTGTATGTCAACAGCTAATTTGTTATGTATGAATTAATTTTAGAATGTGTACAAGTTCATAACAAACATGTGCAGACACAGAGATACACTAGTACACTTGCAGCCGCACATACATGCACACTCAGTCTCCTATACAAAAGTATTTGCGTGGATACAGGCATTTGCACTTGCATTCATGCAGACAAACACCCTACTCAAGTGTATATTTCTCTCTGTGGGTTTGTATCTATATTGCTGCTAGGGTTAGTCTTTGTGAACCCCGAAATAGTACCTCTTAGTGGGAAAACATGTTTTTTATTGGTATTAATGCTTTTATTATGGGGCTTTATATACTAAATTAAGGGAGCAACTAAGTAATTTCGTAATTTTGGCGCTTAACTGAGTTCGTAGTTTTCATCAAATTCACAACGTGTCTAAATTTAATGGCTCATATAAGTTTAAAAAATGAGAAATCTTACTTAAATTTGATTCTCAAGTTAGTCCGCTGAAGTCTTGCTGACACAGAAATGTACTGTCTCGCTACATTTTACTTTGTCTTTGTCTGGAGGAATTTTGGTGTTTGAGATGCATTACATTGCCTACTTATGAAGATGAAACATGATTTCTTGTCTCAAACAGATTATCTTGTTGATGAGGGTGCAGAGGGCAATTCAACTTCTGATTTGCTTCTTGAACGTAATCGGGAGAAGAGCCTGTTTGATCTGCTGATTCCTTCATTAGTCCTGCTGATCAATTTGTTGCAGAAGTTGCAGGTTCGTGGTGACTTTGCTATATGCACCTTCCTTGTTACTGTTTTTCTCAGTACAGATTCCACTTTAAGGTTTCATGTCAAAGTGATGTTTGCTGTAGAATCGTTAAGTTTGTAATGACCCATAAACCTTGTTTAAGAAATCAGTATATTTTATCTGCCCTTGTTTTTGTCAATAAGGTGTGTTTCCAGTGATTATTATCTACTGCCAAAGATTGTTGGCTTGTGGCAAGGACGGTACTGTTTGTGTTATTTGGAAAAGTAATATTAATACCTACTGGCTAAAATATCATTTTTGAAAATCTTATATGTATATGGCAAAGTGTCCTTGATTATCAAGTAAGGAAAAATAAAATATTGCAAGCAATGTATGGCTTCAAGCCATTTGCAGATCGGTTAAAGCCTATCCAGCTACCTGGTGTGATGCATTACCTTATTTTTGTTCAAATGAATGCTCATTTTGTACTTTATTGACATTAGGCATGTGCCACTATTTTCAGGAAGCCAAGGAGCAACACAGGAACACAAAACTAATGAATGCACTCTTACAGTTGCACCGAGAAGTGAGGTAGCAACAAGTGTAACTCCTTTTATTGAATATAAAAAACACACGTTCCAGTATAGTTGATCAGATCTTCTATTTGCAGCCCCAAGTTAGCTGCCTGTGCAGCAGAGTTATCCCATTCTTGCCCTGATTTTGCGCTTGGTTTTGGAGCCGTTTGCCATCTTCTTGCATCAGCACTAGCTTGTTGGCCAGTGTACAGTTGGACTCCTGGCCTTTTCCATTTCCTCCTTGACAGTCTTCATGTAACTTCATTATTGGCACTGGGTCCCAAGGAAACATGCAGTTTACTTTGTCTGCTGGTATGTGGACCTTCCAATCACATAGAACTTTCTGAAGCAGTGTGGAAAAATGTTGAATTTTGTAATCAATAATATATCTGATAGAAATTTGAGTTTGACTAAATCTGCCGTATTCTGTGCCTCAAGAACGATTTGTTTCCGGATGAAAGTATTTGGCTGTGGAAGAATGGAATGCCAATGCTGAGCCCCCTAAGAGCGATGGCAGTGGGGACATTACTGGGTCCACAACGAGAGAAACAGATCAATTGGTATCTAAGGCCTCGGAACCCTGAGAAGCTAGTAGCTCAATTGTCTCCACAACTTGTGAAACTTGGAGAAATTATTCTACATTGTGCTGTCAGTGTAAGTGTACCTGGATATTGTTTTCATCAAGTTAAATGCATTCATATAACTTCTTGGATGGTGGGTGATTCCAGAAAAACTCACCCATTTTTGTTTTCATTTACATGACTGTAGGCTTGCTTTTGCATTTTATCTTTTTATCTGATGGTGTTTCCTTCATATGTCAGATGTCAGTTGTCATCCAAGACGCTCTACGTGTCTTTGTGATTAGGATTGCATGTCTGAATCTTGATTATGCTTCACTACTGGTGAAACCTATAATATCTTGGATCTCTCATCGCCTCTTAGAGCCATCAATGTTATCTGATGTGGATGCTTACAAGGTTATCAATAATACTTAATTCTGAAAATTTTCTGTTTCTGTTTCTGTTTCCTGGCATCCAATTTCTCCTCACAATTACAATGTTTTTATGTGTTTTTTTTACAGGTTCACCAATTACTTAAATTTCTTGCTATCTTGTTGGAGCATCCAAATGCTAAGGTATTCTTCTTATTTTAAAACTAACTCTTGTTGCTTTTTTCTTTGAACCCTCTTCCCCCCACCCCCAAGATGACACAAATTGAGAGTTTCATCTTATTCTCTTTATTCCATTCACAGCCCTATTGTTGAAAGAGGGTGGCTTTCAGATGCTCACAAAAGTGCTTGAGATGTGTATTGGAGCTGCCAACTCTGATGTGAAGCAGTTCCACGAAAACATAAATCTAGCAAAATATGAATTTTCACTTCTTAGTTGGTCCATTCCTGTATTCCAGTCAATCTCATTGATTAGTGATGGACGGGCATCTGTTCAGCTTCCTGGAGTGCATGACAGGTCAGAAAATTGCTACATTGAGCTTGTATATGATGCCTTCAGTTCTTCACACTTGCTTGGATAGACATTTGATATGAATTTACTTTCTGTGGTTTCCAGGAACATTCCTTGTAGTTTTACAGCTGAAGAATGTTTCATATTCTGGTCATATCTCCTTAGATTTTGCATGGTATGTTCCTTTTTAAAATGTCTTTATCTGTACATCAAATGTTAATTGGTAACTTTTACTTTTTGAAGAACACAAAACTGTCCTAGACTGTTTATGAGCTGGTTATTGCTTTGGTTCTGTTAGAACTCAGTTCATACATTTGAGTATTGAACCATACTTGGATTTAATTTAAGTTTTATCACATAGATTGGTAGTGTCTGTTACACTGGAGCTCAGTGTCACTACAGAGCAGGCCAAACAGTTTGTGCTTGATGCTAACACTAAAATTAGGCAAGAAATTCAGTCACCCTGATGCCAATTCTTATGGATGGCAAGCAATATCCTTTCACCTCTTGACAGTGTCGGTTAAAGGACAAGAGATCCATTCCAGATGATAATGGTAAATTTTGAGGAAAATGCTCTCAAAACCTGTATTGGGCATCTTCATTGGGTGAAAGAGATGATTGTGAGCTAATAAAAATAAAAGCAATACTACTGCAACTAAATTTAATTTTCATTCTAACAGAATACCAAAAGACTTATTGTTAACTTGCCACTTGTTCACGGTCAATAAGGTTGTGAACAATTACAGAGATTCCATTGTAAGAGAAGGTCGTACATGAATATGAGATGACAATGATTGCCTTCTTGAATTTATATGTAGCAGATTCTTTGGAATAAACATTTTTTAGAGGGTTGATCTCTGCTTAATTTTTATCTCCTTGTCCTTCGTAAAATTCTAATATTGGGAAAAGAAAAAAATGTTCGGCTCAAGTTTTAAGTACTTTATCCTTTGTTCTACAGGATATTTCTTCACTTGTGACTTTTAACTTGGAAGATCTCTATCATCTAATGCCTTATCTGTTATGTTCAAATATTTTGGCAAGTACATGTTCAATTAGCTCTCTCTGTCTCTCTCTCTCTGTCTCTCTCTCTCTCTCTCTCTCTCTCTCTCTCTCCTCTTCATCATTATCATTTCTTTTACATGAATTGTCGAAGGCTTTAGTAGATCATCTTTGTTGTATGCTTTCTCCTTCTTTATTATTCTTTTCTCCTTTTTTGTACAAGGGCATCCCATTCTCTGCACTGTTTATGTCACAATGCCCAGAAGTGAGAGTTTGTTCTCAACTCTGGAGCTTAGGAGTTGAAATTTTCATTTTCCCTTGTCAATGTTTCTTGCATGCTTGTTTTGTTTTCCAATTTATATTATATAATACTTGACATTAGTCCTTTTGTTTTACATTCCCTTTTCCATTCAAATTGTAGGTCTTGCCAGTTGGAACAGAACTGCTTGCTTGTCTGTCGGCCTTCAAAGAGATGGGTTCCTCTACTGAAGGCCAAAGTGCTTTACTCTCTATTGTAAAGCACATTCAGTCCTCTACTATTAAGGATTCTGAGTTTCAAATTAAACATGAAAGCGATGCAAGTTGCAGCGTAATTCCTGCATCTGAATGGAAGGACCATCCTCCGTTGTTATGCTGCTGGAACACTTTGTTAAGGTCAATTGATTCTAAGGATGTTCCTGCAGTACAGGTTGCTGCAGCAATTGACGCATTGGCCTCAGGTGCATTAGGCTTTTGCAGGGATGGGGAAAGGTAAGCTCTTCGCTCTTTGATCTTTTTTCTTTTCTCTTGCTAGTTAAATAGATCTGTTTCTTAAGCCAACTTGAATTATGCTAGAACACTTTCTCAGAGAAAACTCTATGGTACTCATGTTAACCAGCTTGCAGCGTTTCGATCTTTGAAAGTAGTGCTGTACTTTTAGTCAATTTTAAGTGAAGGTGCAACGTCATTGACTGTGCTTGAGACATATACTTTAGCTTGTGTCCTTATGAACCCATCAAGTCATATTGCAAGCTCAGTCACCTAAGTCTAAACTGCCTTCGCAATTTTTTGGGATACTTATCTAGACAACCATTGAGATTTGGCCATCTTGCCAAAAAAAACCTCTATTTTGGAAAATTACATTGACACCTCCTGTCAGAGTCTATTGGACAAAAAAGTGATTGGAAAATGACTTTTTTGCCTCTTCAGAAAAAGAAAAGAAAAGTAGTCAAAAAATTAAGTATTGTGTGGATGAAAACACCCCTCAATTTTCAAATTTAATAATTCCCACCTTTTCTCTTTCTCTCTCCTATCCATGTACCACACACACACACACACACACACAGACACAGATGCAGATACATGTATACACACCCTCACACACATATACGAAAGAGACGCACACCACACACCCACACATATATGCACACACCCCTATGCATACACCGATACACATGCATAATACACACACCACACACACATATACATACACACACATACCCACACGTTGTCATGCGAAGGGTGGGAGGTAGCGCAGTGGGTTTGGAGTGGTTGGGGGTAGGGTGGCATTGATTCGTGTGGCGCGGGGTCTGGTGTTCGTGGGTGGTGGGGTGGGGCAGGGTGTCGAGTGTGGGTGGCAGCAGGCGACAACAGGAGTGAGGGGTGGGGGAGGGTTTGGGTAAGGAAAGAGGAAGAAAAAGGAAAATAGAAAAAAGATGAAAGAAAAAAAGAATAAAATGGAAGGAAAAAAGAAAAATAAAAAAATGAGAAAAATAATAAAGCAAATTTATTTATGGTTTTTTTGTTTTAATTTTTTAATTAGTTGTTATTCATCATAATTATTGACTTTTCTTTATTCATTAATTAATTATTAAGTTTAATTGGTGAAAATTACTTCTTGGTCAAAAAAATATCTCATTGTACCATGTAATCATTAATTTAACTAGTTGTTTGATTATTTAATTATTTGATTGTTTGAGTAGTTAAAAAAATTAATTATTATATTAATTGAAAATTAGTTGCTCATGATATTAATTTCATTTTTGTTGAACAATAATAGCTAAAATAAAGTTTGCTTATAATAAAAGAAAACGAAAAAGAAGTTAATAAGTAAAAATTAAAAGAAAATAAAAGCTGAAAAAATGAAGAAGAATAGCTTAAATAAATTTATATTATATTCACACCCACCGAGGTATAGTTTATAACATCCCGCTAAGGTGGGAGGGCATTTTTGTCCATGAAAATTGGTCAAATAAAGACCAGATGTCCCAGCTGTGTTCTCAAAAAAAGCACCCTTTTTTTGGCTGACATCGTCAATTTTTGGACTGGAGAATTTTAGTGGGAAATCTGTAATAAAAACATCACTGACAGGGTGTCACTGTAATTTTTTAAGATTTTTTGGTAATATGACTAAACACCATGGGGTGTCTGGGTAGTTATCCCTTTTTTTTTGGTCAAAATCAGTTATTATTGTTGAAGTGAATGGATGGAGAATGTAAATGTCATAAATGAAAGCTGTTTAGACAGTTTGGTCAATTTGCTGTCCATTCTGGAGCTTGTTTAAAAGATAATTTGCTGTGTGAGTGAAAGGAGCACGTTAGTGTCATAAATGCAAGTGGTTAGGCCGTTTGGTCACTTTGCTGTACATTGTGGAGCTTGCTTAAAAGATAAACCCCAGTTTCCCTAGACACATCAAGGCGCCAAGATCTCTTGGGCCTTAAGTGCAAGGCAGAAGGCAAGACACTAGCCTTGACAAGGGAAACAAAATATTGATGTTTTTTAACATTTGTTAACACTACCAATATTTTAGGATATAAGTAAACGACAGTTGAAATAACTATGTGGTTAGCTAAGTTTGATTTTTTTTAGGCTTTACCTTCAGTATTTCATAAGTAACGTGCACTAGGGTTTGATTTCAGTTGACCAGAAAAAAAGATGGTGTGGCAAAGTATCACATAAGACAGCTAGGATGCTGATATTGATAAAGCCATGGTCATAAAAATTAAAAAAGCCAATATAAACATTAATAAGGTGCTCTTTCTTTATGCATTGTGCTTAGTGAAAAGGTGAAAGGTTCAAAAAAGCATGCACCTGCTTGAAGGATTGTGCCTTGACTGCGAAAAACTCCCAAGCTTGTGCTTACTGTGCGTGCTCACACGGGCTCCTGAAACAACTTTGAAAAGCAAAGAAAAAAATCCATTCGGTTCTTGATTTCAGGGATGGCTTATTGTGTGTTGTTAATTGTTGGCTGTTCTAAGACGCTAGTTCCAGAACTTAATTTAATTAAGACATTTAGGAGATAAAATCTGGATAACAGTGATTGGAGGGTTTAAAAGAAATTTAAAGGTCGCATGGATCTAAGAGTTTGATATTCATTGAAAGTATAGTGTCTTAATAGTGGCATAATGCCTCATCTTCACTCTTAATCTACTTTTTGTAACAGTTGTAAATTTATGAAGTTTTGAAGCATCTTGATGGTTAGAGGTAGCAAAAATATTAGGTGGTTGACCTCACCTCCCCCCCCCCCCCCCCCCCCCAAAAAAAAAAAAAAAAACAAAAACCCAGCAAAAATGAAAAAAAAAGAAAGATTTCACCTTATCAACAAGAGGGACATAGAAAAGAAAGGCAAAACTTGCGTCATTATTTTCTGCAATTGTTTCCCTATAGAGAAAATTGATCCGCTTATGTCAATATGCTATTCTCACATGTTGCTTTTTCATCAGTGTGAACTCAGAGAGGATTGATGCAATCAAGTTTTTATTTGGAGTGAAGAATGACGATTCTTTGGAAGGTTTTGTTGAAGAAAACCTGAAGCATATTGAGGAGCTTACAAATTTATTAGGATCCGAAACGAGCAATGAAGTTGAATCTGACACTCTCCCTATGCCACATCAGGTTTATATTATTGCTCTCTTTCCAACTATTTCTTTTTCCTGAACTGTTTTCCTTAATTTTTTATCGTGGATGTTCAGATCAAGGAGACTGCAAACTTGTTACTGCTTTTGTTGCAAAAATCCTCTGGCAGAGAGGAGGTGGATGTCGAAATTGTCAGTGGTTACACCTCATTACTTACTCCTCCAGTTTCTTCAAGGATACATAAATTTGCAGACAGAAGTATGGAGCGGATTGAAGATTACAGCTTGGATGAATTTGGAGCCACATTCTTGTGGGAGTGTCCTGAGAATTTGCGTACAGAATGACTCAGACAGGTCTTTCTGCGAAAAGAAAGATATCCTCACTGGAGGGGCCGAATAGGCATGCCAGAGGAGACAATTCAGTAGCGGAAGCTACTTCACAAAGTACATTCTCGAGGGGGTCAGTACCTGTCACGACACCCCCTGGCCCTACCGTCGGGACACCTTCAGACAGCGTAAGCCGAACACTAGCCGGCCTCCTTCAATGCATGTGGATGACTATGTTGCAAGGGAACGAAATGCTGATGGTACTAATAGTTCTAATGTAATTGCTGTCCCACGGATAGGATCTTCTAGCGGGAGACCACCATCCATTCATGTGGACGTGTTCATGGCCAGACAAAGGGAGCGCCAAAGTATTTCTGGCATAGCAGTTAATGATGCAGCAACACAAGTGAAAACAACAGCTCCAGATGACAACATAGAAGTGGAGAAGTCCAGCAAACCTCGGCAATTGAAATCGGATCTTGATGATGATCTTCAGGGAATTGATATTGTTTTTGATGCCGAGGAATCTGAACCTGATGACAAACTGCCCTTTCCACAACCAGATGATAATCTACAGCAACCTGCATCTGTTGTAATTGAGCCACGTTCCCCTCATTCCATAGTTGAGGAGACAGAGAGTGATGTAAACGAAAGTAGTCAATTTTCTCGCTTGGGTACTCCATTAGCATCAAACATGGATGAAAATACGCCGAGTGAATATTCATCAGAATGTCTGCATCTCGCCCAGAGATGCCATTGACTCGAGAACCGAGTATTTCTTCGGATAAGAAGTTCTCTGATCAGTCAGAGGACTCAAAGAGTTTGCCAATCAGAACTCCCAATGCAATTGATTCCTCTGCATTAGCCAGTAGTTCAGGAGTTGCGGCTTCTGTTTATATGAATACTTCTTCTGTACGATTTCCTGTTGATTCCAGGACACCACCTAACTTATACTCCAAAGCAACTCTACAACATAGTGGACCTGTTCCTTTAGGCACTGGGTTCCAAGGTTTCTATGACCAGAATTTCCTTCAAATCAGCCTCCTCTGCCTCCAATGCCACCTCCACCAACAGTCTCACCTGTACTGTCTCAAAATATGGATCCTGTTGTGAGTCAGTCTTCATCATTTGTCAAGTCTATAGCAGATGTTCAGGCTCAGGTTCCTCCAGGCTTCCATGTAGGAAAAGATCTACTTGCTGTTCAAAATGTTCTATGCGTTTTCTTACACGAATGGAGTTGCTCACTTTCTCTTTGTTTCACAGGTTCAGTCAGAATATATGTCTGTGGTGGCGAGCGGTTCTACATCACTGGCTACCTCAATGGCACGCCAGATATGAAATTTGGACGTACATCTCTCTCTTCCCCTTTGGGATCTACAAGACCTCTCCACCGCTACCTCCTACTCCACCTCCTTATTCGGCAACTCTTCTATAAAGAATTCCACTTCTCAATCTCCACAATATTTTCAAACTGTTAGTAATTCTGAGCTTCAGCAAACCTCTGTTGCACCCCTGGTTGATGGAGTAGTGAACCTTTCAGCATCACGCTCAATGCTAACTTCCTATCCCCCACCACCTTTGATGCAACCATTGCTTTTCAGGCCCAGTTCCATACCTGTCAATCTTTATGGAAATAGTTTAGTTCCACATCATGCAGAGAATTTGCCTAATGTCTCGCAGAATCTGCCCATCTCTCTGCCTTCGGTTCAACCCATACCAACTCTTACTCAGTTACAGCCACTACAGCCACCTCAAATCCCTCGTCCTCCACCTCAGCATCTTAGACCACCTGTTCCATCTTCCCCACAGCCAGATCAGGGTGTATCATTGTTGCAAGGTTCGTTACAAATTCCTGCTCTGTCACCTCAGGTGCTGCAGCAGCCCCAAGTCTCCCCTGCTCATGTGTATTATCAAACCCAACAACAGGAGAATGTATCACATTCGTTGCAGCAGCAACATGTTGATCGTTCAAAGAATTTTGCACCTGTCTGGAGATGGTACATCCCAGCAACAAGATTCTGGAATGTCTCTGCAAGAGTATTTTAGATCCCCTGAAGCTATTCAGGTACTTTGCTTTCCAGGTTAATATAATTACACTAGTTTAGCTGATTGTAAAGTTATGTTTTGATCATTGAATTTATTTGAACTGCAGTCTCTTTTGAGTGACCGGGATAAACTTTGTCAGCTTCTAGAGCAACATCCAAAGTTAATGCAGATGCTGCAGGTTTGACAATCTCTGCATTTACTGAGTCTGCATGTGCTAACATCTACTTAATTAGCTTAAATACTTCTGCATAGTAAGTTGGTTTTTTGTCTTGACATACGTTTTCGCAAGACATGCTTGAGATTATTTGCATAATTGAGATTATGAAACATCGGAAGGCTGTATGAAGGACCTTACTATGCACTTTTCTGGTTTATCTTGCATAAGGATATAAGTGCTTGTGTGGACATGGACATCTACACTAAAGAAGCTTACTCTTTTGTTATTGCTATTATATTAGTACTGATGTGTCAAAATCTGGTTTGCTATTTTAAATTGTACAAGATTCACTGTTGTTTTTCTATTTTTGTGGGAATTTGTTTTGAAATTCTCAAGTATTGTATTTCCCATGTTTGACCATTCCCTTGTTTTACCAGGAGCGACTGGGTCAATTATAGTGGTATGCTGGCGCACTGTCTGAGGATGCTGGTGAAAGTAAACAAACAACTGTGCTGGGAAACTCAGTGTTGTCTCTGGATTTGGAATTTACTTTATCTACTTCAACTTTACATTTTTTATTCATTAACCTTTAAATTGACTTAATATTGTACTATTTTTGATGCTAGGAAATGTGAATGGGCTAGGTAACTGTTGTTTTATTGTCCTTAAGCTTTGTGGCTGCTCAATTTATTAGTGGTTTGAACCAGCGAAAGCATGAGAACCCCTTCTAAGGTATTCATTACAAGGCTAAATGAAAGCCAAGGAAGTTGGGTATATCCTTCAGGCAAGATGCATTGTATAATGTACTTAGCCATCTGTGAGTTCTGTCTTTCAATGAAATATTTGAATTTGTCAATCTCATTTGTCGAATACGTTTTGGAGAAAGACGTCCAAGTAGTTTAAGCAAAAAGATCTACTGAAGTGAATATGGCTTGCTAGAGAAATGTGGAAAAAATTTAGTTAAATTGTTGTTCAACTTAACTATTGCGTGAGAGATTCTGTTTTTGTCCTGTAATCACCATTCATTTTGTGCTGTGATAGGTAAATCAGCAGTAGGCTTTTGAAAGATTCTTTGTGGTTAATCATAACTTAATTATGTACCCACAATAATTTTAGTTCATTAGGTACTGAAACTATGATGTTTACTTGTACATTGAATTTGTAAATCCCTGGAGAAACCCTTGTGAATAGAATTGGAAAATATGTTCCGTTATGGGATTACAAGAGAATATTATTTTTACCATCATTCACTTTTTCCAAGTTTTGGAAAATCACAGTGGTAATGTAGTTTGCCTCTAAATTGTAACGGCTTAACGAAAAATTAACATGAAAAAG